>JACBWV010000472.1:12230094-12301920 GCA_013435795.1 Chlamydomonas sp. ICE-L
CGAGGCGTCCTATTTATTTATTGCCTGTTACACAATCTTGCAGTAGCACTAACTAGATTCGGCGTTCTGCCCAAGGACGGGAAAAGGGAGCTGCCTAGAAGCTGCCAAACAAAGCCCCAAAAAGGAACAGTGATGTGAGTAGGCCCCATTCCTACGGCAGCCCGCAGCCTGTTCAGGGTGTTAAAACATCTGTACAACAATTGCATGTTTAACCAATGATGTACATGAACAGGTGTTGAACATCCTGAACAAGGTGCAGGCTCCCGTAGGCATACAGGCAATAGCCCCGGCCCGCTTTGATTCCATCCCACGTTATTATTATTACGGGGCAGGGCTTTTCATTTCAACTTTTATCAGCAGCTTCTAGGCAGTTCCCTAAGCCAGCGACTGTGCCACACCCCAATATTTCAGCAGTTCTGGACATCTGGTTGTGTCAGCTCCAAGGTGCACTTGGTTACGTTAGGCTTGACTGGGTTAAATAGTACAGGCCAGCCCTTGGTTCATCTATCTATATCTCTCTATCTATATTGTATGCAGAGAGGCTGGATATAACTTTTTTGTATTAAATGCTTTGATGCTGTTGCTTCTGTCATCATGTTTCAACGACTGGCTCAATAGTAGAGCATGTCTAAACAAGGCGCGGGGTTCGAATCCCTACGGCTGTGCTCTAGCGTTCGCGGTCGCTGTCAAGTGCCATGGTAGCTTTGTCCAGATAAAGTAGCAGCTTGTTCCCTACCACCGTAAGACGGGGCTCCCTTAATACCACACCCCACCAGGCGTTATCATTCCTTGCTTTGATGTTGTTGTTACGGTCAAAGACGGTGATCCACTCGTTGGTATGTTCTGTAGGGACAGACGCTCAAAACGATATTGCCGTGACAGTTAATCTTGTCTAATCAGAGAGTTTTGCCCAACCACCCCCCACAGAATCAGCTCAACTTCTGTAGGGAACGGCAATATGATGTCATATGATATCATGTCATCATATGATATCATGTCATCATATGATATCATGTCATCATATGATATCATGTTATCATATGATATCATGTCATCATATGATATCATGTCATCATATGATATCATATGATGCCGGCAGTCTGGCTACGCTGAAGTCTCCAGTTATGTACAATATCATATGATGCAATTTGTATGATATCAAACTCGCCTTTGGTCAACATCATATGATATGCCGCCCCCTACATATTAGTATGTTACCAAGTACAATATAAAGCTTGAAAAATCAATGCTATCAGGAGGAGCTGACTAAAAAGAGTCCATGTGATGCGGTCACATCTACTAAGCCCTATCATGAAAGATTCACACCTGTGACCTTGATAACAAGTTGTCAAAAACTACCAGGAGGAGCTGACTAAAGAGAGTGACGTGGTCACATCTACTAAGCCTATTTGAGACAGAACTGAGCCCCACACACTGTCCATGTCTCAATCTCATTCTCATGTGTCATGTCAATGAGAATGAGAATAAGAATGAGATTGAGAATGAGAATGATCAAATCTCCCATGGCATGTCCACATCTCAATCTCATTCTCATTTGCCATGTCAATGAGAATGAGAATGAGAATGAGAATGATCGAATCTCCCATGGCATGTCCACATCTCAGTCTCGTTATCATTTGTCATGTCAATGTGAATGAGAATGATCAAATGCCCCACACACCGTCCACATCTCAAAATCATGTGTCATGTCAATGAGAATGAGAATGAGACTGGGACTGAGAATGAGAATGATCAAATCTCCCATGGCATGTCCACATCTCAGTCTCATTCTCATTTGTCATGTCGATGAGAATGAATGAGGATGAGAATGAGATGTCATGTCCATGAGTGATCAAATTTCACATGGCATGTCCACATCTTAATCTCATTCTCATTTTTCACCGTCCACATCTCAATACGGCTTCATTGTGTCTTCGGAGAAAGAGGGGCTTACATAGTGAAACAGAATACCGGTAGATAGCCGCGACTGTTTACCAAAAACTCAAGACTCTGCGAAGGCATTTAAAAAAAAAGCTTAGGTATAGAGTCTGTCGAATTCCCCCCAGGCGCTCATCTTCACATGGGAACGAGGCTTGCGGTACAAGCCAACAGCAGGGCACCAAAAGCCCAGCCAAGCCCAGCCATGCCAAGCCCCCCATGGGACGATGCTTGATGTACAGGGCAACAGCAGGGCATCAACAGCCAGGCCAAACCAATCCATGCCAAGCCAATCCCCCCATGGGGTCAAGGCTTGATTTAGAGGCCAACTGCAGGGCACCAAAAGCCAAGCCAAGCCAAGCCCCCCCATGGGGACGAGGCTTGATGTGGAGGTCAACAGCAGGGCACCAATAGCCAGGCCAAGCCAAGCCAAGCCAAGCCCCTAATGGGGACTAGTCTCGATGCAGAGGTCAACAGCAAACAGTGCCCACCCAGGTAAGCCAAGCCAAGCCAAGTCACCCCCCCATGGGGGCCAGGCTAACTTTGCAGGTCAGCATAAGGGTTGTTCAAGGTTGCTTAAAAATCTACGTTTTGAGACGAAACTGAACCCTTCACACCGTCCACATCTCAATACGTCTTCATCTCTCCCCAGGCTCGCTTCTTTATGTGAGGACGAGGCTTGATGAACAGGTCCACAAACAGGGCACCACCAGCCACCATGGTACCGTGTAATGAGGAGGAAGCTAGCTTGCCCCTGTTGTTCGCGAAGTCAATGTAGGCGAAGCCACTCAGTTGGCTTGATTTTTTTAGTGTCAGTACTTTGATGCTATTGATGTTTCCACACACGACAAACGCCTCTTGTAGTGCTGCTTGTATTGCCTCCTTTGCAAGGCTGGCATCGAAGCCCTTGACGAAAATCTTGTTTGTCTGTTTTGGATGCACTTTGACTAAGCCAGAGCCTGGGGTGCCAAGGGAGCCTGGGAGTGATATCTCAACCCTGATGCAACGGCCGTCCACCTCGGCCTGGTTCAATGTAGTGGCAGCATCAATAGCCTCTTCGGCATGCTTGAATAGGACACTGCCAAAGCCCCTTGATATGTTTGTGTCTCGCTCCCGTGCTATCTTGACATCCTCGACCTTCCCACAGATCTCAAACACTTTCCTCAAGCCCTCCTCCGTGGTACTGAAGCTCAGGTTGGACACCAGAAGAGTGGAACGACCATATCCCTCTGTATAGCTTCCTTCTTTGGGGCTTTCTTGTCCGCCACGAGGGGCAGTGCAGTCTGAGTCATTGCCAGAGTCAGAAGAATTGCTGCTGCTTTCGGATTGTTGCTTGGCCAACAGAGGGTTCGTTTTACCAGATGCCATGCCGAAAGCGGGTGACTGGGGGGAATGCTCTCAGTGGTCGTCTATAAGAAGAGCTAGAAAGTGAAACAGATGGATGGATGCTGAGGGGCGGGTGTGGCGCCAAGAGCGTAGAGCTGCCGTCGTTACGTGGGAACAAGCCAATCGCAATCGCTATTGAAATCGCAGTGGTCGTGGAAAGGAGAGAAAAAAAAGGAAAGGGGTGCAGAGAAGTGACATGGACCAGTTTGCGAAATATGCGCAACAAGCACCCATCGACCCATCATGACGAGAACGGAAAGTATAGCAGTACAAATTGTACTGACAGTAGGAGCCCACCCCCACCCCGGGCCCCCACCCCGACCGTATACCCCAGGCCTGGATCCTTAGGGTAGAAATTTTACCCCAGACTGCCCCAGAGCACATTTCCTGGTTAGGGTTGCTCAAAACGTTACCTATCACGTCTGAAACGCTGGTTCTGAATGTACAGCTACGCTACAAAATTAGATTGCGGCTGATGAGACTTGGATTTTGGCACATGAAACTTAGATTTCAACATCACTAAAAGTAGATGTTGAGAACATTTAGGTCTGAAGACGTAGATTTTAAATAACCCTTAAACAACGCTGGTCCTAATTCAGCGGAATAAAGTAAATACATAAGATGTTGCCCTTGATCGAAAAGAACCTGGCTCAAAAATTGAAGGTCTTACATATGGGGATGCTGGTTTTCGGTATCGAATGTAATAATTATGGACGGTTGATAAACACTGATGCTGATTCTAATGGCTTGGATACGTCTTCAAACTGTATTCCGCTTAGTATGCTCTTTTTTTGGGGTGGGTGTCACACGGGGGGGCTTGGACTTGGAAGATGGTAAGCAACTGAGCATTGAGCAGCCCAGAGTTTGCTGAAACACCATGTAACAATTCCTTCATGCTGCCTATGCTGATGCACTTGGTGACGGCCTTCTTCAGTTGCAGTACATAATATGTTGCATGGCGACCCGTTATAGTAAAGCTTTTGTTGTTAGCCCTTGCTTTCAAAAACACTTGTACTACTGGTAGTTTATGACCGAATCACCGATTTGAAAATCGAGAACCATGGTAGCAAGTTTGATACAGGCAGTGTGACCTGCTGTCATCATGGTACTACTTATTGCCAAATTGGTCAGCGCTTAAAGCGCACAAATGTCAAATTGGTCAGCGCTTTTTAGTGGAAAAAGCGCAAAAACTGCGCGCCGCGCCCACAGGGGGTTGAAAAACTGCGCGAAACGCGCAGAGGGGCTCAAAAAGGCAGCGCGGCACCACGCTGCCGCGGGCGCTTAGTAGTGCCCTGCCTGCCATGTTTTCTGTATGCATAGCTCGACATATTACATTTTCTTCGTCATTATTTTTACTGTCAAAGACGGCGAGCAGCCAAATTGCTGGCAGGAGCTATGTAACACAATTCAAGCTCTATAGATAACATAGCACCAGTGATGGAGAGAGAGAGAGAGAGAGAGAGAGAGAGAGAGAGAGAGAGAGAGAGAGAGAGAGAGAGAGAGAGAGAGGATCGGAATTACAATTAAGTGATGAACACATATGTGCCCAACAAACCATGGACTACGTCCTGGGTGTGTCTTAATTTCTTCTCGAATCTCTTCAACCATGTGATTACTTTCTGTGATCAACAGTGCGGTGTAGTTGTGCTCACACTACTACACCAGGATTGTTCAGGACGCTGCGTCCTCCATCGCAGACGCAACATCGAAGAGTCTGCCCTGTTGGCCAGAAGGATGGGTCCGTTGCGTCGCAGGACGCAGGCTATACAATTGGGTTGCGTCGCAGGCAGCAGAGCTGGGGGTCATCCTGAAGTACCCTGTACTACACACGCATGTTTACTTTGCCCACAGACCGTGGGCTGCCTTTTGGCTGATATACCAAATAACAATGCCAATGAGATGAGAGCGTGGGCTTCTACATGAAGCACGAGAAGCTGAGACAGTGCTTCTCCCCTAGCCCCATGTTTCATATTCTGTAGTTACACTGCAGACTAAATGCTCTTTGACAAGAGGAAGATAGCAATTAGTCGCAGCAGAGCGATGTATAGAGAAGATATAATGCGTACTGCGTAGTACTGCATAGCGGCGTGCAGGCCATAGCTAGCCTGGACGCCTGGCGGCAGACAACACGGGACCTGGTGGGATCAGAGTCCTGTGCGTACTTTGCCTACTTGAGTGCCGACATATAAGTCGGACTATAACACCATGTAAACACTGTCTACCCCCCACCCCCACCCCCCACTACCTAACACACACACACCAGGCTGTAATAAATCGAAAGGGATGGGGAGGGAAATAAGCAAGGATCTTGGAATCTGCCAATAAATGTGCAAGCCTGGCTTTTTGGTGCATGCATGGCTGTTGGCTGCATCCATGGCTTCATGGCTACATGCATGGCTCCTGGCTCCTCCTCTAAGGAGCTTCCATCCCATCAGCTGCCTCCCTTTCTTGTGTCCCCTCCTCTACATGTTGTGAGCTCCACGTGCCTGAGCAGAGGGTGAAGATTGCATGATCACCTCGCAACACCTCCTTCTCATACTTCACAGGGGTGTACTCAGCGAGGCAATGCTCCTTGTTGGCAGTGATGATGGGTTCACCAAGCTTGTAGAGTCCTGCTTGGGAGGCTTTGGGGTTGGCAGTGGCTCCTTGGATCCTACTCAGAGTGTAGTCGAGGAGGGCCTTGTTCAGGTCTTTGATTGCCTCATCGAGTTGCATCTTTGGCTTGCCGGCATCACCTGCTTTTCTGGGGAATCCCATGACCCTCCGGTGCAACGCATACACCACATTCTTGATGATGAGAATTGTCTTGCCAATGCTCGCGCCTGTAGTATACCTCCATAGTTCCCTGAGCTGAGGGTGCTCTAGGACTCTGAGGGGTGCTAGTTGGAACTCCTTGCCATCTTGATGCACCTTCACCCCATGGTCCCACATTTCTAGGACCTCTTTGATGCTGTTGATTTGGCCCAGACTCAGCTGCTTTGGCCAAGTTGTCATTTGTTTCATATCCATGAGGCCATTTTTCAACCTGTTAGGGATGCACCATGTGGGGTCCAAGGTGAAGGGCACCCTGATTAGGGTTTTGACTAGGGGCTGGCCATGTGTGGACACCATCATGATCAGTTGTGTCCCCCCTCCAGCTGCCCCCCCTTTAGCTGATCCCTCTCCAGCTTCCACCCCTTCAGGCGGTCCCTCGGCAGTTGCCACCCTGTCACCTTCCATATCTGCAGCTGCACCCCCTTCTAGCTCCTCCCCCTCCTTAGCAAAGGTATCGTTCAGTCTTGCCCTCTTCACTGCATAGAGGCTTCTGCTCTTAGCCCCTTTTCTCCTCAATGCTGCATCTGCTACCTCATCCCCCACCATGGGCACTTGCACCCCCCTTTGGTCACTAGGGATCAGGCTGAGTTGGTGCTGGTGTGCCGCATATTGGTTGGCTATCTGCTGCCGCAACAGCTCAAATCCTCGTCTTATCTCCTCATGTTGTTGTTGCATATGTTGAGCCATGGGTCTGATGAAGGACACCTGTCTGAGGATGGCACTCAGAGCTGAGAAGATGACTTTGCTCCTGGGACTTAAGACATGATGCTGACCTGTTGGGATCATCTCCTGGGGATGCGGGCTCTGAGGCTGCCCTTCTCTGAGTTGGGTTTGATCACCACTGAGTTGGGGCTGCCCTTCACTGGGCTCATCACCACAGCTACTGCTGTAGTGCTTGCACAAGTTCTGCATCAGCTCATAGTCATTGGAGCCCGGCAGTTCCCGCAATTGCTGCTGCAGCATGTCATGATTCTCTAGCCACTCCAAAGTTGGAGGATGCAGCCCACCCTTGAGTTGGTGCTGCCCACCATTAGGGCTGAGTTGGTGCTGCCCACCCCTGAGTTGAACTTCAACTTGAACTCCCTCTGCGCCTTCACTGATCCCTACACTGACCCCTTCACTGTGTCCTTCACTCTGCCCTTCAATGTGTCCTCCACTGTATGCTGGGGTTGCAAGCTGCATGATGCGTCCGGACTGTCTACGGGGTTGGGCTGGGTGGGGCTGGGCGGGGCAAGGTGGTATTGTCGGGACTTGAGGTAGTGCTGGGGGATTGTTGGTGAGAGTGGTGGTGTTGGGGGAGGGGGTTGTAGTGGCTGAGGGAGCAGCAAGGTTCAACCCCTTGGATGCAAGATCATGCCAACGCTGCTGCCAGTTCACCTCCTCCAACAATTTTGCCATGCGTTTGGCCACATGTGATGTCATGGCGTCTACAACAGGCTGTAGCATCGTATCCAGCGCAGCAGCCTCTTGGAGATCCAGATCATCATCAGCCCTAGCCTTTTCAAGCAAATCCTCCAGCTTGTAGTCAGGGGGTGTCATATCTGACCAGGTGGACGGGATGTACGCGTAGAACTTGTCCGGCTTGATATTGGCTAGGTGCTTGGCCCAAGCCTTGAAGAAGGCTGTACCATAGTCAATCTTGTCATGTGGCAACCAACCCTGCATGACATGGTACGTGGCTACTTGGTTGCATGGTTGCATGTCTACGTACACGTATGCATGCCATACATGTCTACACTCCTGCCTTGTATGCAAGCATGGATCCATGCATGTGGGGCCTCCCTCCCTGCCTCCCTTCCTCCTTGCCTCCCTCTGCCTCCCTCCCTCCCTCCCTTTGCCTCTCTCTGCCTACCTCCCTCTCTGTCCCTGCCCCCCCCCCCCCAACCCCCCCCCCTCCCTGCCGTGACATGGCTTTATGCAAGCGGGACCTACCTTGGACAGGAAGTACCAGCCCTGAAGCACGCACTTGGCCTTCGAGAAGCGGAGGTAGACATGCCTCTTCCGCTCAAATTGGAGGCAGCGCGGCTCGTCGCCCCAAACTTTCGGATGCATGATGACGTTCTCGCCGGACATCTTCGGGACGTTGCTACGGTGTTTATTTGCAAACGTTTTGCATTCCGCATCGGGCGGAGAGAACGTTGGCATTTCAAAATGTGGTGCAGCCGCTCCCCCGTTGGAAGGAGAAGGAGGGAGGACACGGGCGACGCGCAGTAGCTATCTAGGAAGCATAGGAAGGCTGGCAGAAAGGCAGAGAGGTAGAACGCGAGGTAAGTAGAGTGGGTGCGGTTTGTCGGCCCTAAGGACCCAGACCTATGCAGCGACACCACAAATTCCGCGAAAATTCAAATTCAGCGAAACCTGTCAAAATGGAACGCTGGGATGGCCGAAAACCAGAGAACTGTCAATGACTGTGACAAGGTTTTCATACGACTGTGACCTGTCATATGATAACCGTCTCGCGAACGTTCGTGTGCCACGTTAACTCTCAAAGGGCTTTGAACAACCCTGATCTCCACCTAAATTGAATACCCACACGCGCCTTAAGTATTGGCAAGATTAAATATTGGCAAATGCCATTTCCCCCCTTAAAGTGGGTCTCATAAAAGCATGGCAAAACTAACTTGGCAAAGGGGTCTATGGCTTTGACTGTCTCAAGCTCCAGATCCAGATGAGATCCAGATGGCAAAGGGTCTTAGGTTATCGTTACATTTCCTTGTTACATGTTCATCAAGTAGTCTGCCCAAGCTCCCTGCAAAACCATGTAACAATTTAAATCAGGAGCATTAAACTTGCTAGGGCTTAGTAGACTGAGTACAATGGTAACCGTAACTTGGCAAAGGCCAACCACCTGGTCAGGGTGGTGCAGGACGCAGCGTCCTGCGTCGCAGGACGCAACATAGGAGGGTCTGTTGCGTCCCAGACGCAGTTTCAGGATGTTGGTTGCGTCCTAACCAATCTGTTGATTGGCCCACCACCACTCCATTGCCGTGGGCCACGGGTTCTGTTGATAGTATGACATCCTGACATGACGGCGTCCCAGGACGCAATCTACCGACTTGGATGCGTCCCAGGACGCACCCTACCGAATTTGGGTGCGTCCCAGGACGCAACCCCCTGGGGTCCGTTTGAAGTATCCTGACCTGGAGTGGTCGCAAGCTGGTATAAAAAAGGGTCGTTTGCCAATACTTAAGGCGCGTACGTAACCTTTGTGTTTGCATTCTGAACTCAATAGTGTGGTGTAGAAGCATGTATTCCAGGGTGCTACATAATGTGCGTGCTAATGTGCGTGCTCGTGAGCTTTTGGAGCCCATCTACGTGAATCACGTAAAAAGAAAATACCCAAAGTTACGTGCCAGACACTGCATGCAAGGAATTTAAAGTAAACCCCAAATACATTTTTCACGGAAATGGCATGATGTGTTATGCTACGGCATCTGGCCGTATTGTGGCGTGTTATATAGGGCACGCGTGGGCCGCAAAACCATGCATGGGTGACTACCTACCAGGTCACGAGCCGTGTGCCAGCTAGTGCTACGTTAAGTACCTGCAGTACTAGGACCCTGACCAAGTCTACCGCCATGCATATACTAGCACCCATGTGTGTAAAGACATCGAATGCCATTATCATCGCATTACAAAATGTAGTAACCTGGTTTATTTAGCGTGCAATCCAACACCCTTTTTAGTGTCCGCAGACGGTGAGCAGCCTGGTGGCTGATAGACCATGTAATCAAACTTAACCAAACTACGGTACATAAAGTTACATTCACGACATTGAGCCACCTCCTAGAGTTATTAAACTGTATATGATTTGTCAACTTGCCAACTCGATGGTCTTTCGAAGTGTCAGTTCGACATTAGCTATAAATATTGCAGGGCACTGCTCTTGCTTATCAGGAGGTGTCCCCCCAGTCAGGGCTTCATCACAGGCAAGCAGCTCACGCAGTTCTTATGCGCTTAGTGTGCTCCCTGGTTTCTGTGATAGTGACCGGGTGTTAACTTATATTATTATTATATATATATGATGTGTAGCAGAAGTGTATATACACCATTATATATATCGCACGGAGGGACTTGGAATTGGCAGACGGTTAGCAGCCCATAGTTGGCTGAAGTACCATGTAACAATTCAAATTGAAAAACAATCAAGAAGGTAGCCCATCTGCTAGACCACCAGGGTGTTTGCTCAAGAAATGAACCAGCGTATTCAACTCTTTATTTAGCTCCTAGCAGCTCCCCCCCCCCCCCCCCCCTCCCTAAAAGCAACCCCAAAAGGCATTGACATAGTACCCCAATACAACACAGTTCATAATTTAGCACTGGAAGAAAACCCTGCTTAGTAGGCATTACCGTGCTACGCATTACCGTACAGACCTGAAGTTCCTACATGTTTTGTGAAGTCCTCCATATTAAAGAACTGCTCTGATCTAAGGTGATGATAATAATAAGGGTCATTGCTTCAGGGCAACCGGATTGTTCTCAGGAGCCAGCATGATCGTGTAGGTGCCTGACTTGAAGTTGAGGGGGCCCTCCACCTTGGCAGCAGTACTGGTCTGTTGAATGAAGTCCTGAAAGGGGGGGATGGGACAGACAGGGGATCAGGTTAGGAAGCAGCATATAATCTGGCTTCATCACCAGAACTTGGAGTGGACAGGACAACCAAGTGTCAGTAAACACCTCCTTTTCTTGCTCCCAACCCAACCCAATCCCCCCCCCCCCCCCCCCCCCCCCCCTCCCCAAGCAGAATCATACTCACCAATAACACCTCATTTCCTTGCTCCCCCCCCCCCCCCCCCCCCCCCCCCCCCCCCACACACACACTCTCTCTCAGACCCCCCAAAGATGAACAAAATTTTCCCTCTCACCAGCAGCACTTCCTTTCCTTGCTCCCTGAACTGCAGCTCTCGGCCCTCAAAGCGCATTGTAAGCTTAATCTTGTGCCCCTTTGCCAAGAACTTCATAGCACTCTTAACCTTGATTGAAATGTCGTTGGTGTCGGTCCTAGGTCGCATGCGGATCTCCTTGGTCTCTTGTCTGTGGGATGGAGATGAAAGAGTTGGCAGTGTGGATAGATGGATGGGTGAAAGTTTGTGTCGGTCCTAGGTTGCATGAAGATCTCCTTGGCCTCTTTTCTGTCGGATGGAGATGAAAGAGTTGACAGTGTGGGTAGATGGATGGGTGAAAGTTTGTGTCGGTCCTAGGTTGCATGCGGATCTCCTTGGTCTCTTGTCTGTGGGGTGGAGATACAAACGTTGGCGGTGTGGATGAATGGATGGGTGAAAGGATGGACGTACATACTGATTTATGAATTGATTGATGGATGTGTAGACGGATGGAGTTTGTAAAGGTGGATATATATATATATATATATAAAGAAATCATGGTTGTGGTCGTGGTGGTCGCGGTGGTCGTGGTGGTGTCATCATCGCGTGCCCACGTGCCATGGGCGTGCGAAGTGTAACCGACTTGCAACCGACTTTTTGTTCACCCAACTAGCAACTCCCCGCCTAGCGGAATTTTCGAACACCAAAACTGCAGTTTCGCTAAGCTAAGCGTGCGCTCATAGCAAGTCCACAACTGCCTCCGATATTATGACGGCAAGACATTTAGAATCAGAAGATCCTCTCCTCGGAGGTCACCAGCCGACCCTCATATGGCTTGGCATGGCGCTCGGAATAATAGCTTTCAGTTCTTCACGGATAATGCGACCATGATGCATGGCAACGGTCATAATGGACAGGAGGGCCCGCAAAAACGCCAGCCAGCGCTCAAAGCGAGCTTGCCAGAGCAAGGAAGACAGGGAAATAGCCAACAAGCGTCGACGTGATGCCCGCGCTGCCCGATCCGAGGAGCTACGTCATGCTGGTAATCTCGCAAGGAGTCAGGAACGATCTACCGTGCCTGAGGAGGAACACGAAGCTGGTAACCAATCCAGGCGCCAAGACTATGCTGCCCAGCCTGAGGAATTATGCCAGGATCATAATCGAGCCAGACCTTCATATCGTGATGCTTTTTTTCTCCGTCTGCGAGCGTTGCCACCATTCATCTCACGCACGCGCAATTTTGCCATGCCATCGCATCACATTCGTAGTGATTGGCATCCAGTTGCGATTAATTACCTTTGTTCAAATCGCCATGGCCATTCCGTCCCCCTGGACACTCTCGCGCTTGCCACGATCATCCCATCTTTGCAAGCTCTTTTCGTTGTATAGAATATGAAGTACGTTGCTGCGATTTTTGCTGTTCTGAGTTGATCGAGTCTCGACTGGGGCACTGTACGAGAAGACGAAGCTGCAGGTTTGTAGCCATGCAATCGCACCGGTCCGGTGTTCTCGGGGCGATCGGAATCTGAGCGACTGAGCGCTCGCAATGTTGGTAGGTTCGAAGCACAGCGGTTCCCTCTTTCTGCACGATTGAATTCCACAGGGTGAAGTGAAGGGTACGATGTAGGGAGAAGAAGATTGTGTGTGCGTGTTGGTGGTTGGGGGAAGGGAGGGTGGTGGGGGGTAAGGTGAGAGAAAGAGAGTGCGTGTGGATGGGGTGGGTGAGGGGTAGGGAGAGGTCAGAATGGGGGGGAGGGGGGGATGGTATGTGTGTATGACAGGGTGGGAGGCCACACCTGAAGCAGAAGGGGAATAGGTAGGGAGAAGAAGTGTGTGTGTGTGTGGGGGGGGGTTGGGGGGAGAGGCAGGGGAGCGTCGAGCAAGGGCTGAGATGGCTGATTTTCTTTCTTGACTGTGTGTAAGGGGGGGGAGGGGGGGGGGGGGGGGTTTCTTTTTATTTTTTCTCTCTTTGTTTTTTTTTTTTTTTTTTTTTTTTTTTTTTTTTCTTTTTTGTAGTTTTTTTTGTCTTTCTTTTTTTTTTTTTCTCTTGTTTGTTTTTTTTTTTTTTTTATATGTTTTATTTTTTTTTGTTTTCTTCTTGTTTCTTTTTTTTTTTTTTTTTTTTCTTATTTTTGCTTTTCTTTTTTTTCTTTTTTTTTTGTTTTGTGTTTTTGTTCTTTTTTTTTGTTGTTTCGTGTGGGGTCGGTCGGTTTTGTTTTTCTGTTTGTTTATTTTTCTTTTTTTTTCTTCTGTTTGTTTTTCTTTTGTGTGGGTTCTTTTGGTTCTTTGTTCTTTCTGTTTTGCTTGGTTTCCTCCCTTGCGTTACCCGTTATGTAACCCAAACAGACTAGGAACGCCATGGCCTGGGTGGGGGGTGGCCACCGGGCCACACGGGCTACCGTACTAGTATATATATATATATATATATATATATATATATATATATATATATATGTATGGGTGGATAAATATATGTACATATGGATGCATGGATATGTGTATGTATGGATAGAATGTATGCGTACTTGTATAATTATATTATTACATACTGATACTATCATACAGTTGTATACTAGACCAAGTGGCATTGACTGGCTCCCTTAGATAGCCACCCCACTTCTTGTTCACCGCGCTTCCTGGTTGTCATTTATTTTCTGAGCTTTGAACAGGCTCAACTGACCAGACATATTTTTAGTTGATATGTGATGCCAATGAAATTAGCAACGCAGCAATACCTTGTAACCCATATAAAAGTCCTTTCCCTAGAAGTACAACAAATACTCATACGTTTATGGATACAGCTTATAAATGAAATTCATACGGCTTATACAATCTGAATATAAAAACTCCAAACCAAGTTTGCCTCACAACTTACACGAAACAACAACTCACACAGAAGTTTGCCTCACAACTCACACAAAACAACACAAATCAAACATAACCACTCACACTGACAATCTAGAGTTTGCCTGCTTCTTAGACTTCTCCACACACAAGGTTGCCTCACAACTCAAACAAAACTACAAAACTCACACTGATGATCCAGACTTGGCCTTCTTCTTAGACTTCTCCACCTCAAACAAAACAACACAACTCAAACACAAGTCTGCCTCACAATTCATACAAAACAACACAACTCACACTGATGATCCAGACCTGGCCAGCTTTGTAGACTTCTCCCCTCGAACAAAACAACACAACTCACACACAAGATTGCCTCACAACTCACACAAAACAACACAACTCATGCAAAACAACACAACTCACACACAAGATTGCCTCACAACTCACACAAAACAACACAACTCAAACAAAGCAACTTATGCAAAACAACACAACTCACACACAAGATTACCTCTCAACTCACACAAAAGAACACAACTCAAACAAAGCAACTCACGCAAAACAACATAAATCACACACAAGTTTGCCTCACAACTCACACAAAAGAACACAACTCAAACAAAGCAACTCACGCAAAACAACACATCTCACACACAAGTTTGCCTCACAACTCACACAAAAGAACACAACTCACACTGCTGAACCAGACTTGGCCTGTTTCTTAGACTTCTCCACCTCAAACTTGTACTTGCTCCAGTTAATGATGCGCACGAGGGGGGGGTCCACCTCTCCATTCAGAAGGCATACATCCATGTCGGCCGCACGCGCCATCATCATCACTTCGTTGAAGTCCTTCACGCCCAGCTGCTCCTTGGCAGGACCAACGACACGCACCTCGGTGGCCCTGGGAAGCGGAAAGTTTGTTTTTAAGAACAAAATAAATAATTTTGTAAACAACTGTTCGTTTTTTAAGAAAGCTGCTCCTTGGCAGGACCAACGACACGCACCTCGGTGGCCCTAAGAAGCGGAAAAGTTTTTTTTAAGAAGAACAAAAGAAGTAATTTTGTAGACAGAAGTTCGTTTTTAAGAAAGCTGCTCCTTCACTTGGCAGGGCCAATGACACGCACCTCGGTGGGCCTGAGAAGCGGAAGGGTTGTTTTTTAGGAAAGGGTTGTTTTTAAGGAAAGAGTTGTTGTTAAGGAATGTCCAACGACACACACCTCAGTGGCCCTGAGAAGCGGAAAGGGTTGTTTATAAGGAAACGGTTGTTCTTAAAGAAAGGGTTGATTTAAAGGAAAGGGTCGATTTCAAAGGAAATGGTTGTTTTCGTTTCATTTGTGAGTTACTAGTAGCAGCTTCTTGGCAGTTCCCTTTCCCTGTCCTTGGGCCTAATCTGAAGCTAGCTAGTGCGCCTGAAAGCTGATATGACAAGCATTCAAATGCAGCTCAAAGCTTTGAGCTTGCACCAGTGGCTGGCTAATGGAGCTAACGGAAAGCTGCCAAGAGTAGCCCCCCAAAATAAACAGTAAATGTTAAGGGGGGGGACCTGTGCTATTGGTATAGACGACAGCATGGTGACTAGTACACATTGCATCATATGATATCATGTATGAGTGTTTCTTTGGCCTAGCTAGACCGCCATTGTCACATGATATCATATGATGACATGATACCGTATGATATCATATGATGACATGATACCGTATGATATCATATGATGACGTGATACCGTATGATATCATATGATGACATGGTACCGTATGATATCATATGATTACATGGTACCGTATGATATCATATGATGACATGGTACCGTATGATATCATATGATTACATGGTACCGTATGATATCATATGATGACATGGTACCGTATGATATCATATGATGACATGGTACCATATGATATCATATGATGACGTGATACCGTATGATATCATATTCAGTTCTGTGACCTTTTACTCAGAGGCGAACAAATCAAAGTGAGTGGTACCTTTGGCCTAGGTAGACCGCCTTCGGAGCATGATATCATATGATGACACGATATCATACAATGACATGATATCATACAATGACATGATATTATATTGCTGTTCCCTACTCAAGGGTCATCAAATCAAATACCAGCATGAGCCTACAAAGGCCCATATATCAACAAGTTACATACACCCACATGCATGCATGAACCCCCTAATTCAATCCCCGTCCGCTCACCAAAAAACTGCGGTTGCCACTTCTTCGCCGTTACTTTGCTAACTTTGGCGAGCTAGGCTACACTCAAATTGCCAGAGTGTCAGCCACGGTGGCAGTCGAGTGAGATCATCATGGCGGTTGATTCATTCACTGCGCCAGTCAAGTAACCTCAACGTTTATCAACACAACAGGAGCGCATGCATACATCACCACTGTCCCTGGGGGGGGGGGGGGGGGGGGGGGGGGGGAGGAAAAAAGCTGCCGTACCTCGTCTTGGCTTTAAATAGAGCTTATCCTCAGGATACGACTACAACTTCGTTTTTTATTATTGTACCAAAAATTAAGTTGGACATGAAGTTTGAGAGGTCTAAACACAATAGGAACCCGTAAATAAATGTATCATAATAGGAGCCCATGAGCACAATAGGAACCCATACATAAATATATCATAATAGGAGCCCATATACAAACTCGTATATATACATCATAACAGGAGCCCATGAGGGTATTAGTTTCTGTCATTAGAAACTTGAAAATAACTTGCTGAGCAAAGCGACAACCAGGGGCGTTTTTTCAAATCTGAAAGTGGGTTTTTTCTAGCTAGGTGGTTTTAGGCCTCCTCCAGGGACAGCGTTTGTATAGCTTCTTATGGCTTTCTAGGGCCAATTAGGGCACACATTTTTAAATAGGCGATAATTTGGGCCAAAACGGGGTCAAAAGTAGCGATGGCTACATCAGGCAAGGAAAAAAATCCCCAGCAACAACCTGGTGATCTCGAGCTGGGTCGAGGTAAGTCAAGGGGTTATCACAGACCCTAGATTCACCTTAACTTCCTCTTTTGAACACAGACGGTCCTCATTACTGCAAACAGTTCTAATGTTCAGCTTAAAGCAAATACATGACGCGCGGTAGCGCGCAATGTTTTAGAGCCCGACTGCGCGATTGGTGCAATTTTGCAACCCCCCTCTGGACGCAGCGCAAGGATTTCCATTTAGGGTTGAATCAAAAGCGCAACACAAAATGAAAAAATGTAGTACAAAGGTCCTCATTACTGCGTCATAGGCCGCCGCGGCGGTCCTCATTACGGCGTCTTAAAGGCAGTTGCGTCCCGCTGTGGCGAATACGCCGCAACGCAACTGCCCTTATGGGAATACTACAGGACCGCGGACTAAACTCTTCGCGTTGGTCCTCATTACGGCGTCATGAAGGTAGTTGCGTTGCGGCGTTGGTCCTCATTACGGCGTCATAAAGGGAGTTACGTCTAAGTGCAACACAAAATGACAAAATGTAGTACCATGGACCTCATTACTGCAAACAGTTATAATGTTCAGTTTTAAACAATTCACTTTTTTTTCATTCACCAAACAGCATCAGACATTGAAAATACCACACCACACCGCTAACCACACTACCACAAACCAAGCATGCACTCACTTGATTTCATAGTTGACTAAGAGTGGCTTGCCGTTCACAATCCTCTTCTCATTACTGGTGCTAGGAGCCCGCTCATCCTCCTCATCGTCCTCAAATTCCATTTCATCCCTGTACCTGGTGGGACCCATAGGCATGCGGCTATATAGGGGGGGCCTACTCCCCAGCGCAACGCCAGGGCCTGGGGCACCCCCGGGACCCCCTTGAGCAGGGCCTGGGCTAAAGAGAGGATCATACGTTCCAGGGGGAGGCCTATCACCATAGAAGTCACCCCTGCCACGGTAGGGGCCACGGCCTGGTCCTCCTCGGCCTGGTCCTCCTCGACCTGGTCCTCCTCGACCGGGGGGGCCTCGCCCAGGGGCGATTCCCCGACCTCCTTGGGAGGGACCTTGGGAGAGATCCAAATAGTCAGGGCGCCTGCCACTGCCACCGCGTCCACCTCCACCTCCACCTCCGGGCTGTAAGTGGAGTAATGGTGACCGATCGTGCGTTACTTTTCGTCCGTTAGTTTGTTAGTGTAATGGTTAGTCTGGTAGTCTGCCAGATTTGGGGCATTTTAGTTGAATAGTTACGTAGATTATTATTTACAAGGGGGGAATCAGGAAAAGGCGTATCTAGTACAACCTAGCCCTTGGTGACCAAGGAGAAACAACAGAATAAGACAAGAGCAGCTCAGGGACAGCGAAGGGACGGACACCACCTGGGCGAATTAAGGAACATAAGAGGACGGGAACAGGCTCTGCTAGTTCTAGCAGCTGTGAGAACGCAAATGGGTGTCATTTATATAGATCGGGCCTTTGTAGGCTCATGCTGTTATTTTAGTAGTTAACAGCAGTACGATATCATGTCATCATATGATATCATTTGACAAAGGCGGTCTAGTCAGGTCAAAGTTACCACTCATATATAGATCGGGCCTTTGTAGGCAAGTAACGGCGAAGAAGTGACGACAGCAGTTTTAGGAGAGCTGAATGAAATTTAATTATATGTTCATGCAAGCATGCATGGGGGTGTTTTTGACTGGTGCATATATGGGCCTATGTAGGCTCATGCTGTTTTTTTTTTAATCGCCTGTGAGTAGGGAACGGCAATATGATATCATGTCATCATATCATATCACGTCATCATGTGTATAATGTCATCATATGATATCATATAACGAAGGCGTTCTAGCGTCGGACAAAAGGCTGTAAAATTGTAAGGCTGTAACACAAAGTCACCACTCATACATGATATCATATGATACAATATGTATGATACCATACAAACCTTTGATATGCCAGTCCCTATAATATGAGCCGGTCCCTATGATATGCCAGTCCCTATAATATGAGCCGGTCCCTATGATATGCCAGTCCCTATGGTATGAGCTGGTCCCTATGATATGCCAGTCCCTATAATATGAGCCGGTCCCTATGATATGCCAGTCCCTATAATATGAGCCGGTCCCTATGATATGCCAGTCCCTATAATATGAGCCGGTCCCTATGATATGCCAGTCCCTATAATATGAGCCGGTCCCTATGATATGCCAGTCCCTATAATATGAGCCGGTCCCTATGATATGCCAGTCCCTATAATATGAGCCGGTCCCTATGATATGCCAGTCCCTATAATATGAGCCGGTCCCTATAATATGAGCCGGTCCCTATGATATGCCAGTCCCTATAATATGAGCCGGTCCCTATGCCAGTCCCTATAATATAGCCAGTCCCTATAATATGAGCCGGTCCCTATGATATGCCAGTCCCCTATAATATGAGCCGGTCCCTATGATATGCCAGTCCCTATATATGAGCCGGTCCCTATGATATGCCAGTCCCTATAATATGAGCCGGTCCCTATGATATGCCAGTCCCTATAATATGAGCCGGTCCCTATGATATGCCAGTCCCTATAATATGAGCCGGTCCCTATGATATGCTAGTCCCTATAATATGAGCCGGTCCCTATGATATGCCAGTCCCTATAATATGAGCCGGTCCCTATGAATATGCCAGTCCCTATAATATGAGCCGGTCCCTATGATATGCCAGTCCCTATAATATGAGCCAGGTCCCTATGATATGCCAGTCCCTATAATATGAGCCGGTCCCTATGATATGCCAGTCCCTATAATATGAGCCGGTCCCTATGATATGCCAGTCCCTATAATATGAGCCGGTCCCTATGATATGCCAGTCCCTATGGTATGAGCTGGTCCCTATGATATGCCAGTCCCTATAATATGAGCCGGTCCCTATATGATATGATATGATAGTGTGTGTGTTATTGACATTCATATCTTGGCATGCATAAGCTATAATGTTATTGTGTGTGTGTACATATGTGTGTGTGTTCTTGAGATATATTTCTTGACATGCATACATTATAATGTCATTACGTGTGTTCTTGACATCTACATCTTGGCATGCATATGCTATAGTGTTTTTGTGTGAGTGTATTCGTATGTGCGTACGCGTGTAATTGACATCAATATCTTGACATGCATACGTTATGATGTCATTGTGTGTGTTATTGGCATTCATATGCTATAATGTTCTTGTGTGTGTGTGCATTTGTGTGTTTATGTGTTATTGACCTCCATATCTTGGCATGCATATGCTACAATGTTCTTGTGTGTGTGTGTGTACATTTGTGTGTTTATGTGTTACTGACATATATATCTTGACATGCACACTTTATAATCTTAGAGTGTGTGTTATTAAGTTTCATATCATGTCATTCATTTGCTATCATGTTTTTTTGTGTGTGCGTGTGTGTTTGTGTGTGCGTGTGTGTTTGTGTGTGTGTGTGTGTCAGTGTGTGTGCGTGTGTATGTGTGAGTGTATGTGTGCTACTGACATCTATATCTTGTCATGCATACAGTATAATGTCATTGTGTGTGTTATTGACATCCATATCTTGACATGCATACATTATGATGTCATTGTGTTTGTTTGTGTGTGTAATTGACATCTGTATCAGAACATGCGTATTCATATGTACTGTGTGTTTGCTTGATGTGCACATGTTCAAGTGCAATGCTGTGTTTGCTTGATGTGCACATGTTCAAGTTCAATGATGTGTTTGTATGATTCTTTGCTTGCATAGGGAGCTTGCCTGTCTTGGACAACTGCCTTGGTTACTCCCAGGAGTAACACTGGTTAGTGGTGCAGATGTGATTAGCTGTGGTTACTCCATGGTTGCTCCCAGGAGTTACACTGGTCAGTGGTTGGTCAGTGGTGCTTGTCTGTCCTGGTCCTGGTTACTCCTTGGTTACTCCCAGGAGTAACACTGGTCAGTGATTGGCTAGTGGTGCTTGTCTGTCCTGGTCCTGGTTACTCCTTGGTTACTCCCAGGAGTAACACTGGTCAGTGATTGGCTAGTGGTGCTTGTCTGTCCTGGTCCTGGTTACTCCTTGGTTACTCCCAGGAGTAACACTGGTCAGTGATTGGCTAGTGGTGCTTGTCTGTCCTGGTCCTGGCTACTCCTTGATTACTCCCAGGAGTAACACTCGTCAGTGCTTGGTCAGGAGTGCAGGTGTGATTGGTCGTGGGCTGGCAACTCCCGCCGGCCTGAGGGTGCCAACTCGTTTCTTCCGGGTAGGAGTAACTCCTCCAATCACATCTAATATTTTGAGTTGTAGGCTAGCCATGAGTCATGTGACGAGAGGCCAAGCCATTAGGTACATGACAAGAGGCCAAGCCACTAGCCATGTGACAAGAGGCCAAGCCATAAGCTATGTGACAAGAGGTCAAGGGATGCATACGAAATATAAGTAACATATGTTGGATGGACACATTGGTCCGGCGATCACCCTATCACCCATGAGTAAGGACCGGCATTTCATATGATGTCGAAAAGTGCAGGCGGGCATGATATCATATGATATCATACAAATTGCAACGTATGCTATTGTATATAAATGGCACCTTGAGCCTAGTCAGACTGCCAGCATCATATGATACCATATGATGACATGGTATCATATTGTCCCCTGTGGGGCTGCCATGCTGCCATGACATGTGCTTGGTACGGCGCCCCTCTTGCGCATGCAGCCTAAGACCCGTGGGGCGCGCTCGCCCCTAGTTGTAAACTCTTAAATTTGGAGATGTAAGGTCTTTGCGTCGATAATGTTCGAGAATTCGAGAATGTGTAGCGATCTCCTATCGACACGATCGAGCGCTCATGCGGTGACAGGTCAACAAGAACCATTGGTTCTTCCGAGACATGGGCATGGGAATGAGCATGGATATCTTTGGTAAGCGCATAAACGCATAGAAACATGCGAACGAAAAAGAAGCGAAAGCAAGTGAGCGTAGTGATCGCAACTCAATTGGGTGCGGATAAAGGGAGCGGTATAGACCATACGCGAGGCGTCTAAGGCCCGCTGCAAGGCCGACGCCCGAGGGCAGCAATGGCCTTATGCATAACTAGGATACATTGCGCTCTTTGGGCGGAGAGAGAGAGAGAACTGGTAAGCCGACGGTGATGACCCACAGGTCCTACGCGTGGGATTGCTTACGTTGATGGACGCGGTGCCTCTTGTCCATCTCACGAACCTTTTGCACTTCTTCCAGACCTTTCCTCTCCGGGAGCAGCCAACCACTAGCACTATCACAATGGCCATGCACCGTGACCTAGCTATGATGAACATTACTGTGTGGATGGGAGAGGAATCTTACCGCTCCATAATAGCCAGGTGCAGGGCGAGCTCCTGGAGGGCCAACCCTGCTAATAATATGCGTCCTGGGAGCTTTCTCCACCACCTTGGGGCTAGCACCCCGTTCTGCGCTCGACAGACCGGATAAGCTTTTCATGATGCGCTAAAACAGAAATGCTCAAGGATATTGGGGTAGGGAACAAAAGTGCAGGGCGTTGAGATAAGGGAAAAGATACAGAATAGAGGCACGACAATCAAACTTAGCTTTGGATTTAGTGGGCTGGGGGCTGCCACTCCACACATCTGCTGAGCTGTGCGTGTGTGGAATTAGGGGGGGGCGGGGGGCAAGCTCAGCTTGGGGGCCTGCCTGTACAAAAAGGAGATATGTCCTCGGCACGTGACTGCCGGGCCTGCCCAGTCCTGCCTGGCCGGGCCTGGATTTCCAGGTTCATACTGTTTTTAATATTTGTCTGATTTCTGACATGCAGACGAGAGCTCTCGTCTCGCGCAGATATCCGCTTCAAATATTTGGTCGGCGCATCTGTCAGCACAGCCACCTCACCCCGTCGCCCCACTTCGCGCAACGAGCAGAGAAGCAACGCAGGGCTATTCGCCTCTGCTCTGTCTCCCCCTTGTCCTAGAACTGCCCCCAACCCCCTAGTCCCAAACTTCAACAGTTCGATACATTGAACTATTCAATCCCCTCAACAGTTACCTCCGCGAGTTTCTGAGTTTCGCTTCGCCATCCCCTAAAAACCCCGTCTCCACTCCCTCGTCCACTGTGCGCATGCGTCTCACATGAATTCACGCGTGGGCCTTGGCCCTAGCACCTCCAGCAGCATCGGGGAAGGCAATATGAGAGTAGCAGCGCGGAAAGTTTGGGGCCATGTAAGAACCCCCAGGCTGCCTGGTCCCCTGGCTTGGACCTGCCCACCCCCGGCCAGGTCCTCTTCAGTTGTGTATGCTAAATTTCCAACAGGTACGTGTGATCTTGAATGGAAGATAAATTGGCTGACAGACGTATATTGGTTGCATGGTGGTTTTAGCATGTCTGGTGCATGGTGGTTGCATCGTGTCTTGTGTGGTTTCATGGTGGTGGCATGGTGATGTATGAGGTTGCATAGTGGTTACATCGTGTTTTGTGTGGTTTCATAGTGACAGCATGGTGATTTATGAGGTTGCATGGTGATTGTTGCTAGTGAATGCATCCTTCAGCTTTATAAGGTGCCCACATGGCTGCATTTCTGCATGGCTGTTACTAAGGTCGATGGTTGCATGGCTGCTTGCCTACTCGGAATTACTTGCTTGTTTGCCTATGATTGCTTGCCTACCTAGAATTACTTGATAAGTTTGATGGGTGCATGGCTGCATGCTGATGACTTAGGCAGATAGCCGCAAGATGGCTGCATAGTTCATTCTGGGTTGGGTGCTCGTATGGATGCCTGTTTGGTTGGAAATGCCTGATTAGGCTGGTGCATGGCTGCTTGCTTACTTGGCATTACTTGATTGCTCTGGTGCACGGCTGCATGCTGATGACTTGGGCAGATAGCGGCAGGATGGCTGCGCGATTAACAATGGGTTTGTCACTCGCATGGCTGCTTGCTTTGTTAGGAATGCTTGATGAGGCAGGTGCATGGCAGCTTGCTTACGTATAATTGTGATGTTGCTTAGGTGCATGGCTGATAGGTAATGACTTGGGCAGATAGCTGCAAGATGTCTGCGTTATTAACTATGGGTTGGTCACTCGCATGGCTGCTTGCTTGGTTGGGAATGCATGATTATGCGGGTGCATGGCTACTTGCCTAGATGGAATTACTTGATTGCCTGGGTGCATGGCTGCATGCTGATGGGTGATGACTTGGTCTGATTGCGGCAGGATGGCTGCGTGATTAACTATGAGTTGTGTGCTCGCATTGCTGCTAGCTTGGTTGGGAATGCATGATTAGGCAGGTACATGGCAACTTGCTTACTTGGCATCACTTGATTGCTTGGGTGTATGGCTGCATGCTGATGACTTCGGCAGATAGCGGCAGGATGGCTGCTTGATTAACTATTCACTCGCATGGCTGATTGTTTGGTTAGGAATTCATGATTAGGCAGGTACATGGCAGCTTGCATACATATAATTGCGATGTTGCTGAGGTGCATGGCTGCATGCTGATGATTTGTTTGGGTAGCTGGGTGGCTGCATGGTTATTTCTAGGTTGGTTGCTTGTCCGCCCGCTTGCTTAGTCATGCATGCTTATATGGGTAGGGAACGGCTTATCATATGACGTTGACGGAAGGTGAGTATGATATCATATGATCTGATTCAAATTTCATCATACGATACCGTATATAAATAATAACGTTAGCCTAGTCAGACTGCCTGCATCATATAATATTATATGATGCAATTTGACAGTAAGTTGTATGATATCATATGATGCAATTTGACATTAATTAACTCAACCACCCCCACTCACCCACTCACCCACTCACCCACTAACCCCACCCCACCCACCCACCCCCCTAATGATACATAAATAAATAGTGCGCCTTATTACGAGGCGTGAGGCTTAGGGGACCAGCCTGGTAGCTTGCACTGGGACCAACCACCAAACTTTTCCCCCACCCCCTACTTAATCATCTCTTTCTGCGTCAACAGGACCAGGGGGTGATTCCCAGAAAAGAAGGGGGCCTAGACCACAGCCCCCCCCTCCCAGGTCACCAACTGGGTCCAGCAGGGAGGGTAGAGCTCCCCGCCCAAGCCCGGGAGTGCAAAACCCCCCACCCAATAATCCATCTAGGTCGGCATCATCCCGTTCACCTCAACCATCCTCGAGTGGCTACCGGAAACAAGCCTCGTCCCCCTCCAACCCCAAGGCACGTCAGCAAGCGCCAGCTAGCAATTCAAGTGGAAGGCGGTTGCATCAAAATGGTGATCCGCCTTCCCATGGGCAGAATCACAAGCCCCTCCGACAGCCCACTGCTGGGCCTATTTCCAATGTCGATGAGCTGCTGGCGGCTGCTGTCAGTGCGCCAATGGCATCAGTGAATGATGCTGTATACGTGGTACCAGCGCTCAATGCAGACATCAATCAGTTGTACACCTTCCTATCGATAGTAGGGGGGGTGGGGTGTGGGGGGGGGGGGGTGGCCCGGTGCCGCTTGCGGGGTTGAGGTGGGGTGGAGGGTGGGGTGTGGGTTGGGGATGGGGGTTTGAGTGGGGTGGGTTTGTGAGGTGATAGGTGGGGTGGAGTTTGGTGTGAGGGTGGGGGGGGTTGTTTTGGGTGGGGTGTAAGGTGTGTAGGGTGGGGTGGGTTGGGGTGTGGGTGTGGGGTGAGGTTTGATTTGTTGGGTTAGGTGGGTTGGTGTGGGATAGTGTGTTGTGAGGTGGGTGGGGTGGGGGTGATGTGTTGGGTGTGAAATTTGGGTGGGTTGGGTGGTGAGGTTGTTTGTTTTGTGGTTTGGGTGAGGTGGGGTTGTGGTGGTTGGGTTTGGGTTTGGGGTTGAGTGGGTTGGGGTGGGGTGGGGTGGGGTGTGGAGGTTTTGTGGAGGTAGGGGTGCGGTGGTTTGGGTTTGGGGTGTGCGGTTTTGGGATGTGGCGTTATGTGTAATTGTGGTGGGTTGGGGATACGGTGGGGTTATGGGGTCCGTGGAGAGTATGGGGTGGGGTGTGGGTGGGGTGTCTTTGGGGTAGAGGTTGTGTTGGGGCATGGGCGGGTTGGGGTGGGGTGGGGTGGCTGTGGAGTGGGGTGGCGTCGTGGTATGGGGCAGGGTGGGCTATCTTTGGGGTTGGGGTGGGGTTGCTGGAGTTTGGTGGGCCTGGTTTTGTTTGTGGTTGAAGGTTGTGGGTGGTGTTGGCGTGTGTGGCCCTGTGTGGGGTCAGTATTTGAGTAATTTGGGGGGGCATCCTGATCCTTTTGCATTACCTTTACAATTCCACAGCACTGTGCCTATACCTCATCTTTTTCCCCCCCCGCCTAAAAAGCCCTTTTTTTTTTGAAAAAAAAAAAAAAATTTCTGTGTGTACTCTCTAACTCAGATATTTTGGATATTAATAATCCTGAGTAGAATCATATATTTTATGTGTAATGTGTGGTGTGATTGGGCCGACCCCCTCGGCCCCCCCCCCCCCCCCTGCCACACACACACCCACACCCCCACACACACCAACACACAACACACCCATGGCATATACACAATCGCTCCTCTGCTCCCCCTCCCCCCCCCCCCCCCCCCCCCCCCCCCCCCCCCCCCGCCACCATTCCACCCCACACACACACTTTCCCCCTGCCTTCAGTTGGCTAGCTGGCAACCCGAAGAGGTCAGGTGCTTAAAGATCGATCAGGCAATAACGCACAGCTGCACGACCTCATTAACGCCCTGGCGGCAGACGGTATGGCCTGCCTCCCCAGCATGGGTGTCGAAGAGGCCCCACGCTTCATCTTTTCTATGGGAAGACTGGGCTACTCAGTCCCAGTTGACATCGAAGAGGTAAGCCTGGAAGCAGGAAAAGTAATGCCAAGGTCAGTGGGTGTATCTTTGGGGAGGTTAGGTGTGGGGGTTGAAATCAGTGTGTGTGTGTGTGTGTGTGTGTGTGTTTGTGTGTGTGTGTTCTGGGGGTGTGGTAGAGTCCCTCACCTTCAAGTCATCCAGTCCCAGTTGACGTTGAAGAGGTGAGCAGGATCACCAGGTTCCTCCTGCTCCCCTTTCACCCTCTTTTGCCTATCTCTTACCGTCACTCCCCACTCTCTCCTAACCAACTAGCCTATCCACAGTCATATCCCCCCCCCCCCCCCCCCCCTCCCCCCCCTCCTCTTTCTGAACCAACCTGACCTCTATCCCCCCCCCCCCCCCCCCCCCCTCCCTACCCTACCCCTACCCCTACCCCTACCCCTACCCCCCTCCACTCCTCTTTCCCCAACCAACCTGACCCATATCATCCCCCCCCCCCCCCCCCCCCCGTCCACCTTTTCCTAACCAACCAGAACCCCCATAATCTCCCCCTCCTCCCGACTTTTAAAACCTTGTGCATCAAGATGGTATCACACTGTGCGGCACTGCATTATGACTTCACAACCCGTCAAGCAAGGGCACATTTGGAGCCCACTAGGGCAAGCAGGGAAATTTAACACATCATGACCATCGTCCATCATCATCATCATCACATCATCATCAGCATCAATCATCATCAAGCTCATCAATCCAATCATCACTCATCATCATCACATCATCATATATCGTCGTCGTCGTCATACCGCACCCACCATATCAGCATGCATTTACTCCCCTGTTCAATGTGTTCACCCTGTATGGGCCCAGAAACGTGTAACCATCAGCATCATCATCATCATCATCATCATCATCAATCATCACCGACCGCGCCAAAACCACTGCCTCCACCTATGGGGGACCATCACCACCACCACCACACACCCCCACGCACCACCACCACCATCATCATCATCATCATCTCTCATCAATCATCTCACACACATCATCATCACAGAGAGGCACCGACAAACCCTCACACCAACCGACCACCGACCCGACCACCACCACCAACCCACCACCCCGCATCATCATCTCATCATCTCATCATCTCATCATCACCACCCCACCAACACCACACCATCATCATGCATCATCACACCACCACCACCACCATCACCACCATCACCACCATCACCACCACCATCATCTCATCATCATCCACTCATCACCACCGACCATCACCACCATCACCACCATCACCACACCATCATCATCATCAGCATCATCATACCACCCACCACCGAACCCACCATCACCATCACCACCACCATCCAACCAGCCACCACCACCACCACCACCATCATCATCACCACCACCACCACCATCATCCATCACCACCACCACCACCACAACCATCACCACCACCACCATCACCACCACCACTACCACCACCACCACCACCATCATCATCACCACCACCACCACCACCACCACCACCACCACCATCATCACCATCATCACCACCACCACCACCACCATCATCATCATCACCACCACCACCACCACCACCACCATCATCATCACCGTCATGTATTCCCTTGTGCAGATGTGTTCACACTGCATGGGCCTGGTTCACGACTTCACAACTGCTGAATACTTTTGCCTGACCGCATCTGGCTTGGCAAGGCTGAAGTACGACCCAGGGCGCACATGGATTGCAGACTTCCTAGATGCTACGAAGTAAGAGATGGGGTGGGGCTAGAAGGCTGCTTAGCTGGTGAGGTGTTGGTCAGTAGTGTGGTCTGTGTGGTGTGGTGTGGTGTGGTGTGGTGTGGGGTGGTGGCAAGGCTGAAGTACGACGGCACACATGGATTGCAGACTTCCAAGATGCTACACAGTAAGTGATGGGGTGGGATGCGTGTAGGGGTGTGGCTAGTAGGCTGCTTAGCTTGTGGGGTGTAGGTCGGTGGTGGGCTCTAGGTGGTGTGGTGTGGTGGCAAGGCTGAAGTATGACCCTGGGCGCACATGGATTGCAGACTTCCTAGATGCTACGAAGTAAGAGATGGGGTTTAACCCCACGCCCCTCTAGGCGTTATCTTTTTTTAAAGAGGTGGGGTGGGATACGTGTAGGCTGCTTAGCTTGTGGGGTGTAGGTCGGTGGTGTGGTCTAGGTCGGTGGTGTGGTGTGGTGTGGTGGCAACGCTGAAGTACAACCCAGGGCGCACATGGATAGCAGACTTCCTAGATGCTACGAATTAAGAGATGGGGTGAGATACGTGTAGGCGTGGGGCTAGTAGGCTGCTTAACTGGTGAGTTGTAGGTCGGTGGTGTGGTCTAGGTAGGTGGTGTGGGGAAGGTTGTTAGGGTGGTGTAGTCAGTGGTGTGGTGTGATGCATGTTGTTGGGGTGGAGTAGGTCGGTGGTTTGGTGTAGGTAGTTGAGGCGCACATGGATTGCAGACTTCCTAGATGCTACGAAGTAAGAGAGGGGGTGGGATGCGTGTAGGGGTGTGGCTAGTAGGCTGCTTAGCTGGTGTGGTGTAGGTAGGTGGTGTGGGGAAGGTTGTGGTGTGGTGTGGTGTGGTGTTGTGAAGGTTGTTGGGGTTGGTTAGGGCACCATGGACTACACCTTACCCAGGCCTCTACTTTCCATGCTTTTTACTCATACCACTTCATTCACATCTCTACACCCACATGACCTACGTTTCTTCAACACAGCCGACTAACTTGTTTAAGAATCCACAACACCACTCACTCTCCATTGACTGCACCTTTACACAGGCCTCTATTTGCAATGCTTTTCACCCATACAATATCTCTCATATGACTCATATTCCTACAACATGCCCAACTTGTTTGTGAATCCACAACACCACACACTATCTCACCATGGTCTACCCCGGCCTCTCCTCTCAATGCTTTTCACTCATACCACTGCACTCATCTGACATCACTCTTCTGACATCACTCATATGACTCACTTTCCTTCAACACCCTTAACTCACTCGTTTGTGCATCCACAACACACTAACTCACCGTGGATTTTGCGTTCACCCAGGCCTCTACTTTCAATGCTTTTCACTCCAATCACTTCACTCATCTGACATCACTCATCTGACATCACTCATATGACTCATGTTCCTTCAACACGCCCAACTGACTTGTGTGTGAATCCACACCACCACGCACCAACTCTCTATGGACTGCACTTTTACCCAGGCCTCTCCTTTAAATGTGTTTCTCTGATACCATTTCACCCATATGATGTCAATATATGTAGGGATCGGCAACATGATATCATATGGTAGCATATCATCATATGATATCATATGATGCCGGCGGTGTGACTAGGTAACTTTGGTCTGGGCCATCATATCATGTGATATTAAATCATATGATTTTTGTATGATATCATATGATATCATACTCGTCTTTGGTTAACATCATACGATTTGCCGTTCCCTACTCATATGACTCACGTTCCTTCCTTCAACAACCCTAACTTACTCGTTTGTGAATCCACAACACCTCACACTCACTCTCCATGCACTGCACCTTTACCCATGCTTTTTACTTAGATCACTTCACCCTTATGACCTAGGTTCCTTCAACACCCTAACTTACTTGTTTGTGCATCCACAACACCACACACTAACTCACCATGGATTTCGCGTTTACCCAGGCCTCTACTTTCAAAGCTTTTCACCCAAACCACTTTACTCATCTGACGTCACTCATATGACTCATGTTCCTTCAACCCACCCAACTAACTTGTGTGTGAATCCACAACACCTCACACTCACTCTCCATGCTCTGCACCTGCACCCAGGCCTCTTCTTTCAATGCTTTTCTTACGACTCCACTCATATCACTTCACTCATATGACTCATGTTCCTTCAACACCCCTAACTAACTCGTTCGCGCATCCACATCACCACACACTAACTCTCCATGGACTGCCCCTTTATCCAGGCCCATCCTTCGGGAATTAAATTCAATCGAGTTGGCAAATATAGTGTGGTCACTTGCAAAGTGGAGGTATCAACCAGGAGAAGCTTGGATGATGGAGTTCTTCGCATGCTCCCAGTGAGTGATACAACAGTTTTTTTATGAACTTTTCTTAAGAGCTTTTTGTTATCGCACGAGGTGCATGGTACTAAAAGTGATGATAACACCTGGTGGGGTGTGCTCACTAGCAAAGTGGAGGTATCAACTAGGAGTGGCTTGGATGATGGAGTTCTTTGCATGCGGCCAGTGAGTGATGGTGCATGGTACTAGGTGCATGGTGCAAAAAATAAAAATAATTCCTGGTGGGGTGTGGTATTAAAGATGCTGGAGTTCTTCGCATGCAGCCAGTGAGTGATGCAACATGTTTTTTGGCGGAGCCCCCTCTTCAAGGGGTGGGAGCCCCCAGGGTTACCCATTTGTCCGTCCGACCGTCCGACCGTTTGACCGAGATGAAGCCTGACACGTCAGCCAACGGTCTCGTGACTAACTCGCTTTCCTTACCACCTGTCGCTTCATCGTGAACACTCTCCGCCAATTTTTAGCATCGCTTGCGACACTGCATAGAACTTGTTATGAGCTTTTTTAAAGAGCTTTTTGTCATCACACTTTGCATGCGGCCAGTGAGTGATGGTGCATGGTACTAGGTGCATGGAACAAAAAATAATGATAACGCCTGGTGGGGCGTGGTATTTAAAGATGCTGGAGTTCTTCGCATGCTGCCAGTGATTGATATAACAGTTTTTTTGGCGGAGTTCCCTTGAAGAGGGGGCGGGAGCCCCCAGGGTTACCCATTTGTCAGTCCAACCGTCCGACCGTTTGACCGAGATGAAGCCTGACACACCAGCCAACGGTTCTGTAACTAACTCGCTTCCGTTGCTACCTGTCGCTCCATCGTGAACACTCTCCGCCAATGTTTAGCGTCGCATGCGACGCTGCATATAACTTGTTTGGAACTTTTTTAAAGAGCTTTTAATCATCACACTTTGCATGCTGCCAGTGAGTGATGGGGCATGGTACTAAGTGCATGGAACAAAAAGTATTGATAACACCTGGTGGGTCGTGGTATTAAGGATGATGGAGTTATTTGCATGCTGCCAGTGGGTGATACAACAGGTTTTTGAGGAGCTTGTTTTTTAAAGAGCGTTTTGTTATCACACTAAGTGCATGGTACAAAAATTTATGATAGCACCTGGTGGGGTGTGGCATTAAGGATAATGGAGTTCTTCGCATGCTGCCAGTGAGTGATGGTGCATGGTACTAGGTGCATGGTACAAAAAATAATGACAACACCTGGTGGGGCGTGGTATTCAGGATTTTTGAGTTCTTTGCATGCTGCCAGTGAGTGATACAACAGTTTTTTTAGTTTTTTTGTTTTAAAGAGTGCTTTGCCATCACACTAGTTGCATGGTACAAAAAGTGATGATAACGCCTAGTGGGGCATGGTATTAAGGATGATGGAGTTATTTGCATGCTGGCAGAGAGTTATACACAAGTTTGTTTAGGAGTTTTTTTAAAGAGCGTTTTGTCATCACACTAAGTGCATGGTACAAAAAGTAATGATTACACCTGGTGGGGCGTGGTGCTTGTTCTTTTAAACTCCCTTTCCTGTTTTTAAGGTTGGACAAGACCCCTTAGCCTATTTGGCTACCGCAGTATTGTAAAAGGTAATGATAACGCCTGGTGGGGCGTGGTGTTAAGGGAACCCGTCGTACGCGAGTAGAGAGCGGTCTCCTACCTCAACTGGACAAGCTACCATCGCGGTTGACAACGACCTGAAACGCTAAGAGCGACCGTAGGGGGAACGCACCCCCGAATCTTCATCTTCAAGCGATTTGGTCTACCACTAACCAATGTACATCGTTGAAAGGGGCTTAGTATTGTTGACATATAAAAGTGGTGATAACACCTGGTGGGGTGTTCTCGCTAGCAAAGTGGAGGTATCAACTAGGAATGGCTTGGATGATGGAGTTCTTTGCATGCGGCCAGTGAGTGATGGTGCATGGTACTAGGTGCATGGTGCAAAAAATAGTATAATAATATACACTAACCAATGTACATCGTTGAAAGGGGCTTAGCATTGTTAACATATATTAAGGGAGCCCTGTCTTACCGCGGTAGAGAACGTGCTGCTGCTTTACCTAGACAGTGCTACCATGGCGGTTGGCAGCGACAGGAAACATTAAAGCCCACCCGAAGGGATTCCAACCCTGCACCTTGTAATTTTAATGAGCTCTAACATTGAGCCATTCGTCAAAACGAGATTGCCAGTGAGTGATAAATAGAGGTCGAACAAAGAAACAACAAGAAGAAGAAAGGATGCAGGTAGAAGAGAATGCAAGGTAAGAAAGATAGAAAAGGCAGAAATGTAGAATACAATACAAGTGCACATGCCTAGGCTTATGCAACCCTTGAGGTGTTCTGGTGAGTCTAGGCGTGAGGCTGCCTGTGAGTGATACGTGCCGAACAGAGAAACAACAAGAAGAAAGGATGCAGGTAGAAGAGAATGCAAGGTAGGAGAGATGGAACAGGCAGAAAATGCAGAATACAATGCAAGTTTCCATACATAGGCCTAAGCAACCCTTGAGGTGTTCTGGTGAGGCTAGGCTAGAAGCTGCCTGTGAGTGGTATACATATCTTTTAGTGTTCTAGCTTGAGCAATAACTAGGTGACGGCAATATGATGTCATAGAATCATATAGTCTGACTAGCTAAAGTTACCATTAATAGACTATAAAATGATGCTATCTGTATGATATCATATGATATCATACTCGCCTGTGGTCAACGTCATATGACTTGCCGGTCCCTAGTGATAAACAGATCTTGATTGTTGTAGGTTGATCAATATCACTCAAACTCAGGTCCTCCGTCCTCCATGTGCATCATGCTTCCAATTTTTTTTTTTACAAGGGGGGAACCAGGAAAAGGGGCATCTGATAAAACCTAGCCCTTTGTGAATAAGTAAATTGACAGAAGAAGACAAGAACGGCAAAGGAACAGACACCACCAGGGCAACTTCAGGGACAAAGGAAGACAGGAATAGTAAACAAACAAACAAGAGGGACAAGGAGGAAGTCCAAAAAACAAACTTGTTGGGATTTTTGTATTCCTGAGGAAGATGACGTGTTCTGCCAATGACACAGTCCCTGCCTGAGTGAGGTTCAGTTTAATGGATGCTGGAAATATGCATGCAAGCTACTACTGCCTTTAAGGGCGCCTCCAGGCCTGGAGGCGCGTCCTGAATGAAATAATCTGAGACTGAATTGAATTGGTTTTAGTTTAGTCGGAGGGGGTGCTGGTGTGAGTGATACTGGGGCAGGTGGCAGTGGCAAGGATGGAGGTGGTGTAGGTGGTGCTGGTGTAAGTGGTACTGGGGCGGGTGGTGGGACCGTGAGAGCCTTGCTGGTGGGGCAGGTTTACCCGATTTTCCTGATTTACCTGGTCTACCTGATTTACCTGATTTACCTGATTTACCTGGTCTACCTGATTTACCTGGTCTACCTGATTTACCTGATTTACATGATTTACCTGATCTACCTGATTTACATGATTTACATGATTTACCTGGTCTACCTAATTTAACTTATGCGACCGGCGACCGACCACACGAACAAAGCCTGACACGTCAGCCAACTGTCTTATTACTATCTGGCTTTGGTCCGCTCGATCCCGTTGCCAACACTCTCCTCCAATTTTAAACGCTTGCGATGCAGCCTAGGACTTGTTTTTTCTGCCTACGCTTCGCCATTCGACCGCCATCTCGCCGTTGCATGAAACCTATGAAACTTATGAACCTATAAAACCTAAACCCTAAACCCACAGACACTCCACCCCACCCACCGCTACCAACACCCACACACACCCCATTCCACCCCACCCTCCACTACCGAGACACACACACACCTCTGCCCCCCCCACTGTCAGGAGAACCCTAGAAGACTCAACTCCCTCGTCCCAAGGGAGGCTGCAGAAAGTGAACGCCCTTGTGCGCATGGTGTGGGGACTGGCCATGCTCAACGTCGCCCCCCCCAAGCAGTTTCTGGATACAATAATGATTGAGTCCCAGGTGAGAGGATGGTGGTGGGATGGGAAGGGGGGGGAGAGGGGGGGACTTGAGAGGGGGGCACTTGAGAGGGGGGGAGGGAGAGGGGAAGGGGAAGGGGAGATGGTGGTGGGATGGGACGGTGGAGGGGAGACGGGAGGGGGGACGGGAATGGGAGATGGGTAGATGGTGTGGGGACTGGCCATGCTCAACGTTTCTGGATACGATCATGATTGAGTTACTGGTGAGGTGGGCGGGAATGGGTGAAGTGGGGTTAGTGGGTGGGTGGGTGGGGATAGGTGGGTTGGGGTGCCCCCCCCCCCCCCCAAGCAGTTTCTGGATACAATCTTGATCGAGTCCCAGGTGAGGTGGTTGGGAATGATTGGGATGGGGTTAGTGGGCGGTGATGGTTGAGTGGGGTTCGTGTGTGTGTGGGGATGGTTGGGGTGGGGTTAGTGGGTTGGTGGGGATGGGTGGGTTGGGGTGGCTCCCCCAAAGCAGCTTCTGGATACGATCAATATTGAGTTGCAGGTGAGAGGATGGTGGTGGATGGGAGGGGTGGAGAGGGTGGGAGGGGAGAGGGGGTTAGAGGATGGGAGGGGAGAGGGTGGGGGGAAAGGGGGGTAGAGGATGGGAGGGGAGAGGATGGTGGTGGGATTTTTTTTTTTTACATAGGGAGGAACCAGGAAAGGGATGGGAAGGGGGGGGGAGAGGATGGGAGGGAAGAGGGTGGGAGGGGAAGGGGGAGGGATAGGGGGGAGGGGAGGGGGGTCTGCAAGCGCACTATGGGGACACATTGACACCATTACCTTCTCACACAGACACACCAACCACCCACAAACACACATGCACACATGCATGTAGGTGGGTGTCCATGCAGGTGGGTGTCATGTAATTGTGGGGAGGCTATCTGCTCCCCAAACAGCGAGAGTGACTGTTTCTGCGAGCACACCATGTCCGTTTTGCCCTGTTGTAAACTGTTTTTTTGTATTACTGGTAATACACGGCCACCCAGGACAAACAGTAATGTAATGTAATGTAATGTAATGTAATGTAATGTAATGTAATGTAATGTAATGCAATGTAATGTAATGTAATGTAATGTAATGTAATGTAATGTAATGTAATGTAATGTAATGTAATGTAATGTAATGTAATGTAATGTAATGTCTGTGTAATGTAATGTATTGTAATGTAATGTAATGTGATGTAATGTAATGTAATGTAATGTAATGTAATGTAATACATCTATATAAGCACAGAGGTATTGCACCTAAGAGATTTAACTAAGCAATCCAACTAAGCAATCCAATGCAATCCAATCCAGTCCGACTTAATGTACCCCATTTACCAAAGCACCCCAATGCACACCATCAACCTTGCAAGTGAACTTCCCCAATTACTAATGTACCCCAATGCAATCCAATCCAGTCCGACTCAATGTACCCCAATTACTTATGTACCCCAATGCAGGTGAACTTCCCCAATTTTGATGGGCCTAACCTATCAGGACTGTGCTGGGCACTTTGCAGGATGGATATCACCCCCCCTGGATTCTGGGTTGATGACCTCTTATCCTTCTCTCGGAAACAGCTCCCGTCTTTTTCAATGGTCAGTTCTGATGGGTAGCTTTTGTGGCGTAGCCCCCCCCCCCCCCTTCTGGGTGGGGTGGGGTGGGGTGAGGCGGGGCAGGTGGGGAGGGGGGTGGGGTGAGGCAGGGCGAGGATGGGTGAGGTGGGGTGAGGCGGGGCGGGGTGGGGTTGGTGGGTGGGGTGGGGTGAGGCGGGGCAGGGGCGGGGAGGGGTGGGGGATGGGAGGGGTGGATGACCCTATTAGGTGGGTGGGGTGAGCGTAGGTGTTTTTCAATGGTGAGTTCTGACGTGTTGGCTTGCCTTGTCGTTTTGGCAAGAGCTCTCGTCTTTTACAATGGTCAGTTCTGATGGGTTGGCTTGCCTTGTCGTTTTGGCAAGAGCTCACGTCTTTTACAATGGTCAGTTCTCATGGGTGGGCTCGCCTTGTCGTTTTGGCAAGAGCTCACGTCTTTTACAATGGTCAGTTCTGATGGGTGGGCTCGCCTTGTCGTTTTGGCAAGAGCTCACCTCTTTTTCAATGGTCAGTTCTGATATGTAGCTTTTGTGGCGGAGCCCCCCTTCTCGGGGGCAGAAGCCCCCATAGTCACCCTCCGATTGTCTGCACGTAACCCTAGCCCTAACGTAACCTTGGCTTCGGTCCGCTTCACTCAATTTCAGTGCCACCCGTTGCTCTGATACCCAACACTCCCGTGGGGTGGAGTGGAGTGGAGTACCCTATATGTTTGGGTGGAGTTGGGTTAGTGGGTGGGGCCGGGCAGGGAGGGTGGGGCATGGGCGGGGAGGGGGGGAGGGGGTGGATTGGAGTGGATTACCCTATTGGGTGGGTGGGGTGAGCGTAAGTGCTTTTCAATGGGCAATTCTGATGTGATGGCTTCTCTTTTTGGATTGCACACTTCCACACACACACAAACCTTCCCTCCTCTCCCCCCCCCCCCCCCCCCCCCCCCCCCCCCCTCCAGAACATCTGCTTCACAAACACTGTGTGGGCACTGTCCAACTGGTGTGCATCGCCATCATATGAATGGTTGGGGCCGACTTATGGTGCCGCTGCCGTCCCGCTTCCCCCCCCCCCCCCCCCCCCCCCCCCCCCCCCCCCCCAGACACATCTGCTTCACGAACACTGTATGGGCTCTGTCCAACTGGCGTGCATCGCCTTCATATGAATGGTTGTCCGACTTATATGCAGCTGCTGTCCGCTTACTCCTCCCCACCCCCCAACCCACCCTCCCTCGCCCCCCACCCATCCTCCCTACCCTCTTCCACCCCCTTCCAGAACATCTGCTTCACGAACACTGTATGGGCTCTGTCCAACTGGCGCGCATCGCCTTCATATGAGTGATGGGCTGACTTCTGTGTCGCTGCTGTCCGCTTCCCCCCCCCCCCCCCCTCCCCCCAGACCCAACACCCCCCTAACCCACCCTCCCCCCACTCCAGAACTCGCTTTACGAACACTGTATGGGCTCCTGTCCAACTGGCGTACGTCGCCTTCATCATATGAGTGTTTTCCGACTTCTGTGGGCAGCATCGTCTGCTCCCCCCCCCCCCCCCCCCCCCCCCCCCCCCCCCCCCCCCCCCCTCTCACACACACACCCCCCTCTCTCTCCCTCCCCCCGCATCCCCCCCCCCCCCCCCCCCCCCCCCCAGAACATCTGCTTTACGAACACTGTATGGGCTCTGTCCAACTGGCGTGCGTCGCCTTCATATGAGTGGTTGTCCGACTTATTCATCTCTGTCCGCTTACCCTCCCCCACCCCCCAACCCACCCTCCCTCGCCCCCCACCCATCCTCCTACCCTCCCCCACCCCCTTCCCACATCCTGCTTCACACACTGTATGGGCTCTGTCCAACTGGCGGCCATCGCTTCATATGAGTGATTGGCTTACTTCTTGTCGGCTGCCGTCCGCGTCCCCCCATCCCCCCCCCCCCCCGCTCCCCCCAACACAACACCCTCCCTAACCCACCTCCCGCCCACCTCCAGAACATCTGCTTTACGACACTGTATGGCTCCTGTCCAACTGGCTGGCATCGCCTTCATATAATGGTTTTGTCCCTACTTAAATGCACTGCTGTCCGCTTACCTCCTCCCCTCACCCCCAACACCCTCCCTCGCCCCCCCACCCATCCTCCCTACCCGCCCCCACTCCCTTCCCAGAACATCTGCTTCACGACACTGTCTGGGCTCTGTCCAACTGGTGCGCGCATCGCGCTTCAATGAGTGATGGGCTGACTTCTGTGTCGCTGCTGTCCGCTCCCCCCCCCCCCCCCTCCCCCCAGACATACAAACAAACCCTCCCTAACCACCCTACCCACCCACCCTCCAGAACCATCTGCTTTAAAAAAACGAACACCTGTATGGGCTCTGTCCACTGGCGTGCGTCGCCTTCATATGATGGTGGGCCGACTTCCTGTGCAGCTATCGTCGGCTTCCCCCCCCCCCCCCCCCCCCCCCTCGCCCTCTCACACACACCACCCTCCCTCTCTCCCTCCCCCCATCCCCCCCCCCCCCCCCCCCTCCAAATCCCCCCATCCCCCCCCCCCCCCGTCGGGCCCCCCCCCCCCCATTCTCCTCCCCCCCCCCCCCGCCCCCCCCCACACACTGCTTCTTAAAAGACGAACACTGTACTGCGGCTTCTGTCCCAACTGGTGCCCGTGCATTCGCCCGTTTCATGCATGAGTGGTTGGCCGACTTTTCTGTTGCAGGCTGCGCCCCGTCCGCCTGTGTCCCCCCCTCCCAACATGGGGGGGGACCCGGGGGGGCCCCACAGCACCCATTGGGATCTTGCTCCTTGGACTGGTCCCTGATCTGGGGCCCATCATCCTGACAGGGTCCAGTTTTAACGTAGCTTGTTGTACCTATACTCATTTTTGTAGTTTGCATCCCTATTGTTGCCTTGGTGTTCTGTTGTGCCCCCCCACTCTTTTGTGTTTGTTCTTTTTCTGTTTTTTTTCTTTCTTTTCCAACACACCGAACCCCCTCCCCACACCCCCCCCCCTCCCGCCCACCCCCCCTCCCCTTCCCCCGTCCCCCTCTCATTTCACTTTTCCTTTCTTTTCTTCCCATTTCCTTTATTTTCCTTCTGTTCACTTCGTCTTTTTTTTCTCTTTTTTTTTCTTTCTCTTCCCTCCTTCATTTTCCCCTCTTCCCCATTCCCCCGTCGCTGCATGGCGAGTCGCATGGGGGTCTGCCTCTAAAACACTAGCATCCAACTATTGACCCCCCCCCAAACCACACCATTGGAAAGACTCCGCGGCTAGCGCCATGCCGACTCTCGGTGGCCAATCGGCCCCTGCAAGGTTCCAGTCCTATTTTGCTTGCCTTTCACCATTTTCTAGATCGCTCCTTAATATACACAGACTGTTGGGCCGTGGCCCCCCCTTTTTTATGTTGCAAACACTAAACCACCCCCTCTGGTGCCCTCGTTGGCGCCCTCTGTTATGAGTTGCAGTACCTACCTACAATGTAATCACACACCATGGGGATCCTGCTCCTTGGACTGGCTGATCTGGGGCATCCTCTTAATCCTAACGTGCCCAATCGCCCTGGTGTCTGCTCCCCTTAGTTCCCACTCTCCTGTTTTCTTTTTCAAAACCAACCCCCCCCACCGCCCCCCCCCAAGCTGCAGTGCCAAACCTCAGACTGGTTGTGCCGTCAGCCCCTGGTCTACGTCGCAACCACCTACCTACCAAGGCCTGCATGCTTAAACCACACATATGCAGCGTTGCCCCCCTGGCCACGTCTGTTCAACTCTTACTCACCCCCCCAAGCTTGCATGCAAACCGCAGATTGTTGCTTGCGCCACCCCTTGTTACGTGCAACACCCTACCAACTACACCCCTCCCAGACCTCCCTGCAATGTTACACACACCCTAATGCAGTGTCGCCCACCTAGTCCAACTCTGTCACTACACCCACCCAAACCTGCAATGCAAACAACCCAACTGAGCAGAGTCCCCACTGTTGCTTGCAACACTACCTACCAGACTGCATGTACAGACATATGCAGTGTGCCACTAGTCACGTCTGTCACTACCACTCAAACTGCATGCAAACACTGATGCATAGTCCCCACTGTTGCTTGCAACAATACCTCCCAGACTGCATGTACACACATATTTAGTGTGCCCCTTGTTAAATGTTTCACTACCCCCCAAACTGCATGCAAACACAGATGCTGGGGGGCCCTAGTCACGTCTTCCATTTCCTATCAACAATGGACCCCTTACCATGGGAATCTTGCTGCTAGGCATGGCCGATCTGGGGCATAGGCCTGACGGGGTCAGTTCAACTTCATGCCTTCACCATTTTTAAATGCACTCCATGCTAGTGCACATGCTGTGTGCCCCTTGTCACGTGGTTCACTACCCCCCAAGCTGTATGCAAACACAGATGTTGGGGGGCCCTGCCACCACCACCACCAACACAGAATTGGATCACCTTGTCCCCCCCACCCCTCCACCCACCCACCCCCTCCTGCACACACACACACACACATCCCACTACCCTACCACCACCACACCACCACCACCACCAAACCATAACACAACAACACCACCACAACACCAACACCAACATCACCCTACCCCCCCCCCCACCACCACCTACCACCATCACCACCCACACCAACACCAACACCACCAACACCAACAATTCCACCAAAACCACAAACTCCACCAACACCAACAACAACAACATCACCACCACCACCACCACCCTACCACTACCACTACCACCAACACCAACACCACAACAACAACATCACCACCAACAACACCAACAACACCAATTCCACCAACACTACCAACTCCACCAACACCACCAACACCAACAAACCACCACCAACACCAACACCACACCAACACCAACACCAACACCACACCAACACACCAACACCCCCACCACCACCACCACCACCACCACCATCACCACCAATACCACCAACACCAACACCAACACCAACACCAACAACACCAACAACACCAACAACACCAACATAACCAACATAACCAACACAGAATTGGATCACCTTGCCCCCCCCCCCCCCCCCCCCCCCCCCACACACACACACACCAACATAACCACCACCACACACACACACATCCCACCGCACCACCACCACCACCACCCTATCACCACCACCTACACCACCAACACAGAATTGGATCACCTTGGCGCTGGAGGAGTTCCATAAGCGCCACAAAGACTCGCACCCCAAAACGGTTGTAGCTGTCTTGTGGTCTATCAGCCGCTTACTCAATGGAGACCCTACTGGCGCTGCATTCAGAGAGGGACAGGAGGAAGAGGAGGTTGAGGAAGAGGTGATAGACATGGATGGAAAACCTAACGAGAAGCGAAGCAGGGGCATTCCTGAAGGAGCCAGTGATAAGTGGCTGAGGAAAAACCAACCCATCATTCAGGTCTGTGAGGCTTCTTCAGCCTGGTAAAATGGAGTGTAGTGGAATTAAGTATAATGGAGTGCAGTGGATTGGAGTGGAATGGAGTGTAGCGGAATGAAATGGAGAGTATTGGAATGGAGTATAATGGAGTGGAGTGGAGTAGAATGGGATGGAGTGGAATTGAGTAGGATGCGATGGAATGGAGTGGAATGAAGTGGAATGGGGTAGTATAGTGGAATGGTATAGGATGGAATGGAATGGAGTGGAATGGGATGGAATGGAGTAGATTGAAGTGGAATGGAGTGGAATGGGATGGAGTGTAGTGGAATGGAGTGGAGTAGGGTGTAGTGAAATGGGATGGATTTGAGTGGAGTGGAAAGGGATGGAGTGGAGTATAATGAGATGGAATGGAATGGAGTAGAATGGGATGGAGTGGAGTGGAGTTTAGTAGGATAGGATGGAGTGGAATGGAGTAGAATGGGATGGATTCAAGTGGAGTGGAATGGGATGGAATGGAGTTAAGTAGAATGGGGTGGAGTATAATGAAGTAGAGCGGAGTGGAATGGAGAAGAATGGGATGGAACGGAGTGGAATGGAGTGTAGTGGAATTTAGTAAGATGGGATGGAATAGAGTAGAATGGAATGTAACGGAGTGGAATGGAGTGTAGAGGAATTGAGTAGGATGGGATGTAATGGAGTGGAGTAGGTTGAAGTGGAATGGAGAATAATGGGATGAAATGGAGTAAAATGGGATGGAATTGAGGGGAGTGGAGTGGAGTAGAAAGGGATGGAGTGGAATGGAGTAGAATGGGGTGGTATAAAACAACACAGATGATATAACACAATACAAAACAGCACAGCTCAATACAACACAATGCAGCACAACACTACACAAAACAACACATCACCATAGATGTGCACATGTTGCCCTAAGCACCCCACAACTGGTTGAACCCACACACTTGGTTTTTTGTTACTGTTTTTTTTGTTGCTGTTGTTATAGTCCAGAGGTGGGCCAAATAGGCTAAAGGGACTTGCCCAACCGTGGCAGGAGGGGATAACACGAAAAAGCATTGATGAACTAACCCCCAAACAATCGTTTTACCGGCGGGGGGCGTGACTTTTTGCTACAGTGAAAAAATAATTCTACGATAATAAATCCGGTCCAAGGTTGGACAAATGTGGTGTAACAAAGGTGGTGTAACAAAGGTGGTGTAACAAATTTGGTGTAACAAAGGTGGTGTAACAAATTTGGTGTAACAAAGGTGGTGTAACAAATGTGATGTAACAAATGTGGTGTAACAAATGTAGTTAAACAAATGGGGTGTAACAAATGGGATAAAATCCTTCACCCTGTAACAATGAAAACAGGCTTGTTGTCCAGTTGTTTGCAAATAATGAAATGTATTTCAACTGAACACCACCCTATGCTACTTATGCTACTTATGCTACTTATGCTACTTATGCTACTTATGCTACTTATGTGCGCCATACACACGACTTGGCCGCTGGCTTGCTTCAGACACCCTCCCAGACCTCTTCACAGCCGCTAGTTGTTGGTGACTTCAACTGGATTCTTGACCCCCTCGATGCAGTCTACCCTCCTCACAGGCTCGATATTGACCCCAGGAGTCGCATGCAGGGGGCCCCTCCCCTTGCAGGCATCATGAATACCTACAGCCTTCAAGACATCTGGCGGAACACGCACCCGACTGCCAAAGACTTCACACATTGGAGCATCCCTGCCTCATCAGGCGGTAGGCTTGACCGCCGGCTCCCTTCAGACTCCCCCCTAGCCCTCTTCACAGCCACTTCCTCCATTCTCCCTACCTCTGGCTTTATATCCGACCACCGCCCTGTGTCTTTTACCCTCTCTTTCCTAGGCCACGCTCCACCCAAGAGCCAAGGGCTGCAAGGGTTCCCCCTCCTCCTCCTCAACATTCCAGAAGCTTGTGATGAGCTCAAGAACATCATCGCTTCACAATCCCTCCTCCTAAACCTCTTTCCCGATTCAGACATCGTCACAAAATGGGACAACATGGTTCCCCCTCCTCCTCCTCAACATACCCGAAGCCTGTAAGCAAAGAACTCCTGTGTAAGCAAAGAACTCCTGTGTAAGCAAAGAACTCCTGTGTATGCAAAGAACTCCTGTGTAAGCAAAGAACTCAAGAACATCATCGCTTTGCCCTATGCTACTTTTGTATTGTATGCCATACACACAGGACTTGGCCGAGTACGTGGTGCCGCAGTTTTGTGTAGGGAGACCCACCTCCTGCGGTGAAATATCTTTCACAACTTAAAAAAAGAAGCCAAAACCCTAAGCTACTTTTGTTTGCCATACACACAGGACTTGGCCGAGTACGTGAGCCAAAACGTTATGCTACTCTCAGCTACTTTCAGCTGAACACCCTATGCTACTTGTGTATGCCATGCACAGGACTTGGCCGAGTATGTGGGCCAAAACCCTATGCTACTTGCAGCTACTTTCAGCTGATTTCAGCTGAACACCATATGCTACTTGTGTATGCCATGCACTGGACTTGGCCAAGAGCGTGAGCCAAAACTTTATGCTACTTTCAGCTACTTTCAGTTGAACACCCTATGCGGACCCTATGCTACTGTTGTATGCCATACACACAGGACTTAGCCAAGTCCGTGAGCCATAACTTTCAGCTACTTTCAGCTACTTTCAGCTGAACACCCTATGCTACTTTTGTATGCTGCCCTGCACAGGACTTGGCCGAGTGCGTGAGCCAAAACTTTGGTCAGCTGGAGGGGAATGACTTGGTGGATGCTGCGGTTGGCCTAGCTGATTTGGGGTGCGTTCTTTTGTCCCTTTGTCGTTCGTCCTTTGGTCTTTTGTCATCTGATCATTTTGTGTTCTTTTGGTCCCAGTCCTTTTGTCTTCTTCTTTAGTATTTTTTTCCTTGGTCACGAAGGGCTAGGTTTTATCAGATGTTTACTTTCCCGGTTCCCCCTTTGTAAAAAACAAAAGTGTGCATTGAAGAGTTGCGATGTCGATTGGGTGGTCAATGGCTGTCCCTTTGCCTTTCTTGTCTTTTTCTTCGGTCTTTTCTCCTTGGTCACTCAGGGCTAGGTTTTATCAGTTTCGTCATGTCCTGGTTCCCCCCTTGTAAAACATATTTTGATGGTGTGGAAACAACAACAGTTGATTTTGTTTTCTACAAGGGGGGCATCATGAAAGGGCACACTTGATAAAACCTAGCCCTGTGTGACCAAATAAAAAAGGATAGGAAAGGAAGGCGATTTTTGTTTGGCTGATGTTAGGGTCGTGTGAGTGCGCATGTGTGTGTATGGTGGTGGTTGGCCTGGGTAAGGTGGGATGGATGGAGTGGGTTGGATTTAGGTGGGGAGAGTGGAGTAGGCTGTGCTGAAGCAATCTTTCTATCTATTGCATCTAGGTTTATTTTATTTGCCCAAGATGCATCTTAGTGCATTGTTGGTTTGTGTCAAGATCCGCGTAGCACTGAACATGATTACATGGCTAGCTAGTTGAAAACTAGCATACCCGCTGATAAAAGGGACAGTAGTGTGGGGTAATGACTAATGTACCGTACCGCCTTAGGGTTTGTACAGCCGCACCTGACAGCTATATAGTCGCCCTGGTGGTGTCCGTCCCTTCGCCGTTCTTTTCTTCTTCTGTCTTTTTCCACCAAGGGCTAGGTTTGATCAGTTGTGACTTTTCCTAATGCCTGGTTTCCCCCTTCAACAAAATTGCGCCCTGGAGGCTGCACCAGGTTTTGCACTTGAATGTGCAAATGTGGTATCGGTGGCAGTGGAAACAGTGGACGTAGTGTATGTACAGCCGTGCCTGACAGCTGCACCAGTTTGTGCCCTTGATTTTTGTTTAGTTGTGCAAGGTATTTCACCCCAGGAGGTGGGTCTCCCAACACAAACCAGCGACACTGAGGGTTCAGTTTGATTGGCGTTTCCACTCCTACAAAAGAGTAGGCGTGTCCTTGCACGCGCAAAAGAACAGTTCAGTTCAAACCTTACGAATATTCCTCCCATGCCTGAACAGGCATTACCCCGGCCACATGTGGATGGACCGATACGAGGCTTACACCAACGCCAGCATTCTCAACTTCACAGCGTACCAGGTAAAAAAGTGAATAATTCTTGAATAATACATGAAATCTACATGAAAAACTACATAGATAATACATGAATAATAGATGAATAATACATGGATAATACATGGATAATAGTTGAATAATACATGAATAATAGATTAATAATGCATGAATAATACATGAATAATAGATGGATAATACATGAATCATACATGGATAATACATGGATAATAGATGAATCATACATGAATAATACATGGATAATAGATTGGGGTGGGCCATCTGCTTTTTTTTATTCTGCTGTCCCCATCATTTCATTTTTTGGCAGAGCCTCTCCTCCTGGGGTGTGCAAGCCCCCAGGGTAACCCCTTTGTCAGATTGTCTGTTTGTTGGCACGAAAACCCTGGCCCTACCTATGTCGTAACCCTGGCTTCGGTCTGATGCACTTGATTCCAGTGCCACTATCCCGTTAAATAACGCCATTGTACAGGTCGCTTGAGACAGGCCTTGGACTTGTCCGCACAACCTTCGGTCTAATGCACTTGATTCCAGTGCCACTATCCCGTTAAATAACGCCATTGTACAGGTCGCTTGAGACAGGCCTTGGACTTGTCCGCACAACCTTTATGCTTGATTGGCCAAGGTTTGTTTTGGGGTGGGAGGCCTTTTTGGACAAGGAGGGAACCAGAAAAAGGACAGTCTAGCGAGTCATTCTAAACTGATTCCTCGGTGTCGCTGGTTTGTGTAGGGAGACCCACCTCCTGGAATGAAAATCCTTTCACAACTAAAAACAATCTACGCATCACTATAAATAACATCGCCTTGTGTGCTCATTGCGCAGATCCGGCTCCTCCAATCCTCTGTACTGAAGCTGGACAGTCTGGAGCCGATGCCACAAGATGCAGCTACCGACCAGTGGAAGAAGATTCGATCCACGAAGATATAGCACATCACGTATTTTTAGGGATCGGCAATATGTTATCATATGATATCATATGATGCCGGCGGTCTGACTAGGTAACTATGGCCTGGGGCACCATATCATGTGATATTAAATCATATGATTTGTTTATGATATCATATGATATCATACTCGTCTTTGGTCAACATCATATGATTTGCCGTTCCCTACGTATTTTACGTTGGCAAAATCCTGTGTGCCTATGAGTATAATGGGGTGAATATCCTGTTCTGAATATCTTGTTGTGGATATCCTGTTACGGGTGTAGACTTGTACATGGATAAATGAAATTGGTGCTGACAAAACTGCTTGATAGCTGCATGTTTGCCTCTCTAAATTTGAGGATTAGTTGAAAGACCCCTCTAGATGTTGCGGAGCGGGCTTGTCTTTGGTCAACAATGGCATGTTGATGACAACGTAATTATGGCTGTAGCTCGAAAGCTTTGATATTTCGGGCTTGGGTGGCCCAATTATAGACCTTGGATGAAAATTCCCTTTTTTTAGCTGTGAATGGAATTTCGCCATCGGAGGTGGGTCTACGGAACAAACCAGCAACACCGAAGGTTCAGTTTTTAATGGCGTTGCCTAGTCTTCTTTTTCTTCTGCGGTCTTCTTTTATATTTGTTTACTGGGAGTTTCTGACTCACTTCTCTTGAATTAATGTAAAATACAAGAGGAGCGCAAGGGGGGGGGGGGGGGGGGGGGGGGGGCACAAAAGTGGAAAACACCACCCCCCAAAAGTGCTAAGGGACCCTTCAGCAGACCCCCCCCCCCCCCCGGCTCCGGAACCCACTGTACAGCCACTATTTCAGCCACCACTTAGTGTTATGGTGTCTAATTATGCCCATTTTATAGGGGTTTTAAAGGCCTATCCATTGAGGTTGGTCTCGAGTCCATTTAGAATGTTTGACGCATATAAATGATGGTCTAGAACAAGGCCCTCCTTTGTTCCTTTAGTCGCCCCCTCTGTAATGGGGTCGGTAAAGGGCCCGAATATTGATAGTGAAGGATATGATGAGATACTTCCTGTATCATCTTTAAGAAATAGGAAGGTGGACTGGACAGTAAATATAACTGTCCTGCAGAAAGAGGTGTAATAGGACGGGCAGAGGCGCCCATGTCCATATGATGCAGAAGATGTCGGAGGGAAATAATCTTGGAGGTACATGGATTATTTCCTAGAGACATCTAGTCCTACTCCAAGGGTCCATGCTCACTAATTAAATGCCATGGAGGGAGTAGCCATTGAAATATATAATGTAAAGCACATGATGCTTGAGACTTTGTAAGGTCTGGAGGCTGGTTCCCCCCCATGATTTGGGAGGTGATCCTAGGGAAACATTCCAAATTAGATGGAGTATCATGTGTCAGTAGCTTGGTGGCTCCAAGGTATTTAGAGTTGCTGCAGTGTTGCTAGGAGCTGGAAGAAGCTGCAGGGCAGGTAGGACCTGCTGGGGTGGTGCAAATCAACTAAACACTACAAGGAAGCTGCACGGTAGGTGGACTGCTGGTCAACTTAAACGTCACTAGAATGCTGCAGGCACAAAGTCTGGCTAAGGGTGCAGAGACCGTTACACCGAACTGGTTGTAAGGACGGGAGGGTTCATATGACTATGTTAAGCTAGGATGGTTTCAATGCTGATCAGTGCAAGGACAATTATGTTACACACAGATTTAAATCAGTAAACGAGGGTACGGTATCTCTCATTTGCTACGGATCTGCATGCAAGTATTGGTCACATCACATTAGTCACATCAGTGCACAAATGCATGTACGGATATAAACTAACTGATGGCTTCAGATGCAATGGATAATTGAAGAAAGCAATCAGTCATGAAGCAATCAATCAATTATCTGGGCAAGGCAACCATGCAGTCAATCTAGTTGCTTGTTGCATTGAAGTAGGATTAACAGATGTGAAGTAGGATATAACAGGCTACACGTCATCCCCCTGATGGTTTCCTCATTAGTTACCCCCCCCCCCCCCCCCCAACCCCCCCCCACCCCCACCCCACCACCCCTCCCCCTTTTTTATTTTTAGTTTCCTAGCCATCAAAGTTTACCTATAGGTCCTCCTAGTTTGACATCTCATATTTCTCTCTATCACGGTGACTGTTAGAGGGTTGCAAGGTTTTAGCCCCCCCACATTCATGAGGTATTTTTTAGTAGTGGTCCTAGATCCTTCTCTTGGGCTTCCTGTTTGGGCTCCTCCTTTCCTCTATGGTTTGTTTGTCGATGTTCCTGTCTCTTAGTCCCTGTCAGCATGATGCGGGTGCTTCACGAGTTTTATGCCTTGGTGCACACTAACTCTGTACTTCCTTAGAAACTATCGGATTCCCAGTCCTGTGCAAAGATTCCCGTATTAGTGACAGCTTCCCGTAGACTGTGGTATCCTGAGTGACTAGTGACAGCTTCCTGTCACCTGAGTCACACCGGTCTGGGCCTGTTACCCTGTTGGTTCCTGGCTGACGCCTCCTTGTCACCACTGGGCCCCCCTTGGGGGGCTCCGGTGCTTGTAATGCCTACCTTCGTCTCCGTGTTATAGATTGCGTGCGTTGTCCCTGCCTTTCATCTCTGTCTACTCTACGGAGCGCATACAAGCTGATAGTCCCTTCAGTCGCCCTTGCGGTGACAGTCCCTTAGTTGTCCCTTAGCCTTTCTTGTCTTTTTCTTCGGTCTTTTCTCCTTGGTCACCAAGGGCTAGGTTTTATCAGTTGCGCCTTTTCCTGGTTCCCCCCTTAGTAAAAATAAAAATCCGTACAACGAATCAGTCAAGTCTAACATGCAGATCATTGCCTATCTGGTTCATCATCAGAGTGGTACATCACTCAGATCATATCATAGAAGTCAGTGCACTTGGATCAGTACGTCTACAGATCATCACTATGAATATCATCCCCGTCAGTGGAAGCACAGTCTTTTTTTTTTTTTTACATAGGGAAAACGGAGGGGACCAGGGAAAGGAGCATACTGCTAAAAACGTAGCCCTTATGTGGACCAAGGGGATAGAAAGCCAAAAGAAGAAGAACTATGAGGAAATGGGGGACCAAAAAGTCTGTTAAGACAAAAGATCCGAAGACAAAGACCTAAAAAGGGACTAGGGGATAAACGAACGAGGGACACAAACTAGTTACTAGGAGGACAAAGGACAAAGGGCATTCCGAGCACCACCCACACCTCCAAGCAACACTAATGTTCCTCCCCCACCCTAACCCCCCCTTCATAGGTCTTTTTTCTATAGTACTAGCCCCTTATCTTGGCTTCCTGTTTTTGGCTTCTTCCTTGCCTCTGGTTTGTTGTCTTCTGTTCTGTCCTCCTTTGTCTCTAAGTCGCCAGGTGGTCTCCGTTCCCTTAGCTGTCCCTGAGCAGTCTTGTCTTTTTCTTTGGTCTTTCCCTGGTCACAAAAGGGCTGTTGGTTTAGTTAAAGTTGCGCTTCTTCCTGGTTCCCCACTTAGTAAAAAAAAAAAAAAAAAACTGTAACATCCAAGAGAACACAGAGAATAAAAGAAGCAAAGGCATACCCCCGAAGGTCTTGCTGATCTAAGATTAAAACATGCAGGGAATTAACTACATTGGAACTGTAAAGGAAGATGGGAATTTAGGGGATAACTTAAATTAGCAAAACCCAGCACAGACATCTCAGCAGCCTTAGTACATGGCCGCTAGGTCAGCAAGCTCTGCAAAGACGGACCAGGGGAGCGCCGGGCATTTTAACACAAAAACAGGAAAGAGCACAGCTAACACTAACACAAAACTAACTTGAAGTCTTTCGTCGGATCATTTGTCTAACGGACTTTTGGTACCAGTCATCTAGTCTTCTTCTTGTTTTTTTCCTTGGTCACTAGGGCTAGGTTTTAAAGATTGTTGCCCTTCCTGGTTCATCCCTATGTAAAAAAAAAAAAAGCTGAACTAAAAAGATCTCTCTAAAGAAGCAAATCAAAACTCATTAGAAAACGTCATGGACGGTTGGATGAAAGGGTAGAAACACCCACACAGATCCCCTCCAGCAAGGGGAAAAACTTAAAGGCGCCACTAAATCTGCCTTGCCCTTGGCCACCTCCTACCAAGCCCCATCGCCAGGGACTGGATGCGCACCCAGAAGGCTCTTCGGACACCTTGAAAATGGGCGCTTTCTGTCAAGATGGGTGGCGGGCCTAGAATTGCTTCTCACAGTGGCTTCCTTGGCAAGCTTATGGGCCCCCCCCTGATCCTTTTGCACCATGATTGGGGTCACTCCCGGTGCCAGGAGCCTGATACCGCACCATGGAAATGACAATCACCATGGCCCCAGCGCTCCTACAATCCCAGACCCAATACCGACCCAGAAAGCCCTAGATCTAGGACCCTGATCTAGACCCTGACACAGATCCGGCCCATTCCCCGGATCTAGAACCGGCTCTAGACCTGACCACCCAGCCAGCCCCAGCTCTAGGACCCTTTTTTTGTTGGATATCGACCTGACTAGGTCCAGCCCAAGCCCTAGATCTAGGCCCTGATAATGGACCATTGACTAGGTCCAGGCCACAATCCCAGATCAAGGGACCCCTGCCCAGATAGGATCAGGTTCTAGATGTGGACAAAGCTCACCGACCACGTTTCCAAATCTGGTTCTAGATCTGACGGAATCAAGGTCACAGATCTGCGCGAAGATTTCAGATCAAGATCTAGATATTGATAATGTCTCTGTCTTCATTCTGTGTTGTAATGCCCCAGACCAGTCTTTAGGTTGGCGCTTGCTTCCAGTGTCTTTCTTCTTTTTGGTTGCCTCACTGCTTTTGATTGTGTAAGCAATGGTTGATAACTGAGTTTGCTTTACATAGTTCAGTTTCCACCATAGTTGCCCCTTATTTGCAAACTCAGTTGCAAAACTTAGTTCCCAAAAAAACCAACACCCACAACACAAAAAGAAAAAAAAAAAAGAAAATAAAAAAAAAAAAAAAAAAAAAATCAAAAACAAAATTAAAAAAAAAAATAAAAAAAAAAAAAAAAAAAAAAAAACAAAAATAACAAACACAAAAAAAAAAAAAAAAAAAAAAACAAAAAAAAACCAAAACAGAAACAATAAAAAACCACAAACAAAAAACAAATACACAACACCCCCAACAAAACCCAACACAACCCAAACCCCGAACCCCCCACCACCAAACACCCCCCCCCCCCCCCCCCCCCCCCAAACCCACCCCCCACCCCCCCCCCCCCCCCCCCCCACCCCCCCTCACCCCTTTTTTTATCTTAGTTTCTCGAATAGTTTTTCTTTAGTCCTACTTCGTTTGCATCTCCTCTTTCAGTCTTCTGATCGGTGACTTTTAGGGCTACAATGTTTGGCCCCCCCCCTTTCATAGGTCTTTTTTCTAAGTAGTCTAGCCCCTCTCTTAGGATTCCTGTTTTGGCTTCTTCCTTGCTCCTGGTTGGTTTGTCTTCTGTTCTGTCCTCCTTTGACCCTTAGTCGCCCAGGTGGTGTCCGTCCCCTTAGCAGCCCTTAGGCTGTTCTGGTCTTTTTCTTGAGTACTTTCTCCTGGTCACAAAGGGCTAGGTTTATCAGTGAGCCTTTTCCTGGTTCCCCCCTTCGTAACCCCAAAAGAAGAAAAAAAACATCTCAAATTCCTGGACTCCCCCCCCCCAGGGAGGGACACCCCCCAACGTGCCCTTCACCCTACGCAAGAAACCTAAAGAGAAGCATGGTACGGGCCAGACTTTGAGGAGCAGCTGTGATCCAGCAAGGCCTCCCCCCCCCAACACAAGAGGGCAACAAACAAAAGCTATTGGAACCATGGCGGTTGGTCTTTGGGCGGACTCCAAATGGACACCCAACAACATGGGGTCTCCTCCACCATGATGGATACTGAGGTGAACCTCTTGAACTCTCTGGCGCCATGCAGGAGGGCTCTTCTTCTCAAAATTACAGGCAACCAAAGCCCAGTTCCACCATTTTGTGCGAGTTTATACCGAGGCAGGGGAAACGTGCTGCTTGGTCCAGGTGTGGAGCATTTACCCCCCTCAACCTTGGGGCCACTCACCCTAGCACTAAACCCTGACCTGCGAGGCCTCCGTGGTTCTTGAATCCGATGGATTGCCTCAGCAAAGGAGAGCGGCTTTTGTCACCCCTATTCCAGTCCCCTCCCCTGAAGACCTCCACAGAAACGCTTGGGTGGACTAAAAACGTGTCCGCCCCCCCCCGTCAGGCCCGGCGGGAGAGAAACTGCTCAAAGACAGGACGCGAACCTCAAGTTCTCCCTCCCTCTTTACGTGCGGGCTTTTCGCAGGTGTGGGTACCCTCGCAGACAAAGACTCTCCACCGTCCTTATACCATCACTTGCCGGAGCTTGCTTCATGGCACCCTGGGCTGCAATGCGTTCCTTGCCCATGTACGAGGACGCTTCCAACGGAATCAACCAGACGACCTCCCCTCCATAAGTCTGCTCCAGCCCTGACTGCTTGCAGCTGCACACTGCTGACACCGATGCCATGTCCTCACGCTTTCTTGGATTGCCCTGATTCTGCCCCTGTCATAGACTGGCTCCTTTCCACTTGGGAGACCCTCACCGGTGGGCAGCGCCTTCCTCGTTGTCCCTACTTCCTCCTTGGTGACGACATCACCCTTTGGCCCGGGACACCCCCCTCCTCCCTCTACCCTAAGGTTGTGGTCCTTCCTGCGTATAACCACCTTGGGCGCGATATGGAGGGTCCGTTCGTCCCGGGCTGACAAGACTGGACCATTCTGAGCCCCTTCACCACAAGGCTATCTGCCTTTCCCTTGGCCACCTTCACCAAGCCATCGCCAGGGAACTGGTTGCGCACCCAGACGGATTCTTCGACACCTTGATAATGGCGCCTTCTGTCAAGATTGGTGGCGTGGCCTAGATTGCTCTCTCACAGTGGCTTCCTTTGCAAGCCTATGGGCCACCCCCTGATCTTTTGCACCATGATTGGGGTCACTCCCGGTGACCAGGAGCCTGATACCCGCACCATGGAAATGACATCCCCATGGCCCCAGCGCTCCTACAATCCCAGACCCAATCCCAGACCCAGACCAAGCCCTAGATCTAGACCCTGATCTAGACCCTGACCCAGATCCGGCCCATTCCCCGGATCTAGACCCTGCTCTAGACCCTGACCCAGACCCAGCCCAAGCCCAGCTCTAGACCCTGATATAGACCCTGACCTAGGTCCAGCCCAAGCCCTAGATCTAGGCCCTGATAATGACCCTGACCTAGGTCCAGCCCAATCCCAAGATCAAGACCCTGCCCCAGATCAGGATCAGGTTCTAGATTTGGACACAGCTCACGACCACGTTCCAAATCTGGGTTCTAGATCTGGACCGAGATCAAGGTCCAGATCTGCGCTAAGATTCAGATCAAGATCTAGATCTTGATACTGTCTCTGTTCTTCATTCCTGTTGTTTACCTGCCCAGACCAGTCTTTTAGGTTGTCGCTTTGCTTCCAGTTGTCTTTCTTCTTTTCTGGTTGCCCTCCCTGCTTTTGGCTTGTTTTCCCGCAGTTTTTCTCCCTTAGTTGCTTTCCCTAGTTCAGTTTCCACCCTTAGTTGCCTCCTTAGTTGCCCCCCTCAGTTGGCCCCCTTAGTCCCCCCCCCCCCCCCCCCCCCCCCCCCCTCCTCCCCCTTTTTTCTCTTAGTTTCTCGCATAGTTTTTCTTCTAGTCCTCCTTAGTTTGCATCTCCTCTTTCAGTCTCTGATCCGGTGACTGTAAGAGGTTGCAATGTTTTGGCCCCCCCCTTCATGGGTATTTTTCTAAGTAGTCCCAGCCCCTTCTCTTAGGCTTCCTGTTTTGTGCTTCTTCCTTGCCTTTCTGGTTTGTTTGTCTTCTGTTCCTGTCCTCCTTTGACCCTTAAGTCGCCCAGGTGGTGTCCGTCCCTTAGCAGTCCCTTAGCTGTTCTTGTCTTTTCTTTGGTCTTTTCTCCTTGGTCACAAAGGGCTAGGTTTTATCAGTTGAGCCTTTTCCTGGGTTTCCCCCCCCTTCGTAAAAAAGAAGAAAAAAAAAACCTCTCACCCTTCCTGCCCTCCCCCCCCCCCAGGGAACAAACCCCCAAGCTGCCCTCATCAACCCTACGCAAGAAACCTCAAGAAGCATGGTTTACGGGCAGACTTTGAGGAGCAGCTGATCCAGCAAGGCCTCCCCCCCCCCCACAAGAGAGGCAAAAGCTCTTGGAACCATGGCTGGTTGGTCTTTGGGAGGACCTCCAAACTGGACCCAACAACCTGGGGTCTCCTCCACCATGATGATACTGAGGTGAACCTTCTTGAACTCTCTGTGCGCCATGCACGCAGGCTCTCTTCTCCAACATATCATGCAACAAAGCCCCAGTTCCCACCATTTTGTGCGAGGTTATACCGAGGAACGTGCTGCTTGGTCCAGGTTGTGGAGCATTCTACTACCCCCCCTCCACCTTGGACCTCACCCTAGCACTAACCCTGACCTGCGAGGCCTCCGTGGTCTTGAATCCCGATGGATTGCCTCAGCAACAGAGAGAGCGCTTGTTGTCACCCCTATTCCAGTCCCCTCCCCTGAAGACCTCCAACAGAACGCTTGGGTGGACTTACAACGTGTCCGCCCCCCCCCGTCCAGGCCCGGCGGAGAGAACTGCTCAAAGACAGGACGAACCTCAAGTCTCCCTCCCTCTACGTGCAGGCTTTTCGCAGGTGTGGGTACGCCTCTCAGACAAGACTCTCCACCGTCCTTATACCATCACTTGCCGGAGCTTGCTTCATGGCACCCTGGGCTGCAATGCGTTCCTTGCCCATGTACGAGGACCTTCCAACGGATCAACCAAAAGACGACCTCCCCTCCATAGTCTGCTCCAGCCCTGACTGCTTGCAGCTGCACACTGCTGACAACCATGTCTCAACGCTTTCTTGGATTGCCCTGATTCTGCCCCTGTCATAGACTGGCTCCTTCCACTTGGGAGAACCCTCACCGGTGGGCAGCGCCTTCCTCGTTGTCCCTACTTCCTCCTCCTGGTGACGACATCACCCTTTGGCCCGGGACACCCCCATCCTCCCTCTACCCTAAGGTTGTGGTCCTTCCTGCGTATAACCACCTTGGCGCGATATGGAGGGGTCCTTTCGTCCCAGGGCTGACAGACTGGACCATTCTGAGCCCCTTCACCACAAAGGCTATCTGCCTTTCCCTTGGCCACCTTCACCAAGCCATCGCCAGGGACTGGTTGCGCACCCCAGAACGGATCTTCGACACCTTGATAATGGCGCCTTCTGTCAAGATTGGTGGCGTGGCCTAGATTGCTCTCTTCACAGTGGCTTCCTTTGCAAGCCTATGGGCCACCCCCCTGATCTTTTGCACCATGATTGGGTCACTCCCGGTGACCAGGAGCCTGATACCCCGCACCATGGAAATGACAATCCCCATGGCCCCAGCGCTCCCTACAATCCCAGACCCAATCCCAGACCCAGACCAAGCCCTAGATCTAGACCCTGATCTAGACCCTGACCCAGATCCGGCCCATTCCCCGGATCTAGACCCTGCTCTAGACCCTGACCCAGACCCAGCCCAAGCCCCCAGCTCTAGACCCTGATATAGACCCTGACCTAGGTCCAGCCCAGCCCTAGATCTAGGCCCTGATAATGACCCTGACCTAGGTCCAGCCCAATCCCAAGATCAAGACCCTGCCCCAGATCATGATCAGGTTCTAGATTTGGACACAGCTCACGACCACGTTCCAAATCTGGGTTCTAGATCTGGACCGAGATCAGGTCCAGATCTGCGCTAAGATTCAGATCAAGATCTAGATCTTGATACTGTCTCTGTCTTCATTCCTGTTGTTTTACCTGCCCAGAACCAGTCTTTTAGGTTGTCGCTTTGCTTCCAGTTGTCTTTCTTCTTTTCTGGTTGCCTCCCTGCTTTTGGCTTGTTTCCGCAGTTTCTCCCTTAGTTTGCTTTCCCTAGTTCAGTTCCACCCTTAGTTGCCTCCTTAGTTGCCCCCTCAGTTGCCCCCTAGTGTCCCTTCCCCCCCCCCCCCCCCCCTCCCCCCCTTTTTTCTCTTAGTTTCTCGCATAGTTTTTCTTCTAGTCCTCCTTAGTTTGCATCTCCTCTTTCAGTCTTCTGATCCGGTGACTGTTAGAGGTTACAATGTTTTGGCCCCCCCCTTCATAGGTCTTTTTTCTAAGTAGTCCTAGCCCCTTCTCGTAGGCTTCCTGGTTTTGGGCTTCTTTCCTTGCCTCGCTGGTTTGTTTGTCCTTATGTTCCTGTCCTCCTTGACCCTTAAAGTCGCCCAGGTGGTGTCCGTCCCTTAGCTGTCCCTTAGCTGTTCTTGTCTTTTTCTTTGGTCTTTTCTCCTTGGTCCAAAAAGGGCTAGGGTTTTATCAGTTGAGCCGTTTTCCCTGGTTCCCCCCCTTCGTAAAAAAAGAAGAAAAAAAACCTCTCACCCTTCCTGCCCTCCCCCCCCCCCCAGGGACACCCCCAAGCTGCCCTCATCACCCTACGCAAGAAACCTCAAGAAGCATGGTTACGGGCAAACTTTGAGGAGCAGCTGATCCAGCAAGGGCCTCCCCCCCCCCCCCACAAGAGGCAAAAGCTCTTGGAACCATGGCTGGTTGGTCTTTGGGAGGACCTCCAACTGGACCCAACAACCTGGGGTCTCCTCCACCATGATGATACTGAGGTGAACCTTCTTGAACTCTCTGTGCGCCATGCACGGCAGGCTCTTCTTCTCCAACATATCATGCAACAAAGCCCCAGTTCCCACCATTTTGTGCGAGGTTATACCGAGGAACGTGCTGCTTGGTCCAGGTTGAGGAGCATTCTACCCCCCTCCACCTTGGACACTCACCCTAGCACTAACCCTGACCTGCGAGGCCTCCGTGGTCTTGAATCCCGATGGATTGCCTCAGCAACAGAGAGAGCGCTCGTTGTCACCCCTATTCCAGTCCCCTCCCCTGAAGACCTCCCACAGAACGCTTGGGTGGACTTACAACGTGTCCGCCCCCCCCGTCCAGGCCCGGCGGAGAGAACTGCTCAAAGACAGGACGAACCTCAAGTCTCCCTCCCTCTACGTGCAGGCTTTTCGCAGGTGTGGGTACGCCTCGCAGACAAGACTCTCCACCGTCCTTATACCATCACTTGCCGGAGCTTGCTTCATGGCACCCTGGGCTGCAATGCGTTCCTTGCCCATGTACGAGGACGCTTCCAACGGATCAACCAAGACGACCTCCCCTCCATAGTCTGCTCCAGCCCTGACTGCTTGCAGCTGCACACTGCTGACACCATGTCTCACGCTTTCTTGGATTGCCCTGATTCTGCCCCTGTCATAGACTGGCTCCTTTCCACTTGGGAGACCCTCACCGGTGGGCAGCGCCTTCCTCGTTGTCCCTACTTCCTCCTCGGTGACGACATCACCCTTTGGCCCGGGACACCCCCTCCTCCCTCTACCCTAAGGTTGTGGTCCTTCCTGCGTATAACCACCTTGGGCGCGATATGGAGGGTCCGTTCGTCCCGGGCTGACAGACTGGACCATTCTGAGCCCCTTCACCACAAGGCTATCTGCCTTTCCCTTGGCCACCTTCACCAAGCCATCGCCAGGGACTGGTTGCGCACCCAGACGGATCTTCGACACCTTGATAATGGCGCCTTCTGTCAAGATTGGTGGCGTGGCCTAGATTGCTCTCTCACAGTGGCTTCCTTTGCAAGCCTATGGGCCACCCCCCTGATCTTTTGCACCATGATTGGGGTCACTCCCGGTGACCAGGAGCCTGATACCCGCACCATGGAAATGACAATCCCCATGGCCCCAGCGCTCCCTACAATCCCAGACCCAATCCCAGACCCAGACCAAGCCCTAGATCTAGACCCTGATCTAGACCCTGACCCAGATCCGGCCCATTCCCCGGATCTAGACCCTGCTCTAGACCCTGACCCAGACCCAGCCCAAGCCCCAGCTCTAGACCCTGATATAGACCCTGACCTAGGTCCAGCCCAAGCCCTAGATCTAGGCCCTGATAATGACCCTGACCTAGGTCCAGCCCAATCCCAAGATCAAGACCCTGCCCCAGATCAGGATCAGGTTCTAGATTTGGACACAGCTCACGACCACGTTCCAAATCTGGGTTCTAGATCTGGACCGAGATCAAGGTCCAGATCTGCGCTAAGATTCAGATCAAGATCTAGATCTTGATACTGTCTCTGTCTTCATTCCTGTTGTTTACCTGCCCAGACCAGTCTTTTAGGTTGTCGCTTTGCTTCCAGTTGTCTTTCTTCTTTTCTGGTTGCCTCCCTGCTTTTGGCTTGTTTCCGCAGTTTCTCCCTTAGTTTGCTTTCCCTAGTTCAGTTTCCACCCTTAGTTGCCTCCTTAGTTGCCCCCTCAGTTGCCCCCTTAGTTCCCCCCCCCCCCCCCCCCCCCCCCCCCCTCCCCCCCTTTTTTCTCTTAGTTTCTCGCATAGTTTTTCTTCTAGTCCTCCTTAGTTTGCATCTCCTCTTTCAGTCTTCTGATCCGGTGACTGTTAGAGGTTACAATGTTTTGGCCCCCCCCTTCATAGGTCTTTTTTCTAAGTAGTCCTAGCCCCTTCTCTTAGGCTTCCTGTTTTGGGCTTCTTCCTTGCCTCTCTGGTTTGTTTGTCTTATGTTCCTGTCCTCCTTTGACCCTTAAGTCGCCCAGGTGGTGTCCGTCCCTTAGCAGTCCCTTAGCTGTTCTTGTCTTTTTCTTTGGTCTTTTCTCCTTGGTCACAAAGGGCTAGGTTTTATCAGTTGAGCCTTTTCCTGGTTCCCCCCTTCGTAAAAAAAGAAGAAAAAAAACCTCTCACCCTTCCTGCCCTCCCCCCCCCCAGGGACACCCCCAAGCTGCCCTCATCACCCTACGCAAGAAACCTCAAGAAGCATGGTTACGGGCAGACTTTGAGGAGCAGCTGATCCAGCAAGGCCTCCCCCCCCCCCACAAGAGGCAAAAGCTCTTGGAACCATGGCTGGTTGGTCTTTGGGAGGACCTCCAACTGGACCCAACAACCTGGGGTCTCCTCCACCATGATGATACTGAGGTGAACCTTCTTGAACTCTCTGTGCGCCATGCACGGCAGGCTCTTCTTCTCCAACATATCATGCAACAAAGCCCCAGTTCCCACCATTTTGTGCGAGGTTATACCGAGGAACGTGCTGCTTGGTCCAGGTTGAGGAGCATTCTACCCCCCTCCACCTTGGACACTCACCCTAGCACTAACCCTGACCTGCGAGGCCTCCGTGGTCTTGAATCCCGATGGATTGCCTCAGCAACAGAGAGAGCGCTCGTTGTCACCCCTATTCCAGTCCCCTCCCCTGAAGACCTCCCACAGAACGCTTGGGTGGACTTACAACGTGTCCGCCCCCCCCGTCCAGGCCCGGCGGAGAGAACTGCTCAAAGACAGGACGAACCTCAAGTCTCCCTCCCTCTACGTGCAGGCTTTTCGCAGGTGTGGGTACGCCTCGCAGACAAGACTCTCCACCGTCCTTATACCATCACTTGCCGGAGCTTGCTTCATGGCACCCTGGGCTGCAATGCGTTCCTTGCCCATGTACGAGGACGCTTCCAACGGATCAACCAAGACGACCTCCCCTCCATAGTCTGCTCCAGCCCTGACTGCTTGCAGCTGCACACTGCTGACACCATGTCTCACGCTTTCTTGGATTGCCCTGATTCTGCCCCTGTCATAGACTGGCTCCTTTCCACTTGGGAGACCCTCACCGGTGGGCAGCGCCTTCCTCGTTGTCCCTACTTCCTCCTCGGTGACGACATCACCCTTTGGCCCGGGACACCCCCTCCTCCCTCTACCCTAAGGTTGTGGTCCTTCCTGCGTATAACCACCTTGGGCGCGATATGGAGGGTCCGTTCGTCCCGGGCTGACAGACTGGACCATTCTGAGCCCCTTCACCACAAGGCTATCTGCCTTTCCCTTGGCCACCTTCACCAAGCCATCGCCAGGGACTGGTTGCGCACCCAGACGGATCTTCGACACCTTGATAATGGCGCCTTCTGTCAAGATTGGTGGCGTGGCCTAGATTGCTCTCTCACAGTGGCTTCCTTTGCAAGCCTATGGGCCACCCCCCTGATCTTTTGCACCATGATTGGGGTCACTCCCGGTGACCAGGAGCCTGATACCCGCACCATGGAAATGACAATCCCCATGGCCCCAGCGCTCCCTACAATCCCAGACCCAATCCCAGACCCAGACCAAGCCCTAGATCTAGACCCTGATCTAGACCCTGACCCAGATCCGGCCCATTCCCCGGATCTAGACCCTGCTCTAGACCCTGACCCAGACCCAGCCCAAGCCCCAGCTCTAGACCCTGATATAGACCCTGACCTAGGTCCAGCCCAAGCCCTAGATCTAGGCCCTGATAATGACCCTGACCTAGGTCCAGCCCAATCCCAAGATCAAGACCCTGCCCCAGATCAGGATCAGGTTCTAGATTTGGACACAGCTCACGACCACGTTCCAAATCTGGGTTCTAGATCTGGACCGAGATCAAGGTCCAGATCTGCGCTAAGATTCAGATCAAGATCTAGATCTTGATACTGTCTCTGTCTTCATTCCTGTTGTTTACCTGCCCAGACCAGTCTTTTAGGTTGTCGCTTTGCTTCCAGTTGTCTTTCTTCTTTTCTGGTTGCCTCCCTGCTTTTGGCTTGTTTCCGCAGTTTCTCCCTTAGTTTGCTTTCCCTAGTTCAGTTTCCACCCTTAGTTGCCTCCTTAGTTGCCCCCTCAGTTGCCCCCTTAGTTCCCCCCCCCCCCCCCCCCCCCCCCCCCCTCCCCCCCTTTTTTCTCTTAGTTTCTCGCATAGTTTTTCTTCTAGTCCTCCTTAGTTTGCATCTCCTCTTTCAGTCTTCTGATCCGGTGACTGTTAGAGGTTACAATGTTTTGGCCCCCCCCTTCATAGGTCTTTTTTCTAAGTAGTCCTAGCCCCTTCTCTTAGGCTTCCTGTTTTGGGCTTCTTCCTTGCCTCTCTGGTTTGTTTGTCTTATGTTCCTGTCCTCCTTTGACCCTTAAGTCGCCCAGGTGGTGTCCGTCCCTTAGCAGTCCCTTAGCTGTTCTTGTCTTTTTCTTTGGTCTTTTCTCCTTGGTCACAAAGGGCTAGGTTTTATCAGTTGAGCCTTTTCCTGGTTCCCCCCTTCGTAAAAAAAGAAGAAAAAAAACCTCTCACCCTTCCTGCCCTCCCCCCCCCCAGGGACACCCCCAAGCTGCCCTCATCACCCTACGCAAGAAACCTCAAGAAGCATGGTTACGGGCAGACTTTGAGGAGCAGCTGATCCAGCAAGGCCTCCCCCCCCCCCACAAGAGGCAAAAGCTCTTGGAACCATGGCTGGTTGGTCTTTGGGAGGACCTCCAACTGGACCCAACAACCTGGGGTCTCCTCCACCATGATGATACTGAGGTGAACCTTCTTGAACTCTCTGTGCGCCATGCACGGCAGGCTCTTCTTCTCCAACATATCATGCAACAAAGCCCCAGTTCCCACCATTTTGTGCGAGGTTATACCGAGGAACGTGCTGCTTGGTCCAGGTTGTGGAGCATTCTACCCCCCTCCACCTTGGACACTCACCCTAGCACTAACCCTGACCTGCGAGGCCTCCGTGGTCTTGAATCCCGATGGATTGCCTCAGCAACAGAGAGAGCGCTCGTTGTCACCCCTATTCCAGTCCCCTCCCCTGAAGACCTCCCACAGAACGCTTGGGTGGACTTACAACGTGTCCGCCCCCCCCCGTCCAGGCCCGGCGGAGAGAACTGCTCAAAGACAGGACGAACCTCAAGTCTCCCTCCCTCTACGTGCAGGCTTTTCGCAGGTGTGGGTACGCCTCGCAGACAAGACTCTCCACCGTCCTTATACCATCACTTGCCGGAGCTTGCTTCATGGCACCCTGGGCTGCAATGCGTTCCTTGCCCATGTACGAGGACGCTTCCAACGGATCAACCAAGACGACCTCCCCTCCATAGTCTGCTCCAGCCCTGACTGCTTGCAGCTGCACACTGCTGACACCATGTCTCACGCTTTCTTGGATTGCCCTGATTCTGCCCCTGTCATAGACTGGCTCCTTTCCACTTGGGAGACCCTCACCGGTGGGCAGCGCCTTCCTCGTTGTCCCTACTTCCTCCTCGGTGACGACATCACCCTTTGGCCCGGGACACCCCCTCCTCCCTCTACCCTAAGGTTGTGGTCCTTCCTGCGTATAACCACCTTGGGCGCGATATGGAGGGTCCGTTCGTCCCGGGCTGACAGACTGGACCATTCTGAGCCCCTTCACCACAAGGCTATCTGCCTTTCCCTTGGCCACCTTCACCAAGCCATCGCCAGGGACTGGTTGCGCACCCAGACGGATCTTCGACACCTTGATAATGGCGCCTTCTGTCAAGATTGGTGGCGTGGCCTAGATTGCTCTCTCACAGTGGCTTCCTTTGCAAGCCTATGGGCCACCCCCCTGATCTTTTGCACCATGATTGGGGTCACTCCCGGTGACCAGGAGCCTGATACCCGCACCATGGAAATGACAATCCCCATGGCCCCAGCGCTCCCTACAATCCCAGACCCAATCCCAGACCCAGACCAAGCCCTAGATCTAGACCCTGATCTAGACCCTGACCCAGATCCGGCCCATTCCCCGGATCTAGACCCTGCTCTAGACCCTGACCCAGACCCAGCCCAAGCCCCAGCTCTAGACCCTGATATAGACCCTGACCTAGGTCCAGCCCAAGCCCTAGATCTAGGCCCTGATAATGACCCTGACCTAGGTCCAGCCCAATCCCAAGATCAAGACCCTGCCCCAGATCAGGATCAGGTTCTAGATTTGGACACAGCTCACGACCACGTTCCAAATCTGGGTTCTAGATCTGGACCGAGATCAAGGTCCAGATCTGCGCTAAGATTCAGATCAAGATCTAGATCTTGATACTGTCTCTGTCTTCATTCCTGTTGTTTACCTGCCCAGACCAGTCTTTTAGGTTGTCGCTTTGCTTCCAGTTGTCTTTCTTCTTTTCTGGTTGCCTCCCTGCTTTTGGCTTGTTTCCGCAGTTTCTCCCTTAGTTTGCTTTCCCTAGTTCAGTTTCCACCCTTAGTTGCCTCCTTAGTTGCCCCCTCAGTTGCCCCCTTAGTTCCCCCCCCCCCCCCCCCCCCCCCTCCCCCCCTTTTTTCTCTTAGTTTCTCGCATAGTTTTTCTTCTAGTCCTCCTTAGTTTGCATCTCCTCTTTCAGTCTTCTGATCCGGTGACTGTTAGAGGTTACAATGTTTTGGCCCCCCCCTTCATAGGTCTTTTTTCTAAGTAGTCCTAGCCCCTTCTCTTAGGCTTCCTGTTTTGGGCTTCTTCCTTGCCTCTCTGGTTTGTTTGTCTTCTGTTCCTGTCCTCCTTTGACCCTTAAGTCGCCCAGGTGGTGTCCGTCCCTTAGCTGTCCCTTAGCTGTTCTTGTCTTTTTCTTTGGTCTTTTCTCCTTGGTCACAAAGGGCTAGGTTTTATCAGTTGAGCCTTTTCCTGGTTCCCCCCTTCGTAAAAAAGAAGAAAAAAAAACCTCTCACCCTTCCTGCCCTCCCCCCCCCCCAGGGACACCCCCAAGCTGCCCTCATCACCCTACGCAAGAAACCTCAAGAAGCATGGTTACGGGCAGACTTTGAGGAGCAGCTGATCCAGCAAGGCCTCCCCCCCCCCCACAAGAGGCAAAAGCTCTTGGAACCATGGCTGGTTGGTCTTTGGGAGGACCCTCCAACTGGACCCAACAACCTGGGGTCTCCTCCACCATGATGATACTGAGGTGAACCTTCTTGAACTCTCTGTGCGCCATGCACGGCAGGCTTCTTCTTCTCCAACATATCATGCAACAAGCCCCAGTTCCCACCATTTTGTGCGAGGTTATACCGAGGAACGTGCGCTTGGTCCAGGTTGAGGAGCATTCTACCAAGTGATAGAAAAAGAAACCCCTCCACCTCCACCTTGGACACTCACCCTAGCATACCCTGACCTGCGAGGCCTCCGTGTCTTGAATCCCGATGGATTGCCGCCAGCAACAGAGAGGGAGCGCTCCGTTGTCACCCCTATTCCAGTCCCTCCCCTGAAGACCTCCCACAAACGCTTGGGTGGACTTACAACATGCAAGACACAAAACCAGTACAAGGCAACGCTCGAGTCTTATGTAGCCCAAGTTGCGCTGAGCCTCTGATGAAGACCGAGACCCAACATACCGTGAGAATCAAGACCCCGCTACGTACCGCCAGCAGGTGTCACTCTTGCCCGACACGACTGAACCGGTTTTATCACAAGAAAAGGAAAGAAAACAAGTATAACTCCCTATTAAGGAAAGCTTTTCGCACCGGGTGTGGGTACGACTCGAGACAAGACTCTCACACCGGTCCTATACCCTAACGTGAAAGGAGCGTGTTCATGGCACCTGGGCTTGCAACGCGTTCCTTGCCCATGTACGAGGACGCTTCCAACGAGTCAACCAAGACGACCTCCCCTCCATAGTCTGCTCCAGCCCTGACTGCTTGCAGCTGCACACAGCTGACACCATGTCTAACGCTTTCTGGATTGCTGAGTTCTGCCCCTTCATAGACTGGCTCCTTCCACTGGAGACCCTAACCGGTGGGCAGCGCCTTCCCGTGGCCCTACTACTCTCGGTGACGACATCACCCTTGGCCCGGGACACCCCCTCCCTCCCTCTTTACCCTGAAGGTGTGGTCCTCCTGCCGTATAACCACCTTGGGCGCGATATGTGAGGGTCCCGTTCCGTTCCAGGGCTGACAGGAGGACCATTTCTGAGCCCCTTCACCACAAGGGCTATATGCCTTTCCCTTGGCCACCTCACCAAAGAATAGAATAGGGACTGGTACTTTTGCGCACAACAGACGGATCTTCGAAAAATTGATTAATGCGCCCTTCTGTCAAGATTTTTTTTTTTTTTTTTTTTTTTGGTGGCTCGTGGCCTAGATTGCTCTCTCACAGTGGCTTTCTTTGCAAGCTATGGGCCACCCACATCTGATCTTTTTGCACCATGATTGGGGGGTCACTCACGGTGACAAGGAGGCCTGATACCCGCACCCTGGAAAATGACACCAATCCCCATGGCCCGCGTCCCTACAATCCCAGAACCCAATCCCAGACCCAGTAACCAAGCCCTCCTATTAGATCTAGGAACCCTGATCTAGCCCTGACCCAGATCCGGACAAGTCCACGGATACTAGGGAAACCCTGCTCTAGACCCTGACCCTAGAACCACCCAAAGCCCCCCCAGCTATAGACCCTGATTATAGACCCTGACCTAGGTTCCAGCCCAGCCCTAGATCGAGGCCCTGCATCACCTAATGAAACGAACCCTAGGTACTAGAACAACACTCACAAGATAAAGAACATGCCCCAGATAAGGATTAGTTTCTAGAGTTGGACACAAGCTCAAGACCACGTTCCAAATCTGGGTTCTAGATCGGACCCGAGATCCAAGGTCCAGATCTGACCGCTAAGATTCAGAATCAGATTTTTCTAGATCTTGATTACTGTCTCTGTCTTCATTCCTGTTGTTACCTTGCCAGCCAGGTCCTTTAGGTGTCGGCTTTGCTTCCAGTTGTTCTTTCTTCTTTTCTGGTTGCCTCCCTCTTTTGGCTTGTTTCCGCAAGAGTTTCTCCCTTAGTTGGCTTTCCACTACTTCAGTTGCCACCAGTAGTTGTCATCCTTAGTTGCCCCATTCAGTTGCCCTTCGTTCCCCCCCAAAAGAAAAAAAAAAAAATAAAAACAAAAAACAAAAAAAATAAAAATCTCGCATTTTTTCTTCTAGTCCGCCTAGTTTGCAATCTCTCTTCAGGTCTTCTTGATCCGGTGACGGTTATAGGTTACAATTTTTTTGGCCCCCCTGCATAGGTCTTTTTTCAATAGTCCCTAGCCCCTCTCTTAGCTTTCCTGTTTTGGGCTTCTTCCTTGCCTCTTCGTTTTTTTGGTCTTCTGTTCCTGTCCTCCTTTGACCTAAGTCGCCCAGGTGTGTCCGCCCTTAGCTGGCCCTTTAGCGTTCTTGTCTTTTTCTTTGGTCTTTATCGCCTTGGTCACAAAGGGCTAGTTTTTTAGCAGTTTGAGCCTTTTCCTGGTTCCCCCCTTCGGTAAAAAGAGAAAAAAAAAAACCCTCACCCTGCCTGCCCGCCCTCCCCCCCCCCCCCCCCCCAGGGACACCCCCAAGCTGGCCCTCATCACCCTACGCAAGAAACCCAGAAGCCTTGGTTTGTGCAACTTTGGGACAGCTGATCCAGCAGCCATCCCCCCCTCCCCCCCCCCCCAGGAGGCAGAAGCTCTTGGAACCATGGCTGGTTGGTCTTGGAGGTACCTCCACTGGACCCAACAACCTGGGCTCCCTCCACCTGATATAATGAGGTGAACCTCTTGAACTCTGTGTGGCCCCATGCACGGCAGGCTCTTCTCTCTCCAACATCATCATGCAGCAAAGCCCCAGTTCCCACCATTTTGGCGAGGTTTAACCGAGGAACTGCTGCTTGGTCCCAGTTTAGGAGCATTCTACCCCCCTCCACCTGGAGATGCCCTCACCCTAAAACACTAACCCGACCTGCGAGCCTCCGTGGTCTTGAATCCCGAGGGATTGCCTCAGCACCAGAATAGCGCTCGTTGTCACCGCCCAACCCCTATTCCCTTCCCCTCCCTGAGACCTCCGCACAGGAACCGCTTGGGTGGACTTACAACGTGTTCCGCCCCCACCCTATCCAGTCCCTGCTGAGAGAAACTTCTCAAGACAGGACGCCGCAATTCCTCCCTCCCGCTACGTGCAGGCTTTTCGCGTGTGTTACGGCTCGCAGACAGACTCTCCACCACCGGCCTTATGCCATCCTTGCCGGAGCTTGCCTTCATGTCACCCTGGGCTGCAATTCGTGCCTTCCGCATGTACGAGGACGCTTCCAACGGACAACCAAGACGACCTCCCCCATATCTTGCTCCAGCCCTGACTGCTTGCAGCTGCTTGCTGCACACTGCTGACAAACCATGTCTCATCACTCTTTCCTTGGATTGCCCTGAAGACGGGCTCCTTTCCATTGGGGGACCCGCACCGGTGGGCAGCGCTTCCTCGTTGTACCCGCTTCCTCTCGGGACGACATCCTTTGGCCGGGGGCCACCCCCCTCCTGCCCTTACCCTTAAGGTTGTGGTCTTCCGTGCGTATAACACTGGGCGCGATATGGAGGGTCCTGTTCGTCCCGGGTGACCGACTGGGACCATTCTGAGCCTACCACAGGCTATTGCCTTTCCTTGGCCACCTTCACCAAGACATCGCAGGGACTGGTTGCGCACCCAGCGTTCTTCGCACCTTGCTCATGGCGCCTTATGTCAAGATGGCTGGCGTGTGCATAGATTGCCCTCTCACCGTGGTTCCTTTGCAAAGCCTATGGGCCACCCCCCTGATCTTTTGCACCATGAGTGGGGGTCACTCCGGTGAACAGGAGCCGGATACTAAGCACCAGTGGAAATGACAAGCCCCATGTTTGGCCACAGCGCTCCCTACAATCCCCAGACCCAATTCCCGACCCAGACCAAGCCCTAGATCTAGACCTGATCTAGGACCCTGACCCAGATCCGGCCATTCCCGGATCTAGGACATGCTCTAGAAACCCTGACCAAGACCCAGCCCAAGACCCAAGCTCTAGCCCCTGACATAGACCCTGACATAGGTCAGCCCAGACCTTAGATCTAGGCCTGATAATGACCCCCTGACCTAGGTCCAGGCCCAATCCCAAGACAGACCTGCACCAGGATCAGGATCAGGTTCTAGATTTGGAACAGCTCACGACCACGTTAAAAAAATCTGGGTTCTCGATCGACGAGGCATCAAGGTCCAGAATCTGCGATAGATTCAGAATCAGATCTAGATTTGATACTGTCTCGGTCTTCATTCATGTTGTTTACCGCCCAGACCAGTCTTTTAGGGGCGTTGGTTTACGCTTTTGATTCCAGTTGTCTTCTTCTTTCTGGTTGCCTTCCCTCTTGGCTTGTTTCCGCAGTTTCTCCCGTGTTGCTATTCCTAGTCAGTTTCCACAATTGTTGCCTCCTTAGGCCCCTCAGTTGCCCTAGTTCCCACCCACCCAAAAACAACAAAAACAAACAGCACAACAAAAACAAAAAACAAAAAAAAAACCCACCCCCCCCCACCCCCCCCGCCCCCCCCCCCCCCCCCCCCCCCCCCCCCCCCCCCACCCTCCACACCCCCCCCACCCCCCCCACACCCCCACACCGAGCCCCCCTCAACCCCCAAAACTACCCCAACCCCCCCCCACACAAACAAACAAAAACAAAAAAAAAAACCAAAACACAAACAAGACAAAACAGAAGAAAAAAAAAACGACACTACAAAAAAAAAAAAATAAAAAAAACAAAAACAACAAAAAAACCCAAGACAGAAGCCAGGATAAAACACAAAAACACCAAACGAAACAAAGCAAAACAAAACAAAAACAAACACACCACAACCAAAGACAAACCCCAAAAAAAAACATACAACCACCAAAACAACACACCATCCCCCACAAACCACAACAAAAATAAGAAACCACCCCCAACACCACCCCGCCACCCCACCCCCACGCCAAAACACAACCACCCCCACCACCGCAACCAACACAAGCAACGACCCCCAAACTACCCCCCACACCAAAGAAACAACAAAAAAGAAAGCAAAACACACACCACAAACGAAAAAGAACAAACAAAAAAAACAAAAAAACACATACCACAACAACCAAAAAAAAAAAAAAAGCAACAACAACCAATAAGAACCAAACAAAACAGCCAAAAAAAAACCCCCCCACCCCCCACCCCCCCCCCCCCACCCCCACCCCCCCCCCACCCCCAAACCCCCCCCCCCCACCCCCTCCCCCCCTTGTTTCTCTTAGTTATCGCATAGTTTTTTCTTCTAGTCTCCTTAGGTTGCATCTCCTCTTCAGTCTATCCGGTGAATGTTAAAGGTTACAATGTTTGGCCCCCCCATCATAGGTCGTTTTCTAAGTAGTCATAGCCCCCTTCTCTTAGGCTTACTGTTTGGGCTTCTTCCTTGCCTCTCTGGTTTTTTTTTATTCTGTCATGTCCTCCTTTGACCCTAGTCGCCCCCAGGTGGTGTCGTCCTTCGCTGTCCCTTTAGCTGTTCTTGTTTTTCTTTGTCTTTTTATCCTTGGTTCAACCAAAGGGCTAGGTTTTTTCTCAGTTGAGCCTTTCCTGGTTCCCCACTTCGTAAAAAAAGAAAAAAAAAACCTCTCACCTTTCCTGCCCTCCCCCCCCCCCAGGGGACACCCCCAAGCTGCCCTTCATCACCCTAAGCCAAGAAACCTCAAGAAGATGGTTCACGGGCAGGGCACAGACTTTGAGGAGCAGCTGATCCAGCAAGGACTCCCCTCCCCCCCATAAGAGGCAAAAAAGCTCTGGACCATGGCTGGTTGTCTTTGGGAGGACCTCCTATGACCCAAACCAACCTGGGGTCTCTTGCACAAGATGATACTGAGGTTAACATCTTGATATCTGTGCGCAATGCACGGCAGGCTTTCTTCTCAACATATATAGCAACAAAGCCCAGTTTCCCACCATTTTTTGGCGAGGTCGGTTGATACGCGGAACGGCTGCTGGTCCAGGGTGAGGCGCATTCTACCCCCCGTCCACCTTGAGACACTCACCCTAGCACGAACCCTGACTGCGAGCCTCGGGTCTTGAATCCCGATGGATTGCCTCAGCAACAGGAGAGCGCTCGTTTGTCACCCCCTATTCCAGTCCCTCCCCGGAAGACCTCCCCAGAACGCTTGGGTGGACTTACAACGTGTCAGCCCACCCCGTCAGGGCCCGGCGGAAGAGAACTGCTCAAAGACATGGACAACCTCAGTCTCCCCGTACCTATACGTTTGCAGGCTTTTGCAGGTGTGGACGCCTCGCAGACCAAGGACTCTCCACCGTCCCTTTATACCATCACTTGAAGGAAGAGTGCTTCATGGCCCCCTGGGCTGCAATGGTTTCCTTGGACCAGTACGAGGACGCTTTCCAACGGATCCAACCACGACGACCTTCCCCTCCATAGTCTGCTCCAGCCCTGTAACTGCTTGAGAGCACACTGCATGACACCATGTTCTAACGCTTTCTTGGATTGCCCCTGATTCTGCCCCTGTCATAGACTGGCTCCTTTTCCATTTGTGGGAGACCCTCACCGGTGGGCAGCGCCTTCCTCGTGTCCCTACGTCCTTCGGGGTGACGAACATCACCCTTTGGCCCGGGACACCCCTCATCCCTCTACCTTAAGGTTGTGGTCCTTCATGCGTTATAACCCCCTGGGTGCCGAAATGAGGGTCCGTTCGTCCCGGGCTGACAACTGGACATTTGAGCCCCTTCCACCACAAGGCTATCTGCCTTTCCCTTGGCCACCTTAACCAAGCCATCGACATAGGGATTGGTTTTGCGCACACCAGACGGATCTTGGACACTTGATAATGGCGCCTTTGTCAGATTGGTGGCGTGGCCGAGATGCTCTCTCACAGTGGTTTCCATTTGACAAGCATCGGGGCCACCCCCCTGCTTCTTTTGCACCATGAGTGGGGTCCCTCCCCGGTGACCAGGAGCTGATTACCCGCCACCATGGGAAAATGACATCCCATGGCCCCAGCGCTCTCCTACATACCAGACCCAATACCAGCCCAGACCAAGCCTAGATCTAGACCTGATCTAGTACCCTGACCCAGACCGGCCCATTCCCGGATCTCGCCCCTGCTCTAGCGGACCCAGACCAGCCCAAGCCCAGCTCTCGACCGGATATAGGACCTGACCTAGGTCCAGCCCAAGCCTAGATCTAGTGCCTGATAATGACCTGAACTAGGTCCAGCCACAATCCCAAGTCCAAAAGACCCCCTGACCAAGACAGCTCAGTTTAGAGTTGGAAAGGGACAAAGCTCCCGACCCACGTTCCAAACTGGGTTCTAGATCTGGACCGAGATCAAGGTCAGATCTGCGCTCTAAGATTCCGATCAAGATCTAGATCTTGATACGTCTCTGTCTTGTCATTCCTGTTGTTTACTGCCCGACCAAGCTTTTGGTTGCGCTGTGCTGCCAGGGTCTTTCTTCTTTTCTGGTTTGCCTCCCTTGCCTTGTGGCTTGTTTCCGCAGTTTCTCCCGTAGTTGCTTTCCTAGGTTCAGTTTCACCTTTTAGTTGCCCTCCTTCGTTGCCCCCGCAGTTGCCCTTATTCCCCCCCCCCCCCCCACCCCCCC
>JACBWV010000472.1:12302420-12422420 GCA_013435795.1 Chlamydomonas sp. ICE-L
AGCCTTTCTGCCGGTCTAATTGATACATTCCTATTGCTGCGAGTAAGACAATGGCGCGCGGCTCATGGTATCTCTGCACGATCTAAGTCCCTGCAACCCTGTGACGTTCTTCCGACGTCCGACTTCCTTCTTGCTGCGTGCTCCTTGCACCGCGTGCAATACCTCATCAAGATCTTCCCCCCCACCCCACACGACTCACACCCTGCAACGATAAGGTTATTTTCGCGCTGAGCTGTAGCGAGTGCGTGACAGAGTTGACCGAGCGAAGGCCCTTTCGGGAAACAGCTTGCCCGCCCAACCAGGTATCTATGCGCGAAGAGGAAGCTACAGGTAAGCACCTTTGCTCTCGCGCAATTCCGATCTTTCAAGCTGAGTCTGAAACTGCGCAGACGTTCGTTTGCAATTTCCAAAAGTCTTCGCATTTCCGCGTCGTCTGACGAAACGTCCAAACGTCTGCGCGATTTCGAACTCAGCTGGAAACATCATAATCGCTTCTGTTAAACCCATCTGCTAAAGTGGCCGAGAGAAGATCAGATTAATGGGAACGGAGAAGCAGGGAAGGGAGAAGCAGGGAAGTGCGTGTGTGTTGGCGGGTAAAGGGGTGAGGCAAATTTGAGATTGGGCCTGGGTCGAGGTTTTGGGCAGAGTGGGGACTGTGTGTGTGTGTGTGTGGGGTGGGGGGGGGGGGGGGGGGGATGCATGGGGAGGGATTAGTGTCGTGGGTAGTTGTTAGTGCTGGGGGGGGGGGGGGGGGGGGGGGGGGGGCAGATGCGTCAGGATTTGAAGTGGGGGAAACACGATGACTGTGTTTATGAGAGGGGCGGAGGTGAGGACATATGTGTAGCCCATTCTGTAACCCAGCCCCACGGGCACCCTATTATGATTGGGGTAGGGGTGATGTGTGTCTGTGTGGCCACTGGCCACACGGGCTACCGTACTATTACATACATACATACATACATACATACATACATACATACATACATACATACATACATACATACATACATACATACATACATACATAGGGAACAGCAACATGATGTCGACCGCAGGTATATCTGTAACTGCAACAACCGACATACATACATAGGGAACAGCAACAAGCTGTCATATGATATCTTGTAATCATATTATCTCATTCAAAGTGCATCATATGATATTGTATATCAATGGTAACTTTAGCCTAGTCAGACTGCCGGCATCAAATGATATCATATGATGACATGGTATCATATGATGACATGGTATCATATGATATCATATTACCGTTCCCTAGGTTTGTATGTAGGGCATTACAGTCCAGGTGTAGATCAAATAGGCTAAATGGACTTGCCAAACCATGCAAGGTGGGGCTAGGCTCTAGTTCTCTCCATCACCACATCGAGCTCTAGTCTAGTCGTCCTCTGCTTTCACCATGTATCCTCTCCTCTCCATCATAGTTCCTGTGGTGATAGAGAAACCATGAAAGGAGGGGCTAGGCTCTAGTTCTCTCCATCACTACAGGAAGCTAGGACGAAAACGCACTGAATGAAAATGAACTAAAGCCCAAACAATCGTTTTACCAATGGGGTCCCTGAGTTCGTTCTACAGTGAAAACGTATTTCTACGGTTAAAATAATATAAGACTTACTGTGTGTCTTGTAAACCCCAAACAATCCCCAGGATTTAAAGGATCTGAATTCCACCACCACACAGTAGTTGTAGCAGCCCCCACTAAGTCCCACACTCACCCCTCGCCACCGCTCAGGGTTCAAAAGTATATGAATGCTACAGGCAAGCAAGGACCACAATATTAGAGTTCAAGCACTATTGAACTAAATCCCTCACCTGTCAAACCCTCCCCCCCCCCCAAAAACAAAACAAAAACCCAAAACAACAAAAAACCACCAACAACACCAATCAAAACACACACCCACCACAACCACAAACACAACACAAAACCACACACAACAGTAGTTGTGTAGCCCACCCTCCTTCTGCACAACCCACCACCCCCCCCCCCACACCCCCCCCCCCCCCCCCCCCCCCCCCCCCCCCCCCCCCCCCACACACACACACACACACACACACATAAACACACACACACACCACCACCACCACCACCACCACCACCACCATCACCACCACACAGTAGTTGTAGCAGCCCCCACTAAGTCCCACACTCACCCCTCCACTACCACCACCACACAGTAGTCCCCCCACCCACCCACCCCCCAAACACACACACACACACAGAAGCATCTCCCACTAAATCCCACACTCACCCCTCACCACCGCTCAGGGTTCAAAAGGATCTAGGATGCTGCCAAGCAAGCAAGATGCGATAAGGATGCGAAGATGGCGGATGAGTTAAGGATTAGGGTGAAGGAGTTGAAAGCTGCCCCACCCCCACCTCCACCCCACCACTACCACACAGTAGCAGCCCCCACTAAATCCCACACCCACCCCTCACCACCGCTCAAGGATCTGGATGCCGCCAAACAAGCAAGACGCAATATGGATGGGAAGTTGGCGGATGAGTTAAGGATTAGGGTGAAGGAGTTGAAAGCTGCACCACCCCCACCCCCACCCCCACCCCCACCACTACCACACAGTAGCAGCCCCCACTAAATCCCACACCCACCCCTCACCACCACTCAAGGATCTGGATGCCGCCAAACAAGCAAGACGCAATATGGATGGGAAGTTGGCGGATGAGTCAAGGATAAGGGTGAAGGAGTTGAAAGCTGCACCACCACCACCACCACCACCACCACACAGTAGCAGCCCCCACTAAATCCCACACCCACCCCTCACCACCGCTCAGGGTTCAAAATGATCTGGATGCCGCCAAACAAGCAAGACGCAATTTGAATGCAAAGATGGCGGAGGATTCAAGGATTAGGGTGAAGGAGTTGGAAGCTGCCCCCCCCACCACCACCACCACACCACCACCACACCACACACGCACCACCACCACCCCACAGTAGCAGCCCCAACTAAGTCCCACAATCAGTCATCACCACCGCTCAGGGTTCAAAAGGATCTGGATGCTGCCAAGCAAGCAAGACGCGATATGGATGCAAAGATGGCGGAGGAGTCAAGGATTAGGGCAAACGAGTTGGAAGCTGCCCACCACCACCACCACCACCACCACCACACAGAAGTAGCCCCCACTAAGGCCCGCACTCACCCCTCAACCACCACCACCACCACCACACAGTAGTTGTAGCATCTCCCACTAAGGCCCACACTCACCCCTAGCCACCGCTCAGGGTTCAAAAGGATCTAGATGCTGCAAAGCAAGCTAGGCGCGATAGGGATGCAAAGATGGCGGAGGAGTCAAGGATTAGGGTAAAGGAGTTGGAAACTGCCCCCCCACCCCCCACCCCCACACCCCACACCCCACACCCCACACCCACACACACCACACGCACACCACCACCACTAAGTCCCACACTCAATCCTTGCCACCGCTCAGGGTTCAAAAGGATCTAGATGCTGCCAAGCAAGCGAGACGCGATATGGATGCAAAGATAGCGGAGGAGTCAAGGATTAGGGCGAAGGAGTTGGAAGCTGCCACGATAGAGGCCTTAGCAGCAGTTTCAAAGGCCAGGGCTAAGCCGGAGATGGCCTTAGGGGAGGGAGAGGAGGATATTGAGGTGAAGGAGTTGAGAGCAGCCGTGGCGAAAGTGACAGCAGCGGCGGAAAAGGCGAATAGGGCTACTGCGAAGATGGCCTTTGGGGGGGGAGAGGCCATTGATGTTGGTGCTGCTGATGTTGCCACTGACGGTGGTACTGAAGAAGATGGTGAGCAGGCTTACAGGCTGGAGCTAGATGACCAAGTTCATGTTCGAGGAGGGGAGAGGCCAGTGGGGTGGGGGACTTGAGAGCAGCCACAGTGGCGGCCTTAGCAGTGGTAATGACTAGGCTGCGCCTCCATGGCCTGGCTTGCTTCAAGCTGTGTGTGCGATTTGAATCTCTCTATGCCGCCTACTTGCTCATGACTAGGCTGCGCCTCTCACACATGGTTTGTTTCAAGCTGTGTGTGTGTGTGAGATCTCTCTTTGCCGTCCACTTGCTCGTGACTAGGCTGCGCCTCCATATGGCTTGTTTCAAGCTGTGAGTGTGTAAGTTGGATCTCTCTACGCTGTCTACTTGCTCATGTATGACCACTGCTCATGACTAGGCTACGCCACCATATGGCGTGAGTTGGATCTCTCCTAAAAGTATACACGTGATAACTGCTCAATGACTAGGCGGCACCTCTTGCATATGGCTTGTTTCAAGCTGTGTGTGTGAGTGAGATCTCTCTATGCCGTCACTTGCTCATGACTGCTGTGAGGGATTGAGTTGGATCTCTCTCCCGCCTACTTGCTCATGACTAGTCTGCGCCTCCATATGGCTTGCGCCTTTCACACATGGTTTGTTTCAAGCTGTGTGTGTGTGCGTGAGATCTCTCTATGCGGTCCACTTGCTCATGGCTAGTCTGCGCCTCCATATGGCTTGCGCCTTTCACACATGGTTTGTTTCAAGCTGTATGTGTGTGCGTGAGATCTCTCTATGCCGTCCACTTGCTCATGACTAGGCTGTGCCTCTTACACCTGGCTTGCTTCAAGCTGTGTGTGTGAGTGGGATCTCTCTATGCCGCCCACTATAATTATAGTATTCATGACTATTGCCTCACGCCTCGTAATAAGTTGTGCTATTTATGTACTTATATATTTATGTATTCATGTATTCATGACTATTGCTCATGACAACAATACATAATATAATCAATATATAAGAAGCTCATGACAACAATAAATATTCAAGACAAGCTTCTTGATTCTTAAATTGTAGAGGTTGGGCAAGTTCCTAAGCCTAGCAGGCTACCCCTAGACTGTAACATAAATACATGTGGTTTTATGGAAGTCGTATTCTCAATGTTTGAATTTGAGATCGAATTATATCCGGAGCAAATCGAAGCTGTTGCATGCATACCGGTAAACCAATTAAAAAACTTAGATATGGATTCGCCAATTTTCCAAATGCCAATTTCCCCCCGTGTCTTGGGAGGGGAAATATCAATTCTTCTCCCTGGGAGGGGAAATATCAATGCTTAAAGGTCCCCATACCCAACCGGTAATACACTGCACACTCTGAGGTGTTACCTATATCTGGGTAAAATAGTGGGGTGCCCTGGCGGGTCCCCTGGAGGTCGGCCCAGGGGGTGGCGTAATGTTCGTCAAACAGCAGTGGCAGCCTCCTTGGTGAAAGATGCACAAGCAGGTGCTTACTTATCCGTACAATTTAATATTTGGGGGGTCAAGGATCAATATAGCATGGCATGGCATTATTATTCAACTTGGTGGCATGTACGGCTAATGAACTTAATAGCTCACTGTCTTCCCGAAGTTCCATGGAGGCAGGTGCAGCAACTCCCGAGGCTACAGTTGCTACTGCGCAACCTGCAGGTACTAGTGCGAAACAGCAGATTTCCTTGTCAAGCACAAAGCGCTGATGCAATTGGCAGCGAGAGGCACAGAGATGCGAATTTCCGAAGGGGAAATCGTATACATGCTCCAAGTCCCTACATTCAGTCCACAGGACAGGAGGGAAACGACACATGAAAACGCCGTGTCCACAGTCCGCAACCCTGAGATCCGTACGCGAAAAGTGCCCTCCGAGGTAAGCTGACCCCTGCGGGAATCGAGCACGGGTCGCGTAGATTTCAGGGAAGACACTTTTACCGGCAAATTTGACCGGTCTTAGGGAGCCGGCCAACTAAGGAAGTATTATCAGCATCTCGGTCAAACTCACGTATTACTACCAGGTTCAGGACAGTACCAGATTAAGGTAGTACCAATAAATAAGGATGACTGACTTCCCAATTTATTGGTATACCGGAGATTTGTATGTTTTCCCAATTTATTGGTATACCGGAGATTTGTATGTTTTCCCAATTTATTGGTATACCGGAGATTTGTATGTTTTCCCAATTTATTGGTATACCGGAGATTTGTATGTTTTCCCAATTTATTGGTATACCGGAGATTTGTATGTTTTCCCAATTTATTGGTATACCGGAGATTTGTATGTTTTCCAATTTTTGGGTATACCGGAGATTTGTATGTTCCCAATTTATTGGTATACCGGAGAGATTTGGGATGTTTTCCACAATTTATTGGTATACCGGGGATTGTTGTTTTCCATTATGGTTATACCGGAGATTGTATGTTTTCACCAATTTATTGGTTATCGGAGATTTGTATGTTTCCCAATTATGGTTCTGTCGTACCGCGATTGGTATGTTTTCACAATTTATGATAATACCGGAGTTTGGTATGTATTAACAATTTATGGTATACGGAGATTTGATGTTTTCCCAATTAATTGTATAGAGATTTGTATGTTTCCAATTCTAGTGGTATACCGGAGATTTGTATGTTTACCCAATTTATTGGTATACGGAGATTTGTATGTTTTCCCAAGTATTGGTATACGGAGCTAGATTGTATGTTTTAACAAGTTATGGCTTTTGTGTTTGTACAGGAGATTTGTATGTTGCCCCCATTTTATTGGTTATACGATGAGTGATGTTTTCCCAATATTGGTTATCCCGGAGATTTGGATGTTTCCAATTTATTGGAGACCGAGATTGTATGTTTTCCCAAGTTATTGTATATGGAGATTTGGATGTTTTCCCAATTATTGGTATACCGGAGATTTGTCCGTTTTCCAATTTATTTGGTATATACGGAGATTTTGTGTTCCCCAATTTATTGGTATACCGGAGATGTGTATGTTTGCCCAATTTATGGTATACGGAGAGGGAGATTTTTGTATGTTTCCCAATTTATTGGTTATACCGGAGATTGTATTGTTTTTCCCAATTAAAATTTTTTGTTGGTATATCGCGAGATTTGTATGTTTTCCCAATTTATTGGTATACCGGAGATTTGTATGTTTTCCCAATTTATTGGTATACCGGAGATTTGTATGTTTTCCCAATTTATTGGTATACCGGAGATTTGTATGTTTTCCCAATTTATTGGTATACCGGAGATTTGTATGTTTTCCCAATTTATTGGTATACCGGAGATTTGTATGTTTTCCCAATTTATTGGTATACCGGAGATTTGTATGTTTTCCCAATTTATTGGTATACCGGAGATTTGTGAATGTAAGATTTGTTACAACGGCATAGGCTCGATAGAGGAGAAGATAATATGAAGCGCAACAGGCGCAATCATATAGAATAGAGATGTGTACTGCAGGGTACTGCAGTCACGTGCAGGCCACAGCTAGTCGGTGGCCTGGCGGCAGGCAACGCGGGTACTAGGAGGGAAAGGTACGGTGAGCATTATGCCGACTCAGAGACTGATATATAAATCAGTCAATAACATCCCCCCCAATTCAAGGTATTCTTGAGCTCAAGAATTCCTGGAATTAACTGAGGGGCATAAGAAAATTAAAATATAAAAACTAGGGAGACTTTGGGAATTTCTAGGAGCTGAAAGGGAGGAATCACTTTAGCAGGGGTCTTCAAAGAGAAAGTCAGTCTCCTGGGGTAGCTGGCTGGGTAAGGGACACTGCAGGTAGGCTGCAGGCTAAGTAGCAGAAAGGCTGCTGAGAAGGTGCAAGGAAACTGCAGGTAAGCTGCAGGCTAGGTGGCAGAGAGGCTGCTAGGAAGGCAAAGGAAACTGCAGATAGGCTGCAGGCTGGAGCAAATATCTGCCATGGGCTGGACTAAGTGTCGCAGAGGGCTGCAGATAGGCTGCAGGGAGACTGCTGGGAAGCTGGGGAAAGTCCAGGCTTGGTTAAGGCATGTGAAGATGTCCTTGATTACGAGAAGTGGCATGATTCGAGACTAGAGGATTTGTCTTTTAGACATGATGTCTGGACTAGTCCCCCCATAATTTGGGTGAGGTACATTAGGTAGGACCTACATTAAAGCTTAGACATCAAGGAGAGACTAGAAGAATTCTAAATTCAGAAGGGGTGCTGCCTGTGGAAGTACATGGGGCAGTACACTAGGCAGGTAGTCTTAAAAAGTTCTAGAGTGTTCAATCTATCCAAAACATGAAGAGCAATGTAGGAAACTGAATTAAGTGTTTGGCTGGCTGGGGAAGCCATCAAGGTCAAGCTGTTTGCAGACTTGTTCAAGGAATTGGTCAAATGACTTGGGAGCTAGGCTGGGGGGGGTGAGAATGTTGATAAAGGTGAAGTCCATGGGGCTCCAGTCCATGCTGAGGTGGTTGATACATAGCACTTTGCCTCCAGGGTATGCACAGCTCCTGGGATCCATGATCATCTTAGGTCTGAATGAGATAGAGGGTGTGAGCATGTGCATTGACCATGGCAGCTTGGAGACAAATGGCCCACTGTAAAGTGGGTCTGGCTGTGGTAGAAACAGTGGGGTAGGCTTGCACCATTTGCTGGAGTCTGGAGTTGTGCTTGATGATAGGGATGCAGGCATCAGATGGCTCATTGTACATTGACCTGTGTGGGAACTGTTCTGCCTCAGAAGCCAGCAGGGTAGGGAACTTGCTGGTGAAAGCTGTGATGAGCTTGGGCAGTGGAGGCCTGGGCTGGATGTTGAAAGCTGGTGAAGCAGGCCTGCTGTTCAGGTGGTGGAGGGTGCATCCAAAACGTGTGAGGCTAAGGCTGGAGTTGTTGGAAAAGTGGATGTGGTTGACATTCTGATTAACTTCTCCCAGTGGTAGTCCAATGTCTGGTGACCTGTTGACCAGTATCCATTGGTCCCAGGTAGTTGCTGTGGCTAGATCAGATGGATTGAGTGGCCCATCTCCATCTATTGGACCATCATATTCCTCATAGTTGGTCCTGATCTGGTCACTGAGGAGTTCCATCTCTGCTCTGGCTCGTTGCAGGCCTGGGTCGTCCAGCTGTTGCTGGAGGTCTGGGGTGATTTCAGGAGGGTCATCTACTCCTAGTCCAGGGTCATCCTGGGGCCTGTGTACTTCTGGATGAGTAAGCTCTGGCACGTCAGCACTGTCAATATCATCAGAGTTTTCCAGATTGTCTGCATTGGAAGGGGAATGGTACTGGCAGATAGGGGGAGGGTGGTCCTGGAGATCTTGGTCTGCCTCCACATGAGTGGGTGGGTACTGCCCTGTCTCAGAATCAGTGTGGGGTGCAGATGGAGCAGAATTAGAGGGGAAGTCCTGGAGATCTTGATCTGCCTCCACATGAGTGGGTGGGTACTGCCCTGTCTCAGAATCAGTGTGGGGTGCAGATGGATCAGAAGTAGAGGGGAAGTCCTGGAGGTCTTGATCTGCCTCCACATGAGTGGGTGGGTACTGCCCTATCTCAGAATCAGTGTGGGGTGCAGATGGATCAGAAGTAGAGGGGTGGGAGTCTTGATCAGCTCTACTGGGGGAGGTCTCATGAGTGGGTGGGTACTGCCCTGTCTCAGAGTCAGTGTGAGCTGATGGAGGCTTGGTAACCATCATGATGTAGGCAATGGTAGGGTCCACAGGGATAGAGGGGTTACTGGCAGGGACTGGTGAAGTTTGGGTAAGGTAGAGTCCATGCCTTTTGGGGCATGAGAGGAGCAGTTTGTTACCAGATGGTCTTGGGATGGAGAGTGTGGCTTGAGTCTTGGACAGGTGAACTTGGAGGTCTGGGCACAGGCTGGTGGCTGCATGAATGCTAATGATGTTGGGCATGTTGCAGTCAGCAAGAAGTACATTGTTCAGGATGATCAGAGTCCTGCCATGGCCCTTGATCTTGGCCTTTGCTATCTGCTTGCAGAGGATGGGTGGAGAGTCTTGATCTGCCAGCTGCAGCCTAATAGGCTGTTGGAGGTCCTGAATATAATGCAGATGGGAGATGTTACTTGTTGCATGAGAGTGTGCTGCAGTATCTATGATCCATTCTGTCTGCAGTGCTGCCTGGAAAACTTCTCCATCTTCTATAGTGCATTCATCAGCAGCACTTATTTGTCCATAGAATGCTGTATCAGCCAGGGGGTCAGGTGGCAAGGCAAAAGAAACAGACTTGCCTCTGGTTGGTGTAGCAAAAGTCATGGGCTGGAGGTTGTCCTCATCCAGTGCCAGGGACAGGAAGTTGTGTTGTTCACCCTCACTGTCAGAGTTGGAGGTGGACTGATCACCATCAGCAACATGGGCATGGCGTCCCTTGCTTGGGTATCTCCTTTGACGCCTCCTGGCTGGACTGGTCTTCTTGGGGTCCTTCTTGTCGTCATGATCCTTGTCATTTCTGTCTCTAGGGGGTGACTTAGATCCATGGTCAGCTTCATCTGAGTCTGCTGGCCTGAAAGCCAGATCAGTGTCATCACTGATGCACTCTCTGGAGTTGTGGCCTATTCCCCCACAGTTCCAGCAGGTCATCGTCTTGTGGTTGATTTTCCTGTCTCTGAATGGGAGGTGCTTGCTGTTGAAAGGCCTCCTGGTCCTGTAGGCTGCAGCTGCCAGCTCAGCCTCTTCGGGAGATGGTGCAGGGTCAACTTGCTTCACTAAACACCAGTTGAAGAGGGCACTTTGGAGCATGGAAAAGGTGGTTATAGCAGTAGGGTTGAACTGGTTGATGTAACCATCAAATTCAGAGCGGGAGTTCAGTCCCTTGACAATGAGGTTCAGGTAGTTGCTGGTGGAGACGATGTGGAGATTTGCTATCTTGGGAACCTGGGAGTACAGGTCAGCTGCCCTGGAGAGGTATGTCTGCAGGGATTCAGTAGGTGTCATACGTAATCCCATGATGGCAGCCAGGGTGGTATGTTCTAGCCTGCTGCCATCCTCAGAGTATAGGGCATCTAGAAACCTGAAAGCTCTAGTGGCCATATCTGTTTGGGCATGGATGGCCTGCTGGATCCCATCTGATACATGGCCTATGATGATCTTGAAGGCCTTGTTATTCTTCCAGGTCGAGATCCTGTTGGGGACACCAATCCTAGGGGCAGCCGGAACAGCTGGGTCAGCAGCCGCAACAGGAGGGTAGCTAATATCATCAGCAGGTTAACCATCAGAGTCATCAGGCTCGCCAGCGACGACCGCTTGTTGGCAGTCGAAAGCAACGGCAATGGTATCCCTATCTGATTTGAGGGCAAGGAGGATATTCTGCCTGGCGCTGCGCCAGGTGTAGAGGTTGTTACCGGTGAATATTCTGGGAGGTTGCATTGTGAGGTCTTCTGTGTAGGAGTCTTGGCGTTGTAGGTCGGAGTGTTGGGTAAGGGAGAGTTACGAGGGCGGGGCAGGGGAAGAGGGGATGGAGTTTGTGTGGGAATCGGCGATCCAAAGGGATCCAGCTGATTACCGGGGGGTGAACGTTGCCAAGCGGCAATGTTCGACGACAGAAGCTTCTGTTAAGCTGGAGGCGTAGACAAATTGATCGTCTGAGATCAATACAGCACTGTGTGGGTCTCGGTGAGGGCGTCGTCCTAAACTCACTTCATAGATTTCGGTGACTTGTAGTCGCTCTTGCTTGCTCCAATCGTAGGACGCAGTGGCAGATCCAAGTATTCTTGGTAGGAAGCGGCAGGCGGAGCAGCGGGAAGTAGGATCCGCACAGGGAGTCCAGGTGCTTAGTTAAAACTCGGGCCTTCGACAATTCAGAGGGGGACTGAATCCGAATGCGGATATCAGCGGCTGTTCTTCTTTGGCGTCTAAAGATGGCGCACATAACCTGTGAATGTAAGATTTGTTACAACGGCATAGGCTCGATAGAGGAGAAGATAATATGAAGCGCAACAGGCGCAATCATATAGAATAGAGATGTGTACTGCAGGGTCGGTACTGCAGTCACGTGCAGGCCACAGCTAGTCGGTGGCCTGGCGGCAGGCAACGCGGTACCAGGAGGGAAAGGTACCGGTGAGCATTATGCCGACTCAGAGACTGATATATAAATCAGTCAATAACATCCCCCCCAATTCAAGGTATTCTTGAGCTCAAGAATTCCTGGAATTAACTGAGGGGCATAAGAAAATTAAAATATAAAAACTAGGGAGACTTTGGGAATTTCTAGGAGCTGAAAGGGAGGAATCACTTTAGCAGGGGTCTTCAAAGAGAAAGTCAGTCTCCTGGGGTAGCTGGCTGGGTAAGGGACACTGCAGGTAGGCTGCAGGCTAAGTAGCGGAAAGGTACCGGTGAGCATTATACCGACTCAAAGACTGATATATAAATCAGTCAATAACAAGATTTGTATGTTTTCCCAATTTATTGGTATACCGGAGATTTGTATGTTTTCCCAATTTATTGGTATACCGGAGATTTGTAATGTTTTCCCAATGATTGGTATTAACGGAGATTGTATGTTTCCCAATTTTATTGGTATACCGGAGATTTGTATGTTTACCCAATTGTATGGTCTACCGGAGATTGTATGTTTTCCCAATTATTGTATACCGGAGCTTTGTAGTATTCCCAATGTATTGGTATACGGGATTTGTAGTTTTCCCAAATTCTTGGTATACCGGGAGATTGTATGTTTTCCAAGTTTTTGGTATACAGAGATTTGTAGGTTTTCCCAATTATTGGTATACCGGAGAGTTGTATGTTTTCCATTTCCGGTATACCGGAGAATTTGTAGTTTTCCCAATTATTTGGGATACGGAGATTGTAGGTTTCCCAATTATTGGTATTACCGGAGATTTTATGATCCAATTTCTTGAGTATACCGGAGATTTGTATGTTTTCCCAATTTATTGGTATACCGGAGATTTGTATGTTTTCCCAATTTATTGGTATATCGGAGATTTGTATGTATTCCCAATTTATTGGTATACCGGAGATTTGTATGTTTGCCCAATTTATTGGTATACCGGAGATTTGTATGTTTGCCCAATTTATTGGTATACCGGAGATTTGTATGTTTTCCCAATTTATTGGTATACCGGAGATTTGTATGTATTCCCTATTTATTGGTATACCGGAGATTTGTATGTTTTCCCAATTTATTGGTATACCGGAGATTTGTATGTTTTCCCAATTTATTGGTATACCGGAGATTTGTATGTTTTCCCAATTTATTGGTATACCGGAGATTTGTATGTTTTCCCAATATTGAACCGGAGAGTTAGTATGTTTCCCAATTTATTGTATACGGAGATGTATGTTTCCAATTTATGGTTTACCGGAGATTTGTATGTTTAACAATTATTGTATACGGAGATTGTATGTTTGCCCCATTATGTATACGGGATTGTATGGTTCCCAATTCTTCGGATACAGGAGTATTTGTAGTTTCCCAATTTATTTGGTATTTACCGGGGATTTGGAGTTTTCCCCAATGTATTGGTATAACGGAGATTGTATGTGTTCCCAAATTTATTGTATACCGGAGATTTGATGTTTCCCAATTTATTGGTATACCGGAGATTTGTAGTTCCAATTTATTGGTATTACTGGAGATTTGATGTATTCCCAATTCTTGGGATACCGGGAGATTGTTATGTTTCACCAATTTATTGGTATACCGGAGATTTGTTGTTTTCCCAATTATGGTATACCGGAGATTGGTATGTTTACCAATTATGGGAATACCGGAGATTGTTGTTTTACAATTTATTGTATACGGAATTTGAGTTTCCCAATTTCTTGGTATACCGGAGATTTGTATTGTGTCCCAATTATTGTATACCGGGATTTGTCTGTTTTCCCAATTATTGTATACGGAGATTTGTAGGTTTTCCCAATTATTGGTAACGGAAGATTTGTATGTTTCCCAATTATGGTATACCGGAGATTTGTATGTTTTTCCCAATTAAGGTATAAGGAAGATTTGTATGTATTCCCAATTTCTTGGTATACCGGAGATTTGTATGTTTTCCCAATTGATTGGTATACCGGAGATGGTATGTTTTACAATTTATTGGTTACCGGAGATTTGTTGTTTCCCAATTATTGGATTACCGGAGATTGTATGGTTTCCCAATTATTGGTATCCGGAGATTTGTATGTTTTCCCAATTTATTGGTATAACAGGAGATGTGTATGTTTTCCCAATTGATTGGTTATAACGGGAGATTGATGTATTCCCAATTTCTTGGTATACCGGAGATTTGTATGTTTTCCCAATTTATTTGGTATACCGGAGATTTGTATGTTTTCCCAATTTATTGGTATACCGGAGATTTGTATGTTTCCCAATTATTGGTATACCGGAGATTTGTATGTTTCCCAATTTATTGGTATTACGGAGATTTGTATGTTTTCCCAATTTATTGGTATACCGGAGATTTGTTAGTATTGCCCAATTTATTGGTATACCGGAGATTTGTATGTTTTCCCAATTTATTGGTATACCGGGGATTTGTATGTTTTCCCAATTTATTGGTATACCGGAGATTTGTGTGTTTTCCCAATTTATTGGTATACCGGAGGTTTGTATGTATCCCCAATTTATTGGTATACCGGAGATTTGAATGTCTTCCCAATTGATGATTGGTAATACATTATTGTATGCCAATTTATTGTCAATACAGTATCCCCACTGTACTTTGTAGTGCCTGCCCATGTAGTGCTATTGAAGTACTGAACCTGCACTATAAAACACACCACCCCCTTAGCTTATAGACCCAAAGCTTAGTATAGTTAAGCTACGGTATCTTTAACGATAATGGACCAGCCTGCGAAGGACATGGAGGTCAGTACCGGTTCGAAATGCTTCAGAAACGATGGTCAGGCGGCTTGCCTAGTTATCTCTGTTCGATCACTAACCCTTTTTAGTACCTGCCACTGCCTGCCAGGTGATGGCTCTCTATGACGAACTCGTCGAGATGGCGGCGAGATGCCCCAAACATACGTATGACCCAGAGCGTTGCGTATACCTACACAAAGGCGGGCCCACAGTGCGCGTCTCTGAGATAGGATGGCGCCTGCATGCGCTTGGCGGAATGTCAGCTATGAGAGAGGCCGCCGCATACATAGCATACAAGGGCTACGAAGCGGACATCTGCCAAATAGATGCAGCATGGGATCGCATCGGCAACTGGCGGAATAATTCTTGTTGGGAGGGGTTACCTATATCTAGGTAAAAGTAAGGAAGTATGATCAGCATCTCGGTCAAACTCAAACGTATTACCAGGTTCAGGACAATACCAGATTAAGGTATTACCAATAAAATATAGCTCTATGCCTCTCTCCTTGTTTGTCTGGTGGATATCCTGTGCCTTTTGTCCTATTACGTCTTCTTGTAGAATCTCGCTTATTGGGCCTCGGCAACTCTCAGCCCCTCTACAATGTACACTTAATTCGCTAGTTTCACTACGCCTTGGTAGTTCGCTCTGCTCTTTGTTAAGCCCTTTAATTTTCTGTTTCGTACGCTTTTTGGAGGTTACCTCCTGGACTAGGTTCTGAGGGGTATGTTGCCCAAACCCTCACTATTATAAAACTGTCCAGCTGCCCCGGCGCTGTTCAGTCTCGGCATTGATTTTTGCTGAGTATGTAACAATATCCTCTCTCGCATAACATAGGATGACTTACTTCCCAATTTATTGGTATACCGGAGATTTGTATGTATTCCCAATTTATTGACAATACATTATTGTTTGTATTGCCAATTTATTGCCAATACAGTATTGCCAATTTATTGATTTATTTATTTATTTTCAGTCATTACTGTAGGCAGTATTGTCGATTTATCGTCCTTACTGCCCGAGTACTGCCGATAAATCGGCTACACCGACGAGAGTGGTGGTTTTCTAGGAGCACCCAACAGGCCCAGTATTCCTGATTTTCAATCATTACTTGGGGGCGGTGATGACGATAATTCGACAATACTAGATACTTATTGACAATACAGTATTGCCAATTTATTGACAATACAGTATTCCCTCTGTACTTTGTAGTGCCCGCCCATGTAGTGCTACTGAAGTACTGAACCTGCACTATAAAACACACACCACCCCTGAGGGCCCCCCTTAGCGGTTAGACCCAAAGATTAGTATAGTTAAGCTATCTTCAACGATAATGGACCAGCATGCAAAGGACATGGAGGTAAGTGCCGGTTCGAAATGCACCAGAAACGATGGTCAGGCGGCTTGCCTAGTTGCCTCTGTTCGATCATGAACCCTTTTTCGTACCTGCCACCGCCTGCAGGTGATGGCTCTCTACCACGAGCTCGTCGAGATGGCGGCGAGATGCCCCAAACACGCTTATGACCCGGAGCGTTCGGTGTATCTTACACTCAGAGGCAAGCCGGTAGCGCGCGCCGCAGAGATAGGATGGCGTCTGTATGCGCTCGGCGGAATGACAGCCATGAGTAAGGCCACCGCCTTCATAGCCTACAATGGCTATATAGCCGACGTATGTGAGATAGACGCAGCATGGCATCTCATCGGCGACTGGTTTTAGGGTTGGGCCCGGTTGGGCAGATGTATCTTTGAATTGGAAACTAGGGAAGCTAGGATCTTCGGTTCCCCTTTCAAGACCCAGTCTAGCCAATAGCAATGCATGTGGATCACGAATGTAGGCAATAATAATATGAGGGCAACTGCCGAGATAGCTGACAGTATGGTAGTGCAACTGCAATAGCTGACAATAGCTCATAGTAGTGCAACTCCCGACATAAATATATTTTACATGCTGTGTACCTCATTTTCCTTCTTCTCATGCTTGTAACACAAATTGCAAGAGTCAACCGTCCCACTGAGCCATTTTAGATACTGCCTTCACATGGTGCTACCTATATTTGCTACTGCCTAGAGATGCTGATGCTTCCTATACCTGCGTTCACCTGCTGCTGCCTGTAGTTGCTGATATTTTCTATACCTGCCTAGACCTACTGCTTACGCATGGTGCTGCTTAGAGTTGCTACTGCCTACAGATGCTGATGCTTCCTAGACCTGCCTTCACCAGCTGCTGCCTATAGTTGCTGATGCTTCCTAGACCTGCCTAGACTTACTGCTTACGCATGCCATGATGGTGCTGCCTAGAGTTGCTACTGCCTAGAGCTGCTCATACCTCCTAGACCTGCTTCCTACACCTGCCGCTGCTTGTAGTTGCTGATGCTTCCTATACCTTCCTATACTTGATGCCTACACATGGAGCTGCTAGATTTGCTACTGCCTGTCAGCATGAATTGCAGTGCTCTCACGCGTTTTATGACTTGGTGACTCCTTATGTACTTCCTTAGAACTATCGGCTCTGCCAGTACTGTGCCAGCTTCCCGTAGTGACAGCTTCCCGTAGACTGAGTCATCCTTGAGTGACTCAGTGACAGCTTCCTGTTGGCTGCGTCACCGGTCTGGCCTGTACCCTGTTAGGTTCCTGGCTGCCGCCCCTTTCACCACTGGTGCCCCTTGATGGGTCTCCTGCTGTGCTTGTAACGTTATTCTCGTCTCCGTGTATATAGATTGGCGCGTCTGCTCACGCAAGCATCTCTGTCCACTCTCTGGAGTGTATTCAAGCTGATAGGTTATACGGTCCTTCATTTACTACAACTGCTTTTCAATGCAACTTCCTAGAGGGCCTCCCGCTAACTTTGAGAAACTCCATGACAAGAATGGTCTTTCTTGGACGCGCGGGATGCGCAGTATCGTTATCAGCAATAGCTGCGACCGAGTCCTTCCAACGGAGGACCCGGCTCCTCTTACTGATTGGCTAGATGTTTGTGCGCCAGCGGCCTCTGCTTGCGGTCACGAGAGTCCTTCCGCCATCGTGGAAGTAACCCCCCCCAATCAATTCTCCAACTTTGCGGCTCCTTCTGCTACTGTCCGACGCCTCTCTCCTGAGGTTGAGGATGTTCTGATGCGTCTCTGTTGTGTCTCTACTCAGATTATCCAGTATGCAAGGGCGCCTCCACCACCGGCTGCTCGATTCAGCGATGATGATGATGATGACTTTGGCGATGATGATGATGATGAGCTGCAGAGTGCTACGAGTGGTGACTTCGGTGGAGTTACGTACTCCATCCACTGCTACTCGTGTACTCGTTTCACACTGCCACCGTCTCACCATTGTATGAAGCTTCATCGGCACCTGCGCTTGAGCCTTCCCCTGTGTATAAGCCTGAGCCCTCTTCTATCTGCGCCTCTGCTTGCGCCTCTTCCACCGGTCCACCCGGAGGTGGCCCGGCCGTCTTTGATGAATAGGTCTGCGTCTTTTACCATGCCTATGGAGCGAGGTCTCCCTGGCTACAATACTCGTGCTCGAGAAGCTGCTGCTACGGCTGTCCGCACATCTTCTGCTGGCACTTCGCAGGAGCCCCCTCCGCCTCCGCCGGTGGAGCTGCCACCTGCTCCTGGCCCTCCGCCTCCTGTGCGTCCTTCGCTGTCATGCGAGTCTTGGGAGCATCTACTTACTGGAGGACCTCCTCTGCTCCTGCGGTTGCAGGACTGTCGTCGTATCCGCCAGGAGCACCACTATGGGAAATCCATGCACCGCACCTTGTACGGTAGGATGGATATATATGGAGGCCACTAGGGCCAATTGTGATAGCAAGGGTCGCACTCAGCGCGTGATGGCATTCTCTGAGCTAGGTGTCCAGTGCCGTGATTTTCTGGGACAGGTTAAACAAGGGATTCGCTACCCTCCTGATAATGGTGTGACCTTTGGGAGTGTTGGACGTAGGAACAATGACCTGTGGGGCTACCAGTTCGTCAAGGTGCCCCTTCATTCCTTTCTGTCCTGTTCGTCCTGACTTCGAGCTAGTACTGAGTGTTGCGCAGTCCCTGTCTGAGATCAGGAACTTAGATGACCAGCGCGCGTATGACGCTGGTCTTGCTGCTGAGTATTTTCTGGGGATTCGTGAGTCTTTAGCTCCTAGGACTGCTACTCCGGCTGCTGGAACTTCGGCCTCTCATGGTGAGTCTACTGTCGATCCTGCACTGTTGGGTTTCAGTGCGCTGCCCCTGCCCCGTCAGCAGTTCATGATCTTAACCATGATGCTTGCCAACATGACGGATGCCTTAGTCAAGGTATACCAGGACTTTGCTTCGCCTCGGGATATCTTGTTGCATATCCGGAGGCAGCAGTCTGATGCCCTTGCCTCTCGTGTCCCTCTCTTGATGAAAGAGTATCTTGCTTCTGTCATGAGCCCTCATGAGCAGGTTGACGTTTTCTTTCGTCGGGTTCGCGGTCTGTGCACTGACCTCCGCAGTGCTGGGTCTCCGCAGACTCAGCGTCACGCCATGGGTATCATAGTTCAAGGTGCGAGTCTGCCCCGTTTCGAATCGCTGCGGATTAAGTATGGTATCATGCTGTATAACCAGCAACCTGTTGAGTACTGGTCCTGTCTAGAGGACTATAGGCAGTAAGGCAGCTAGACATTCTGAATATAGCACTCCCTCAGTCTGATGCCAAGCACCCTGGTTGGTCCCGGAACACTCCCCAGTTTCCTGCCAATGCTGCACTTCCGCGGCGGCAGGGAACTGGTTCTGGGTCTACCAAGAGGCGCCTGGAATGCACTTGGGGACCATGCCCCCATAAGGATGGTCACTCGGAGGAACGCTGCTGGACGAAGCACCCGCACCTGAAAAGGGGCAGGGATGGTGCATCGCGTCCTGGACCGATGCCCGTTAACCTGGCCCTTCCGGGTGCGCTTACTCCAAAGCAACTGTCCTCCTTGCAGGCTCAGATTGATGGGTTTGCTATGCAGAAGTAGGAGGTACGCTCTGTCCTATTCTCCTGCACCACGAAGTTCTCTAATGTGTGTAGCCCGAGCCTGTCTGAGGGTGTCTGGCATGTGGATTCTGGATCTGGAATGTCTATCACAGGTGATAAGTCTTTGTTCACTGTGTATAATGATTCTGAACATGGGCCAGCAGTTCGATTTGGTGATGGAGTGGTTCAACGGTCAGAAGGTATGGGATCCATTGTGTTATGTAGTGATTGGTTACCAACATCAATCACTCTAACCGATGTTCTCTACATACCTCACTGTCCGGTGAACCTCCTGTCAGTAAATGCTGTGGCTCATTCTCACCACTGCAAGGTTTCTTTTGATAGTCTTAGTTGCACTGCCACTCAGGGCTCTTCTGTTCTCTGGTCTTTCCCTGCCTCCAGTGATGGTGTTTACAAGTTTGCCTGTAGGCCTTGTTGCACCACCAGTGGCCGTTTGATTAGTGCTGACCATTACCCAGTTTTTGCACTTGATGTTGATGAGGACGGTGGAGTTGTTATCCCTACCACTCCTGAATGGCTGTGGCATAGGCGGCTGGGTCACCCCGGCTATGATGCCATGCGCAGACTTGTCAAGAAGGGTATGGTTAAGAACTTACCCCTCTCACTCAAGCAGGTGCAGAAACTGGCTAACATCCCTTGTGATGCTTGTCAGAAGGCTAAGGGCAAACGTCTCCCTTTTTCTAAAGAAAGCACCACTAAGATCCGTGCACCTCTCCAACGCCTTCACTTGGATATCATGGGACCAGTTCATATTAGGGGTCTGCGTGGGGAGTTTTATATTCTGTGCCTCACAGACCAATACTCTGGCTATGCTGAGGTATTGTGCTTGAGGACCAGGGATGAAGCTCCCTTAGCAGTCCAAACTATCATCCTCAGATGGATGAATCAGCTGCATGGGTTTGCCTTTAAGTGTCTGAGATCTGACAGGGCTAAGGAGTTTATAGTAAAGTGGTTCGAGGATTGGCTGATATCGGTTGGTGCAGTGCATGAGTTATCGTTCGCATACACTGCACAGCAGAATGCAACTGTGGAGAGGTACAATGGGGTCTTACAGTCTATAGCTAGGAGCATCCACCTGGAGTCTAAACTAGCTAAGTCTTTCTGGCCCTATGCCTTCCTAGCTGCTTGTTACCTTTGTAATCGTCTGCCCAATCAGGGAGACAGAACTCCACACGAGCTGTTCTTTGGGGTTGTGCCTGATGTGTCGTTGTTGCGTGTGTTTGGTTGCCCTTGCTACGTCACGTTAGTCAATGGGAAGAAACGCAACAAGCTAGACGAAAGGGCGTTATCTGGTAGACTGGTTGGGTATTCCCTGGTGAGTAAGGGTTATTTTGTTTGGGTTCCTAAGTTGCGCCAGGTAGTAGAGAGTCGTGATGTACTCTTCTATGAACAGTTTAGCTATAACTGCATACCTGGGCTGTCCCCTTATGACGGGTCTCCGTTGTTTTCTCGCATCCCTGCCGCTATCATCGGACACATGCCTGAGTCTGCGGTTAATGCCTTAGATCCTTTGCCAACCCCAATTTTCGACCGCTGCCCTGGTCATGGGATGACCTTGCGTCCCAGGTCAGGGGCTGATGGTGCTTTATTGCGTGTGAAGGTACTGGGCGGGCGGGATTCCGAAGTTCCTTCAGATACTGATTTACCCGAATCTCAGGGGGTCGCCAGGCCCTCCTCTGCGCCACGTTCCGTCGGCGAAGCTTTAGGATTAAGACAGCCTCAGATCATAGTGGAACCTGGATCAGGTCCATTGCCTAATAGTCGCCAACCTCCGGCCACCTCGGATGGCTCGCAGGTGTTGTTAATCCCTTCGCCTCCTGCCATCCCTGGTGGATTATCCGGGTCAAGCCCATGTGATGATGTAGTCGTTACCGAAAGTGTAAGTGATGATCTTGAACACTGGTCTGGTTCCGATACTGCGTATGGCTGGGGTGTTCCGGTCGACCCAGGATTCGTTGATATAGAGGCAAAGAAGGCCGGCCTTGTTCAACCAGGCAGTAGTTCTGCACTGTGGGCTATACTACCGGTTACTGCTGATATTGCTGACACCCCTGCTGCTCATGTACAAGTAAACTGCTTGTACGTGGGGGCTTACATTTCCACCTCCACTGAACTAACCTATAAAGCTGCCATGTTTCCTACCAACCCTGACAGGGATCAGTGGCTGCTTGCTATGAAGGATGAGATGGCGTCCCTACATGCCCATGGTACTTGGGCACTCACTCCACAGCCTCCTAAGCAGAGGATCCTGTCTGGCAGGTGGTTATTTGTGAAGAAGGTTGGGGTTGATGGTTCTGTGCGCTTTAAGGCACGTTTTGTGGTCCGTGGTTTTCTGCAGCGTCCTGGGCAGGACTTTCATGACGTATATGCCCCCGTTTCTTCTAAAGCAGGTCTGAGAGTGCTCCTTGCTGCCATCACTCATAAGAAGATGTTTGTTCGGCAGCTGGACATCAAGACTGCATTTCTGAATGCTAAGCTAGAACCTGGTCTGGACCTGTACAGCCACCAGCCTGAGGGCTTTAAGGTGCTTGGTCCTAACGGTGTTCCCCTTGTGTGCAAACTGATCAAGTCCCTTTATGGTTTGAAACAGGCGCCCAGGGCTTGGAGTATGGATGTCAAGCGGGTTTTGGTTGCACATGGGTTTACTATGTGCAAGGCAGAACCTGCTCTGTATTTTAGGAGGGATTCTTTTGGTGGGTGGAGCTATGTCCTGACCTATGTTGATGATTTTATCTGTGCTTTAAGTGAGCTGGCTTTATATGCTATGCTGATCAAGGCTATGGAGAAAGCTGGCTGGGAGGTCAAGGAGATGGGTGTACCGGTTCAGTTCCTCTCCTTGGACATGGCTGTTACACTTGACTCTGAGGGCAGGTGTGTTCAGATCAACCTCTCCCAGCACTCCTACATTGTTGATCTGGTGGAACAGTTTGGTCTTACTGCTGCTGCCAAGCCCAAGTTTTCTGCCCCCATGGCCAAGTGTACCGTCTCTGACCCTCCTGGAGACCCCCTGCCCTCTAATAGCCAGTACCTATCTCTTGTGGGTGCTTTGCTATACCTGGCTACTTGCACCAGGCCTGATATTTCTTTTGCTGTGAGCTACCTGTCCAGGTTTTCTGCTCACCCTACCGCCCCCCTCTGGGGGGCAGCCAAGCGTTTGCTCTTGTATTTGAGGTCACATTCCCACCTGGGACTCACTTACACCCACAGCCCTGAGTTCTCTTTTACTGTCTTTAGTGACTCATCCTTTGCTGATGATGGGTCTGACAGGAGGTCTCAGACTGGCTTTGCTGTGCTTGCTGGGGGGTGCATAGTGAACTGGATGAGCAAGAGGCAGCCTACTGTTGCCATTAGCTCTAGTGAGGCTGAGTATCAGGACCTGTCTCAGACTGCCAGGGAGGTGCAATGGTTGAAGAAGTTGAGAGTGGATCTGGGTCTGCCTTGTGGTTTGGTTACCATCCAGGGTGACAACTTAGGGTCTCTGAGTTGGGCCAATGACTGGCAGCTACTCCCTCGCAGCAAGCACATTGATGTTATTCATCACTACATCAAGGAGCTGGTGGAGGATGGCCAACTGGGTGTTGCCTATGTTAACACTAAGGACAACTGTGCTGACCCCTTCACCAAGCCCCTTGATCCTGCTGTGTTCTGGCGGTTTGTCCGAATGCTTGGAATGACCGCTTCTCCTTAGGGTCATTTATTTTCTGGTTACATCGGTTTCTTTGGTTATCATTGTTTGGCATTAGGTTCCTATTCCCGGATCGGGTTTTCTATACCGTTGTTACCCATCTTTGATCTTCGGTTTTTATCTTTTTCTCACTTGGCAAATTTTTGGTTTTTGCCTTGTTTCATTACTTCCTATAACCCTTTGGGTTCCATTTGAAGTTCTCTCGATTTTTCGGAGTTCTTTGATTTTTTTTTGTAATCTGTTACATATAGTTCTATGTCCCCAGTGCCATAGGTGGAGAAGTAGTATTGTATGTCACCTGTGTCATAGGTGGAGTGTCAGCATGAATTGCGGTGCTCTCACGCGTTTTATGACTTGGTGACTCCTTATGTACTTCCTTAGAACTATCGGCTCTGCCAGTACTGTGCCAGCTTCCCGTAGTGACAGCTTCCCGTAGACTGAGTCATCCTTGAGTGACTCAGTGACAGCTTCCTGTTGGCTGCGCCACCGGTCTGGCCTGTACCCTGTTAGGTTCCTGGCTGCCGCCCCTTTCACCACTGGTGCCCCTTGATGGGTCTCCTGTGCTTGTAACGTTATTCTCGTCTCCGTGTATATAGATTGGCGCGTCTGCTCACGCAAGCATCTCTGTCCACTCTCTGGAGTGTATTCAAGCTGATACTGCCTAGAGCTGCTAATGCTCCCTAGACCTTCCTAGACCTGCTGCCTACACATGCAATGGTGCGGCCTAGAGAGTATGAGTTGCTATTGCCTAGAGCTGCTGATGCTTCTTAGACCTTCCTAGTTCCTAGACCTGCTTCCTACACATGCAATGGTGCTGCCTATCTTAGCTTTCGCCTAGAGCTGCTAATGCTCCCTAAACCTTCCTATACCTGCAATGGCGCGGCCTAGAGAGTAGAGTTGCTACTGCCTAGAGCTGCTGAAGTGCTGATGCTTCTTAGACCTTCCTAGACCTGCTACCTACACATGCAATGGTGGTGCCTAGATTTGCTACTGCCTAGAGCTGCTAAAGCTCCCTATACCTTCCTAGACCTGCTGCAGCCTATAGTTGTTGATGTTTCCTATACCTGCCTAGTCCTACTTACTGCCTACACATGGTGCTGCCTAGAGTTGCCATAAAATAAAATAACACACATTACATTAAAATTATATTAAATGAAATCAAATGAAATCAAATTAAATTCATTACTTACACAAATGCATTCGGGACTCGCCTCTAGGCGCCCTTGATATACTGTTTACCTAATGGAGGCAATCTGTGCATAATTGACGTTATTGCCGGAACAGGGACGTAATTCGGGCTCTGGATGGTACAGTGTCCACAATTCCCTCAGGGAGGTAAATTGTCCTTTATTTATTCTGGAAGGTTAAATGTCCATTATCTCCTCTGGCAGGTAAAATGTCCATCATTTCCCCAGAAAGGTCAAATGTCCATTATTCCCTCTGGAAGGTTAAATGTCCATGTTTACGCCTGGGATGTAAAATGTCCATGTTTACGTCTGGGACGTAAAATGCCAATTTTTACCCCCGATAAAATGTCAATGCTTATAGTTTCCTCTGTACTTTGTAGTGCCCGCCCCTGCGCTGTAGTGCTACTGAAGTACTGAACCTGCACTATTAAACACACACACACACACACACCGAGGGTCACCCTAAGCTTATTGTCTCGGCATTGATTTTTGCTGAGTACGTAACAATATCCTCTCTCTTATAAAATAGGATGACTGTCTTCCCAATTTATTGGTATACCGGAGATTTGTATGTATTCCCAATTTATTGACAATACAGTATTGCCAATTTATTGACAATACAGCATTGCCAATTTATTGGTAATACAGTATTCCCTCTGTACTTTGTAGTGCCCGCCCATGTAGTGCTATTGAAGTACTGAACCTGCACTCTAAAACACACACCACCCCTGAGGGCCACCCTTCGCTTATAGACCTAAAGCTTATTATAGTTAAGCTATCTTCAACGATAATGGACCAGCCTGCTAAGGACATGGAGGTAAGTGCCGGTTCGAAATGCACCAGAAACGATGGTCATGCGGCTTGCCTAGTTGCCTCTGTTCGATCACTAACCCTTTTTCGTACCTGCCACCGCCTGCAGGTGATGGCTCTCTACCACGAGCTCGTCGAGATGGCGGCGAGATGCCCCAAACATACCTTTGACCCGGAGCGTTGCGTGTACCTGCACAAAGGCGGGCCCACAGTGCGCATCGCAGAGATAGGATGGCGCCTGAATGCGCTTGGCGGAATGTCAGCTATGAGAGAGGCCGCCGCATACATAGCATTCAAGGGCTACGAAGCGGATACCTGCGAGTTAGATGCAGCATGGGATCGCATCGGCAGCTGGAGGGGATAGGGTTGGGCAGATGCATATATGAATTGGAAGCTGGGGAAGCTAGGCTCTTCGGTTCCCCTTCCAGACCCAACCTAGCCAATAGCAATGCATGGATTACGAATGTAGGCAATAATAAGATGAGGGCAACTGCCGAGATAGCTGACAGTATGGTAGTACGGCTGCAATAGCTGACAATAGCTCAGAGCAGCGCAACTCCCGACATAAATATATTTTATATGCGGTGTACCTCATTTTCCTTCTTCTCATGCATGTATGTAACACAAATTGCAAGAGTCAACCGTCCCACTGTGCCATTTTAGACAGGGAAACCCAGAGTTGGCCGAAAAACAATGTAACAATCCAATCTCCCTCCTATAATTCCTATCAGCTTGAATACACTCCAGAGAGTGGACAGAGATGCTTGCGTGAAGCAGACGCGCCAATCTATACACGGAGACGAGAATAACGTTACAAGCACAGGAGACCCATCAAGGGGCACCTGTGATGAAAGGGGCGGCAGCCAGGAACCTAACAGGGTACAGGCTAGACCGGTGACGCAGCCAACAGGAAGCTGTCACTAAGTCACTCAAGGATGACGCAGTCTACAGGAAGCTAGCACAGTACTGGCAGAGCCGATAGTTCTAAGGAAGTACATAAGTAGTCACCAAGTCATAAAACGCGTGAGAGCACCGCAATTCATGCTGACACTCCACCTATGACACAGGTGACATACAATACTACTTCTCCACCTATGGCACTGGGGACATAGAACTATATGTAACAGAGTAAAAAAAAAAAAAACTCCGAAAAATCGAGAGAACTTCAAATGAAACCCAAAGGGTTAAAGGAAGGAATGAAACAAGGCAAAAATAAAATGTCGCCAAGGATGAAAAACCGAATATCAAAGTTGGGGAACAACGGTATAGAAAACCCGATCCGGGAATAGGAACCTAACGCCAATCAATGATAACCAAAGAGACAGATTGAAATATCGTGGGAGAGCAGCACACGAGATAATCAAAGCCTAAAGGACGCAGGCAAGAGGACACTAAAGTCCACTATAAAAAAAAATCGATGGAAAAATCCACTACCTTCAAAACTATTCTTAGCATAGAATCCATGACTAGGTTGGGATGAAAAAACCATGACAAACTGGTTTCTTACTCAAAGATGGAAGTAAGAAGATTTATGAAAGTTAATTATCACAAATCCCCAGTGACGGCACTAACTAAAACATTCTAGGAGGTGGGTATCGCACCGCAAAGAACTCATGCACTCAAGACACACCAAGCGCCTAACCACAAGCAAACCAAACCTGCAGCAACCGAAAAATCCAAAGGATGCGAAGTGAAAATTCTCAAGAAACTCGTAACCAACAAAGGAAACACAGTGCAATGAACAATAGAAGGTTAGATGTACAACCATAGTACATAAAACCTATTGTCCACTTGAAAAATAGTAAACGCATAAAAAGGACTTAAAAGAATTTACTGCAAAGGATAGATTGAAAGGGCGCTTGAAATACATTCGGAAAACAAGAAAGAGGTGAGCGGCGGTACATCTGCAAGTACAACTGCAAGATTACCCAGCCCACCAATTCACAGTAAAATCCGAAGGGAAACAACTACTACACTCCACAAAAAGTTATAATCACTGGAGGGGCTGGTGATCTAAAAACTGTGTGGAGTAAAAAGAAATAGCTAATCTATGATGAGCTCCACCGAATGAACCATCTGCCAATGGAACTAAGAGACAGAAACCATCAAGACGCTATAACGGTGGTCTGAATTAATTACCACCTTCCACCAAAAACAAGAAAGACAGCTGAAAGGAAGCTGCCTAAACAAAGCGTCGTAACGCTCCACCAATCTAGACTACCCTATAAGACAGACTAGGAGGTGCTGAGGAATAGGCACCCACACATAGGGCCATGTTAACCTACGTATGAGAACCAGCAGCACCGAAAACAATGAATCATGGGTTGACTGTAACACCCCAGCCATACGCAGTATCAGAGCTAGACTAGTGTCAAGATCATCACTTACACTTTCGGTAACGGCTACATCATCACATGGGCTTGACCCGGATAATCCACCAGGGATGGCAGGAGGCGAAGGGATTAACAACACCTGCGAGCCATCCGAGGTGGCCGGAGGTTGGCGACTATTAGACAATGGACCTGATCCAGGTTCCACTATGATCTGTGGCTGTCTTAATCCTAAAGCTTCACCGATAAAACATGGCACAGAGGAGGGCCTGGCGACCCCCTGAGATTCGGGTAAATGATAGTTTGGATATACAACTCCCACCCGCCCTAAAACTTCACACACAATACAGCATGATCAGGCCCTGGTCTGGAATGCAATCTGGATACATCCCAGCCAGGCCAGCCATCAACAATTGGGGTTGTTAAAGGGCGTAGGGAATTACCGGTTACACGTAACATATCACCGTTTGATGACAGGAGGGATGCAAGCGGGCACGGGGACCCATACTAATGGGAAAACCCTGAAAGACAGTTTAGACTAACTGGAGATAGAGAGTACATCACTACTCACTACTAACTAGCGCAACATCGGATCCCAAACATAATAACCCTTACTCACCAGGGAATACCCAACCAGTCTACCAAATAATGCCTTTTTAACTAGCTTGTTACGCAATATCCCATTTACTTCAAACGAGCAATGGCGACTATACACTCGTAACAACGACACATCAGGTACAACCCCAAAGAACAGCTCCAAAGGAGTTCTGTCTCCCTAGTGGTACAGCCGATTGCGAAGATAACACACTAGCACTCTGCTGAGCAGTGTCATCATCAACAACTCATGACTGCCACAACTAATCGAGATCAACCATGCCTCTATGCCACTTAACTAAAAATTCCTAAGCCCTATCATAACTCAAACACTTGAACTCAAACCCATGTAGCCGAGGCATACACCTAAAGAGGTAACCAGGGGCACGGTAAGACAAAGTAGCGACCTCTGTCGAACCACGGAACGCACCCAGGGGTCCCAAGGATCCTAAGAGAGAAAAAATATCCACCAAGATATCATGCCAAAGAACCTCCACGGCCGCTGGACTAGGGCCAGGACGGCCTCCACTTCGGCCACTTCGGCCTGTAGCATGGGCGAAGTCCGGCGCTGCGAGACCTGGGATCACAGAAGGTGGGGAAGCGTTAGGTCGAAGTCGAGATTTGAGGTATGGGAAAAAGGAGACGAGAATGACAGTGCAGCAAGTCGCACCTGGTGCAGAAAATCGCACCAATGGCAGAAAATCGCAAATCGCAAGGGCAGAATTCGAAAATTTATCGCTAGGATGCGAAGAGCAGAGCCGAGGCATGTAAAGGTCCTAATATCCCGCCGTCGATGATCAGTCAATCCCAAGTCCCCCCCTCTATCGCTCGACTCACCCGGTTGGGGGGTAGAGGGAGCAGCACCCGTAGTGGTGCTGACCATACCCCCCTGCTATCTACCACCTCCAGAATCTCCAGGTCCAGACGCGTAGGTCGTTCTCCTCTGGCGAACCCTACGGCAGTGCCGGCGATCCGCCAGCTTGATCGAAAAAATTCTCCAGAAGGTAGCACAGAGCCACTAGAGCGCAAGCTCATGCCAGTAGCCGACCGTGGCTGGGCAAAGCAAAGGGGGCACAGACGACGTAGACATCAGCAGGGAGCTTGGTCGGCTTGGCAACCTCCAGTATGAAGGCAGAGCCTCAAACACCGGAGATATGATAGCGACGTCAAGGACGCGAGCAGACGAAGACAGGGTTTCTCCACCGATGTCCAGGCTAGTCGCCGACTTGAGTCTGCACGTCACAGTCATCTACGACAGACGGGAGGAGGCGACAGACGGCAGGGGAGGAAAAGGAAGAGAAGATGGAGGAATGACTGGGGGGGGGGTGGCTTCCACGATGGCGGAAGGATCCTGATGACCGTTAGCAGAGGCCGCTGGTCGCGCAATCGTCTAGCCAATTTGTCGTCATGTCAGGACTTCGGAACTTCCAGAATGAAGCTCGTTGAAGCCAAGTAGAGGACGATGCATAAGATGCATTTCAAAGCAGTGGTACCACGATGAGCCCGATAACCTATCAGCTTGAATACACTCCAGAGAGTGGACAGAGATGCTTGCGTGAAGCAGACGCGCCAATCTATACACGGAGACGAGAATAACGTTACAAGCACAGGAGACCCATCAAGGGGCACCTGTGGTGAAAGGGGCGGCAGCCAGGAACCTAACAGGGTACAGGCTAGACCGGTGACGCAGCCAACAGGAAGCTGTCACTGAGTCACTCAAGGATGACGCAGTCTACAGGAAGCTAGCACAGTACTGGCAGAGCCGATAGTTCTAAGGAAGTGCATAAGTAGTCACCAAGTCATAAAACGCGTGAGAGCACCGCAATTCATGCTGACAATTCCATTAGCATCACTGTAACTGCACAGATTCAAACTGCACATGTTCGTCCTACGGCACACAGCAGCCTTCACTGATCGACAAATCCAACAGTCAACACACCGTCTTTCCTATTGTTTCACACATCAAGTCCTTGCCTCTTCTCTTGCCGCTGCTTTCACTCAGGTGCCACACATTTCCTGCCAACATTTGGCCGGGCTTTTCTTGGCAGCCTCCTGAGACAGCCGCTGATCTACACCAAAATATTTAAGCAGATCTGGACAGCTCATAGTGTCACTAATTAGGTTTGGCTGAATAGCTATTTGGGGGAGCTACCTAGAAGCTGCTGGGTTTTCAGCAGCCATCTCTTTGGACGGGTTGTTGCATTGGTTGATCAACGTAACCGAGGTGGTTGCGGCGATTGGTGGTTTTACAGTATTGCCTATTTATCGACCTTGCAGTATTGCCAATTTATTGACCTTACAGTATTGCCAATTTATCGACCTTACAGTATTGCCAATTTATTGACCTTACAGTGCCATTGCCAATTTATCGACCTTACAGTGCCATTGCCAATTTATCGACCTTACAGTGCCATTGCCAATTTATTGACCTTACAGTGCCATTGCCAATTTATCGACCTTACAGTATTGCCAATTTATTGACCTTACAGTGCCATTGCCGATTTATTGACCTTACAGTACCATTGCCAATTAATTGACCTTACAGTATTGCCAATTTATTGACAATACAGTATTCCCTCTGTACTTTGTGGTGCCCGCCCATGTAGTGCTACTGAAGTACTGAACCTGCACTACAAAACACACACCACCCCTGAGGGCCACCCTTCGCTTATAGACCCAAAGCTTAGTATAGTTAAGCTATCTTCAACGATAATAGACCAGCATGCAAAGGACATGGAGGTAAGTGCCGGTTCGAAATGCACCAGAAACGATGGTCAGGCGGTTTGCCTAGTTGCCTCTATTCGATCATTAACCCTTTTTCGTTCCTGCCACCGCCTGCCAGGTGATGGCTCTCTACCACGAGCTCGTCGAGATGGCGGCGAGATGCCCCAAACATACCATGACACGGAGCGTTGCGTGTACCTGCACAAAGGCGGGCCCACAGTCACTCGGGGAAGTGACAATTTCGCTAAATGTAGGCGAAAGACACGATTTGCAGCGGAACTACGGAGAAATGTAGGCGTACAGTGGACGAAATGTCTCGGCTCACCTCAAACCAGCAATCCCGACAGACACCCAGAACTTTTCGTAGACTGAAGCGTGACCAATATCTCCTCGATCGCACGTTAACTACTGAGTTCTAATACGCAAAGAGCTATGCAACTTTCTGTCGCTCGAGGGTCTGTTAGCAACCTTTTCGAGGGGTCATTCTCGCGAACCTGCAAAGCTCTGCCAGCGATTCCGAGATAGAATGAACAATTAGGCAACGAAGTACTAGCGCGAACTACTCGTTGGTGAAATGCTTTCATTCGGGAAAATGGACACCTCAAGTCACCGATGTGCTTTCGCTGCATGCGTCAAAAATGGCGCTGTTGTAGGGCGAAACCATGACGATTTTATCACTGTGATGAAAGCCTAAGTCACACTGAAATATTAATGTGACTTGCGATGACGTGTCAGGGCTCTTACTAATTTTGATAGATGTCTTCGCAGGGTGACCTTTCACCAGCCTTTCACGTGCATTTAGCCAAGGCGGATTGTACGCGGCATGGCGAAATGGCCGTACGATTAGAGCCTTTGCAATATGGTATGTGGAGTCTGCTGTGCCAGGAGCATGACTTCAGCTTGGGATGGCAGCATGATTAGTTGGCACTGTGCAAAGTAGGATGCTGGGACAACTTGCTCCCATCTCTTATGTGAGTCATACTTCCACCTGTTCTCTCCTAGGCCTGAGTAGAGCTTTAAAGGACACGGGGCCTTACACTCTAGTTGGATCATGCACTGCCCTGGCTGCATGGTGCCCTTGAGCATTGTATCAGGAGATCATGCGTGGCAATTATCCCTTGAGACCCTGCATGATAGATGGTGGCAGCACTGTGTCTATTTGGCTGACGCACTAGACCCATGTCTATGGCATGCATCTTCACATTGGGTTCACTCCTAGTGGTTGTGGCAGTCTTGGCATGTTGCCTCTTGTGTTGTGGTGGATACTGGTTCTCCTTGCTTTGCTGGGTGTTGGGTGACAGTCCAACCTTGTCTTTATATATGCCTCGGTCTTCCAGATCCATTCTGCATGGTAAACTCAGGCAAGTGTGGACAATGCAAGGCTGGGGTAGGACCTGAGGTTCAGGTACCTAAGCTTAAGGCAGGTTGGACTTCCAGGGGGATCTCCCTACCAATGCGCAAAAACAACACAAAGGGTGTCAATAAATGTAACTATGCCCGCCCTTCATTTTTGCAGGGACCCATGCTCTGTCTGGTAGCGGTCTGAAGGTTGCTTGTAGGTAGGGTTTCACAACAATTTGGCCTAGGGAATTCTGACTTGATCACATGCCTAAATAGTGTCCACCTGCTTGCATGCCTCCTTTTGTGCATTCATGTCTGTATGCCAGCCTTTCTGTCTTCCTCCCTGGTGACTGATTGGCTGACTATCTGGATGGTGACTGCAGCTTGGAGGTGCTAGGCATAGAGTGGGAAAGTGGCTTGGTTGCTTGCATGCCTATCTGTTGCACGCATGAATACTTGCTTGTCAGTCTGCTTGAGCGCTTGGCCATTGTTGACACAAGACAAGGGGGCTTTAAACTATCATCAAATAAGAAGTAAAGGGTGCTACTTAATTTAACTATGCCTGAATTCTGTATTTGCAGGGACCATTGCTCTGTCATCCCTCCCAGTTCTGATGTTCCACTGTCACATGAGGCTTTTGGACAACAACGTAAGTGATAAGTGAAGCTTGCTTGTAGGTGCGGTTTCGCAACAATTGTGTGGCATAGCGAATTATGTCTTGATTCATGCCTAGGTGGTGCCCACGTGCATCTGTCTATGTTTGTGTCACTGTCTCTGCCATCGTCTCTGTAACTGCATCTGTACTATGCCTCTGTCTATGTACTGCCCTTCATTGATCTCTAACGCATACCCTGCTCTGCACGTCACTGTCCTGCCCCTTGCCATCCTCCCTGCCCTTCATTGCTCTGTGACCAGGCCATGCCCAGCTAATCACCATCCTACCCCTATCCGTGCTCTCTGCCCTTCCTTGCTCTCTAACGCCTGCCCTGCTCTGCTCATCACTGTCATCTAGCCCTTTGCCATTATCCCTTCCCCTCCTTGCTCTCTAACGCCTGGCCTGCTCTGCTCATCACTGTCTCCTCGCCCCTTTCCATTATCCCTGCCCCTCTTTGCTCTCTAACGCCTGCCCTGCCTTGTTCATCACCGTCGTCATGCCCCTTGTCATTATCCCTGCCCCTCTTCGCTCTCTAACGCCTGCCCTGCTCTGCTCAACACTGTCGTCCTGCCCCTCGCCATTATCCCTGCCCCTCTTTGCTCCCTAACGCCTTCCCTGCTCTGCTCATCACTGTCATCTAGCCCCTCGCCAATATCCCTGCCCCTCTTTGCTCTCTAACGCCTGCCCTGCCTTGTTCATCACTGTCGTCCTGCCCCTTGCCATTATCCCTGCCCCTCTTTGCTCTCCAACGCCTGCTTTTCTCTGCTCATCACTGTCGTCTTGCCCCTTGCCTTTATCCCCGCCCCTCTTTGCTCTCTAATGCCTGCTTTTCTCTGCTCATCACTGTCGTCCTGCCCCTTACCATTATCTCTGCCCCTCTTTACTCTCTAACGCCTGCCCTGCCCTGCTCATCACTGTCGTCCTGCCCCTTGCCATTATTATCCTTGCCCATCTTTGCTCTCGAACGCCTGCCCTGCTCTGCTCATCACTGTCGTCCTGCCCATTGACATTATCCCTGCCCCTTTTTACTCTCGTGAGTACAAACTGGCTGGCAGGGATAATGGCGAGGGGCAGGACGACAGTGATGAGCAGAGCAGGGCAGGCGTTAGAGTGCAAAGAGGCGCAGGGATAATGGCGAGTGGCAAGATGACAGTGATGAGCAGAGCAGAGCAGGTTTAGAGAGCAAAGAGGGGCAGGGATGATGGCAAGGGTATCAGCATGAATAGCGGTGCTCTCGCTTGTTTTATGTCTTGGTGACTCCTTATGTACTTCCTTAGAACTATCGGCTCTGCCAGTACTGTGCCAGCTTCCCGTAGTGACAGCTTCCCGTAGTGACAGCTTCCCGTAGACTGAGTCATCCCTGAGTGACTCAGTGACAGCTTCCTGTTGGCTGCGTCACCTGTATAGCCTGTACCCTTATCAGGGTACAGGCTGCCGCTCCTTCCTCCACTGGTGCCCCTTAATGGGTCTCCTGTGCTTGTAACTTATTCTCGTCTCCGTGTATAGATTGGCGCGTCTGTTCAGCTGCAATCATCTCTGTCCACTCTACGGAGTGCTTACAAGCTGATAGGTTATCGGGCTCCTCATGGTACCACTGCTTTGCAATGCATCTTATGCGTCGTCCTCTACTTGGCTTCAACGAGCTTCATTCTGGAAGTTCCGAAGTCCTGACATGACGACAAATTGGCTGATTGATTGCATGCCAGCGGCCTCTGCTGCCGGAGAGGAGGATCCTTCCGCCATCGTGGAAGTAACCCCCCCCGGTCATTCCTCCATCTTCTCTTCCTTTTCCTCCCCTGCCGTCTGTCGCCTCCTCCCGTCTGTAGTAGATGACTGTGACGTGCAGACTCAAGTCGGCGACTAGCCTGGACATCGGTGGAGATACCCCGTCTTCGTCTGCTCGCGTCCTTGACGTCGCTAACATTTCTTCGGTGTTTGAGGCTCTGCCTGCGGACCCGGAGTTTGCCAAGCCGACCAAGCTCCCTGCTGATGTCTACGTCGTCTGTGCCACCTATGCTCTGCCCAGCCGACGGTCGGCTCCTGGCATGAGCTTGCGCTCTAGTGGCTCTGTGCTACCTTCTGGAGAATTTTTTCGATCAAGCTGGCGAATCGCCGGCACTGCCGTAGGGTTCGCCAGAGGAGAACGACCTACGCGTCTGGACCTGGAGATTCTGGAGGTGGTAGGAAGCAGGGGGGTATGGTCAGCACCACTACGGGTGCTGCTCCCTCTACCCCCCAACCGGGTGAGTCGAGCGATAGAGGGGGGGAATTGGGATTGACTGATCATCGACGGCGGGATATTAGGACCTTTACATGCCTCGGCTCTGCTTTTCGCATCCTAGCGATAAATTTTCGAATTCTGCCCTTGCGATTTGCGATTTTCTGCCATTGGTGCGATTTTCTGCACCAAGTGCGACTTGCTGCACTGTCATTCTCGTCTCCTTTTTCCCATACCTCTAATCTCGACTTCGACCTAACGCTTCCCCACCTTCTGTGATCCCAGGTCTCGCAGCGCCGGACTTCGCCCATGCTACAGGCCGAAGTGGACGCCGTCCTGGCCCTAGTCCAGCGGCCGTGGAGGATCTTTGGCATGATATCTTGGTGGATATTTTTTCTCTCTTAGGCTCCTTGGGACCCCTGGGTGCGATCCGTGGTTCGACAGAGGTCGCTACTTTGTCTTCCCGTGCCCCTGGTTCCCCCCCTTAGGTGTATGCCTTAGCTACGTGAGTTTGGGTTCAAGTGTTTGAGTTCTGATAGGGCTTAGGAATTTTTAGTTAAGTGGTATAGAGGCATGGTTGATCTCGATTAGTTGGGGCATGCATGAGTTGTTGATGATGACACTGCTCAGCATGGTGCTAGTGTGTTATCTTCGCAATCGCGTGTTCATCTAGGGTGACATACTCCTTTGGAGATGTTCTGCGGGGTTGCACCTGATGTGTCGTTGTTGCGTTTTTATGTTGCCCTTGCTATGTCACCTTCGTATTGGGATTTAACGCAACAAGCTAGTTAGAAAGGCATTATTTGGTAGACTGGTTGGGTATTCCCTGGTGAGTAAGGTTTATTATGTTTGGGTTTCCGATGTTGCGCCAGGTAGTAGAGAGTAGTGATGTACTCTCTATATCCAGTTCAGTCTAAACTGTCTTCCTAGGCTCTTCCATTAGTATGGGTCCCCGTGCCCGCTTGCATCCCTCCTGTCATCAAACGGTGATATGTTAAGTGTAACCGGTAATTCCCTACGCCCTTTAACAACCCCAATTGTTGATGGCTGGCCTGGCTGGGGTGTATCCAGATTGCATCTCAGGTCAGGGACTGATCATGCTGTATTGTGTGTGAAGTTTTAGGGCGGGTGGGAGTTGTATTTCCAAACAATAATTTAGCCGAATCTCAGGGGGTCGCCAGGCCCTCCTCTGTGCCATGTTTTATCGGTGAAGCTCTAGGATTCAGACAGTCTGAGGTCATAGTGGAGCCTGTCATAGGTCCATTGTCTAATAGTCGCCAACCTCCGGCCACCTTGGATGGCTCCGGGCGTTGTTTCTCCCTTCGCCTCCTGCCGTCCCTGGTGGATGATCCGGGTCAAGCCCATGTGATGATGTAGCCGTCACGTGGAGTGAGTGATGATCTAGAGTATTGGTCTAGCTTGATACTGCGTATGGCTGGGGTGTTACAGTCAACCCAGGATTCATTGTTTTAGGTGCTGATGGTTCTCATACGTAGGTTAACATGGCCCTATGTGTGGGTGCCTATTCCTCAGTGTCAGCATGAATTGCGGTGCTCTCACGCGTTTTATGACTTGGTGACTACTTATGTACTTCCTTAGAACTATCGGTCCTGACAGTACTATGTCAGCTTACTGTTGACTGCGTCATCGGTTCTTCTGACACGCGCTGTCTAACCTGTACCCTGATCAGGTTCCAGGCTACCGCCCCCCTTTCCTCCGCTGGTGTCCCTTTATGGTTCCACTATCTTTTGTAATAATTATTCTCGTCTCCGCATTTATAGATTGGCGTGCTGCACACACTAAGTCCACTCTCCGGAGTGTTATCCAAGCTGATAGGTTATACGGTCCCTCATTTACTACCACTGCTTTGCGATGCAACTTCCGCGAGGGCCTCCCGCTAATTTTGAGAAACTCCACGACAAGAATGGAGAATCTTGGACGCGCGGGATGCGCAGTGTCATTATAAGCAATGGCTGCGACCGTGTCCTTCCTAAGGAGGACCCGGGTCCTCTTGATGATTGGCTAGACGTCTGTGCACCAGCTGCCTCTGCTAGCGGTCATGAGAGTCCTTCCGCCATCGTGGAAGTGACCCCCCCCAATCAATCCTCCACCTTTACGGCTCCTTCTGCTACTGTCCGACGTCTCTCTCCTGAGATTGAGGACGTTCTGATGCGACTCTGCTGTGTTTCCACTCAGATTATCCAGTACGCAGGGGCGCCTCCACCTCCTGATGCCCGTTTTGACTACGACTATCAAGAACTTGCTCGTCATCGCCGTGCAGATGGCTATGCTGATGACTCTGATGATGGTGATGAAGATCTGCAGAGTGCTATGAGTGGTGACTTCGGTGGAGTCACTCCTTCCACTGCTACTCGAGTGTTCAATTCTACCGTCTCTCCTGTGTATGAGCCTCTGTCGGCACCTGCTCTTGCGCCTTCCCCGGAGTTTAAGCCTGATCCAGTCTCTGCGCCTCTGCTTGCGCCCCTTCCACCTGTCCACCCGGAGGTGGCCAGGCCGTCTTTGATGCAGAAGTCTGCGTCTTTCACCTTGCCTCCGGACCGAGGTCTGTCTGGCTACAATACTCGTGCTCGAGAGGCTTCTGCTGCTGCTGCTGGCCGCGCATCCTTTGCTGGCCCTTCGCAGGAGCCCCCTCCACCCCCCCCTCCGCCTGTGGAGCAGCCCCCTGCTCCTGGCCCTCCGCCATATGTGCCTCCTTCGCTGTCATGCGACTCCTGGGAGCATCTGCTCGATGGCGGACATCCTCTGCGTCTATCCCTGCAGGAATGCCGTCTTATCCGCCAAGCTCAACATGCTGGGGAATCCTTGGACCGCACTCTGTACGGTAGGCTGGATATGACTGCCACTCAGGCTATGGTTGATAGCAAGGGTCGCCCTAGGCCTAGGCGTGTGATGGCTTATTCTGAGCTAGGTCTAGAGTGTCGGGCTTTTCTGGGACCTGTTATGCCAGGGATTAACTACCCTCCTGCTAATGGTGTGACCTCTGGAGGGGTTGGGCGTAGGAACAGTGACCTGCGAGGTTACCAGTTTGTTAAGGTGCCACTCCCTTTCTGTCCTGTTCGTCCTGATTTCGAGCTCATTGTGCGTGTTGCGCGTTCCCTAGATCTCATCAGGAACTTAGATGACCAGCGCGCTTATGACGCTGGTCTTGCTGCTGAGTATTTTCTGGCGATTCGTGAGTCTTTAGCTCCTCGGTGTGCTCCTCCTGCTGCTGGAAATTCGGCCTCTCATGGTGAGTCTAGTGTCGATCCTGCACTGTTGGGTTTCAGTGCGCTTACCCTACCCCGCCAAGAGTTCATGATCTTATCCATGATGCTTGCCAACATGACGGATGCCCTAGTCAAGGTGTATAGGGACTTTGCTTCACCTCGGGATATCTTTTTGCATATCCGGAGGCAGCAGTCCGATGCCCTTGCCTCGCGTGTCCCTCTCTTGCTGAAGGAGTATCATGCTTCGGCCATGGGCACTCATGAGCAGGTTGACGCTTTCTTTCGTCGGGTTCGCGGTATGTGCACTGACCTGCGCAGTGCTGGGTTTCCGCAGACTCAGCGTCACGCCATGGGCATTATAGTACAAGGTGCGAGTCTGCCCCGGTTCGAAACGCTGCGGATTAAGTATGGTATCCTGATATACAACCAGCAACCTGTTGAGTACTGGTCCTGTCTAGAGGAATATAGGCAGCTAGATATTCTTAACATAGCGCTCCCTCAGTCGGATTCCAGGCATCCTGGTTGGTCCCGGACCGCTCCTCAGTTTCCTGCTAATGCTGCATTTCAGCGGCGGCAGAAGACTGGTGGTGGTTCTGGGTCGAACAAGAGGCGCCTGGAATGCACCTGGGGACCATGCCCCCACAAGGATGGTCACTCGGAGGACCGTTGCTGGACGAAGTTCCCTGCCCTGCGAAGGGTCCCTGGTCGTGCAGAACCAACGCTTCCTTCACCGTTGCCTGCTAACCTGGCCCTTCCAGGTCACCTTACTCCAAAGCAATTGTCTTCCTTGCAGGCTCAAATTGATGGGTTTGCTATGCAGAAGTAGCAGGTAAGCCCTGTCCTATTCTCCTGCACCTCTAGGTTCTCAAATGTGTGTAGTCCGAGCCTGTCTGAGGGGGTCTGGCATGTGGATTCTGGAGCTGGAATGTCCATCACAGGTGATAGATCTTTGTTCACTGTGTTTGATGTTCCACTGAATCTGCCATCAGTTCGATTTGGTGATGGTGTGGTTCAACGGGCAGTAGGTAAGGGATCCATTGAGTTATGTAGTGATTGGTTACCAACACCAATCATTCTAACTAATGTTCTCTACATACCTCACTGTCCGGTGAACCTCCTGTCAGTAAATGCTGTGGCTCATTCTCTCCACTGCAAGATTTCTTTTGATAGTATTAGTTGCACTGCCACTCAGGGCTCTTCTATTCTCTGGTCCTTCCCTGCCTCCAGTGATGGTGTTTACAAGTTTGCATGTAGGCCTTGTTACACCACCAGTGGCTGTTCGTTTGGTGCTGACAATTACCCAGCTTTTGCACTTGATGTTGATGAGGACGGTGGAGTTGTTATCCCTATCACTCCTGAATGGCTGTGGCATAGGCGGCTGGGTCACCCCGGCTATGATGCCATGCACAGACTTGTCAAAAAGGGTATGGTTAAGAACTTACCCCTCTCACTCAACCAGGTCCAAAAACTGGCTAAGATCCCTTGTGATGCTTGTCAAAAGGCTAAGGGCAAACGTCTCCCTTTTCCTAAAGCAAGCACTACTCCGATCAATGCACCTCTCCAACGCCTTCACTTGGACATCATGGGGCCAGTTCATATTAGAGGTCTGCGTGGGGAGTTTTATATTCTGTGCCTCACAGACCAACACTCTGGCTATGCTGAAGTGTTGTGCTTGAGGACCAGGGATGAAGCTCCCTTAGCAGTTCAGACTATCATCCTCAGATGGATGAATCAGCTGCACGGATTTGCCTTTAAGTGCCTGAGGTCTGACAGGGCTAAGGAGTTTATAGTAAAGTGGTTTGAGGATTGGCTGATATCGGTTGGGGCAGTGCATGAGTTATCTTTGGCATACACTGCACAGCAGAATGCAACTGTGGAGAGGTACAATGGGGTCTTACAGTCTATAGCTAGGAGCATCCACCTGGAGTCAAAGCTAACTAAGTCTTTCTGGCCCTATGCCTTCCTAGCTGCGTGTTACCTTCGTAATCGCTTGCCCAATCAGGGAGATAAGACTCCTCATGAGCTTTTCTTTGGGGTTCAGCCTGATGTGTCGATGTTGCGCGTGTTCGGATGCCCTTGCTACGTTACGTTAGTCAATGGGAAGAAGCGCAACAAGCTGGACGAAAGGGCGTTATCTGGTAGACTGGTTGGGTATTCCCTGGTGAGTAAGGGTTATTTTGTTTGGGTTCCTAAGTTGCGCCAGGTAGTAGAGAGTCGTGATGTACTCTTCTATGAGCAGTTTGATCATAACTGTATTCCTGGGCTATCTCCCTATGACGGGTCGCCGTATGTCTCTCGCATCCCTGCCGCTATCAACGGACATATGCCTGTGCCTACGGTTAATTCCCTTGACCCTTTGCTAACCCCAATTGTCGACCGCTGCCCTGATCATGGGATGACCTTGCGTCCCAGGTCAGGGGCTGATGGTGCTGTATTGTGTGTGAAGGCACTGGGCGGGCGAGATTCTGCAGTTCTTTCAGATAAAATCTTAGCCGAATCGCAGGGGGTCGCCAGGCCCTCCTCTGCGCCACATTTCGTCGGTGAAGATTTAGGATTACGACAGCCTTCGATCATAGTGGTACCTGGATCAGGTCCATTGACTAATAGTCGCCAACCTCCGACCACCTCGGATGACTCGCGGGTGTCGTTCATTCAGACGCCTCCTGTCGTCCCTGGTGGATTACTCGGGTCAAGGCCATGTGATGAAGTAGCCGTTGCCGATAGTGCAAGTGATGATCTGGAACACTGGTCGGGTTCCGATACTGCGTATGGCTGGGGTGTTCCGGTCGACCCAGGCTTCGTTGATATAGAGGCAAATAAGGCCGGCCCTGTTCGACCAGGCAGTAGTTCTGCGCTGGGGGCTATACTACCGGTTACTGCTGATACTGCTGATATCCCCGCTGCTCATGTACAAGTACACTGCTTGTACGTGGGAGCATACATTTCCACTTCCACTGAACTGACCTTCAAAGCTGCCATGCTTCCCACCAGCCCTGACAGGGATCAATGGCTCCTTGCTATGAAGGATGAGATGGCGTCCCTACATGCCCATGGCACTTGGGCGCTCACTCCACTGCCTCCTAAACAGAGGGTCCTGTCTGGCAGGTGGTTATTTGTGAAGAAGGTTGGGGTTGATGGTTCTATTCGCTTCAAGGCACGTTTTGTGGTTCGTGGTTTTCTGCAGCGTCTCCTGGGTTGGATTTTCATGATGTATATGCCCCCGTTTCTTCTAAAGCAGGTCTGAGGGTGCTCCTGGCTGCCATCACTCATAGGAAGATGTTTGTTCGGCAGCTGGACATCAAGACTGCATTTCTGAATGCTCCCCTTGAACCTGGTCTGGACCTGTACTGCCACCAGCCTGAGGGCTTTAAGGTACTTGGTCCTAACGGTGTTCCCCTTGTGTGCAAGCTGATCAAGTCCCTTTATGGTTTGAAACAGGCGCCCAGGGCTTGGAGTATGGATGTCAAGCGGGTTTTGGTTGCACATGGTTTTATTATGTGCAAGGCGGAACCTGCTCTGTATTTTAGGAGGGATTCTAATGGTGGGTGGAGCTATGTCCTAACCTATGTTGATGATTTTATCTGTGCTTTTAGTGAGCTGGATAGGTATGTTTTGCTGATCAAGGCTATGGAGAAAGCTGGCTGGGAGGTCAAAGAGATGGGTGTGCCGGTTCAGTTCCTCTCCTTGGACATGGCTTGTACACTTGACTCTGACGGCAGGTGTGTTCAGATCAACCTCTCCCAGCACTCCTACATTGTTGATCTGGTGGAGCAGTTTGGTCTGACTGCTGCTGCCAAGCCCAGGTTTGGTGCCCCCATGGACAAGTCCACCGTCACTGACCCACCTGGAGAACCCCTGTCCTCTAATAGCCAGTACCTCTCTCTTGTTGGTGCTTTGCTATACCTGGCTACTTGCACCAGGCCTGATATTGCCTTTGCTGTGAGCTACCTGTCCAGGTTTTCTGCTCACCCTACCGTCCCCCTGTGGGGGGCAGCCAAGCGTTTGCTTTTGTATTTGAGGTCACATTCCCACCTGGGACTCACTTACACACACAGCCCTGATTTCTCTTTTACTGTCTTTAGTGACTCATCCTTTGCTGATGATGGGTCTGACAGGAGATCTCAGACTGGCTTTGCTGTCCTGGCTGGAGGGTGCATAGTGAACTGGATGAGCAAGAGGCAGCCTACAGTTGCCATTAGCTCTTGTGAGGCTGAGTATCAGGCCCTGTCTCAGGCTGCCAGGGAGGTGCAATGGTTGAAGAAGTTGAGGGTGGATCTGGGTCTGCCTTGTGATTTAGTTACCATTCAGGGTGACAACATAGGGTCTCTGAGATGGGCCAATGACTGGCAGCTCCTCCCTCGCAGCAAGCACATTGATGTTATTCATCACTACATCAAGGAGCTGGTGGAGGACGGTTCACTAGATGTTGCCTATGTTAACACCAAGGACAACTGTGCTGACCCCTTCACCAAGCCCCTTGATCCTGCTGTGTTCTGGAGGTTTATGCGGATGCTTGGGATGACCGCTTCTTCTTAGGGTATATAATTTTTTTTTTGTTACATCGGTTTCTTTGGTTATCATTGTATGGCATTAGGTTCCTATTCCCGGATCGGGTTTTCTATACCGTTGTTACCCATCTTTGATATTCGGTTTTCATCCTTTTCTAACTTGGCAAATTTTGGTTTTTGCCGTGTTTCATTCCTTCCTATAAACCTTTGGGTTTCCATTTGAAGTTCTCTCGAATTTTCGGAGTTCTTTGATTTTTTTTTTTTTTTTTCAATCTGTTACATATCGTTCTATGTCACCAGTGCCATAGGTGGAGAAGTAGTATTGTATGTCACATGTGTCATAGGTGGAGTGTCAGCATGAATTGCGGTGCTCTCACGCGTTTTATGACTTGGTGACTACTTATGTACTTCCTTAGAACTATCGGTCCTGACAGTACTATGTCAGCTTACTGTTGACTGCGTCATCGGTTCTTCTGACACGCGCTGTCTAACCTGTACCCTGATCAGGTTCCAGGCTACCGCCCCCCTTTCCTCCGCTGGTGTCCCTTTATGGTTCCACTATCTTTTGTAATAATTATTCTCGTCTCCGCATTTATAGATTGGCGTGCTGCACACACTAAGTCCACTCTCCGGAGTGTTATCCAAGCTGATACTCAGCACCGCCTAGACTGACTTATAGGGTAGTCTAGATTGGTGGAGCGTTACGACGCTTTGTTTCGGCAGCTTCCTTTCAGCTGTCTTTCTTGGTTTTGGTGGAAGGTGGTAATTAATTCAGACCACCGTTATAGCGTCTTGATGGTTTCTGACTCTTAGTTCCATAGGCAGATGGTTCGTTCGGTGGAGCTCATCATAGATTAGCTATTTCTTTTTACTCCACACTGTTTTTAGATCACCAGCCCCTCATGTGATTGGAACTTTTTGTGGAGTGTAGTAGTTGTTTCCCTTCGGATTTTACTGTAATTTGGTGGGCTGGGTCATCTTGCAGTTGTACTTGCAGATGTCCTTGCAGTTGTACTTGCAGATGTACCGCCGCTCACCTCTTTCTTGTTCTTCCGAATGTATTTCAAGCGCCCTTTCGGTCCATCCTTTGCAGTAAATTATTTAAATCCTTTTTTCTGCGTTTTCTAATTTCAAGTGGACAATAGGTTTTATGTACTATGGTTGTACATCTAACCTTCTATTGTTCATTGAACTGTGTTTCCTTTGTTGGTTACGAGTTTCTTGGAAATTTCCACTTCGCATCCTTTGGATTTTTTCAGTTGCTGCAAGTTTGGTTTGCTTTAGTTAGGCGCTTGGTTTGTCTTGAGTGCATGAGTTCTTTGCGGTGCGATACCCACCTCCTAGAATGTTTTAGTTAGTGCCGTAACTGGGGATTTATGATAATTAACTTTCATAAATCTTCTTACTTCCATCTTTGAGTAAGAAACCAGTTCATCATGTTTTTTTTATCCCAACCTAGTCATGAATTCTATGCTAAGAATAGTTTTTAAGGTAGTGGATTTTTCCATCGACTTTATTTTTCCATCGTAGTCTTTAGTGTCCTCTTATCTGCGTCCTTTAGACTTTGATTCTCTCGTGTGCTGCTCTCACACGATATTTCAATCCGTCTCTTTGGTTATCATTGATCGGTGTTAGGTTCCTATTCCCGGATCGGGTTTTCTATACCGTTGTTCCCCAACTTTGATATACGATTTTTCAGTCTTCTCTTTAGGTTAAGTTCTCGGTTCTTTCAGTCACCGTTGTTCCCCTTCCTTTGGTATTAGGATTGATTTCTGTTTGACCTCCCTGTGCTTTTCTGATTTGGTGCCTACTATTCTGGATGAATAGTATTTTTGCGCTTCCCATGGATGGTTACATTTCCATTTTGGTCTCAGCTCAGCTCGGTATGACCCAAGTTTTTTGCTGCTACATTTTCGGAGTACTACAGTGGTTTTTGGTTCATCCTTTCTCATCCTTTTATTTTAGACAAGGCTTTCTTCTGGTTTCCTGTTTTTCCGCCGTTCCTTAATAATTTTTGTTTGCTACCATTTAATAGTTCTACGTCCCCAGTGCCATAGGTGGAGTACTAGTATTGTATGTCACCTGCGTCATAGGTGGAGTATCAGCATGAATAGCGGTGCTCTCGCTTGTTTTATGTCTTGGTGACTCCTTATGTACTTCCTTAGAACTATCGGCTCTGCCAGTACTGTGCCAGCTTCCCGTAGTGACAGCTTCCCGTAGTGACAGCTTCCCGTAGACTGAGTCATCCCTGAGTGACTCAGTGACAGCTTCCTGTTGGCTGCGTCACCTTGAGGGTCCATTTATAAAAGGCTGAGGGGGGGTAGTATGGGCCAATGCCTAAAGGCATAGCCCTTAAGGCATAGCCTTTGAGGGGGTGAAGACAAGCCCTTTATAAATGGAAGGGTCACTTTTTTATTATTCAGGGCCCTAAGGGGTTCGGCCCTGAGGGCTTTAGGTGGGTAGCATAGGATGACCTTGAAGATGGGCTTAAAGCCCATATTATACTGGGTGTTAATTATTCAAAATTAATATTAATATATAGGCTTCGTGACCCGGGAATTGCTTTTCATTAATGGGGGTTTTGGAAGCAAATTTGCGAACCTTGCGAACCGGCGGTGGACGATTAACTAATTTAGAATTTAAGAAAATATCCAAAACCAATAGTAAAGTAGAACCAATAATATTACCTTTAAATATTACCTTTAAAGAAATACATAATAGTAATTTATTACACTTTAAAAAGGGTCCCCTGTTTACCCTTACCAACCCCCCTGCGGTTAAATCCAAGGGCAAAACCCTTACTATGGGCAAAGCCCATAAGAAGAAAGATAGAGCCCGTAATAGAGGGGCTTTTACATTAAAAGGGTCATGTGAGCAGACTTTACAATTATTAAACTGTGTATGGGGGGCTAATAGCCTAAAAGAAGCCACAAAAAATGGGCCCACCCTAACCCCTTTAGGGTAACCCTAAAGGGCCAGGGGGGGTGATCGATTTTTGTGTAACCATATTTAGAGAGAGTGTTTGCAAGTGCTCTCTCTAAATATGGTTACACAAAAATCTATCACCCCCCGGTGAAAAATGGGATCACCCCTAAGGGCAGAGTGGGCCCCACAACTTTTCTGTCCTTCGGAGGGCAGGCTCGGCCCTAGGGGGCCTTGGAGAGTGTTTGATTTACCCTCAGGATTCTCCTAGAGCCAGTCCTGGGAGGGCTCGGCCCTAACCTGTATAGCCTGTACCCTTATCAGGGTACAGGCTGCCGCTCCTTCCTCCACTGGTGCCCCTTAATGGGTCTCCTGTGCTTGTAACTTATTCTCGTCTCCGTGTATAGATTGGCGCGTCTGTTCAGCTGCAATCATCTCTGTACACTCTACGGAGTGCTTACAAGCTGATAAAGGGGCAGGACACTTAATGAGCAGAGCAGAGCAGGTGATAGAGAGCAGAGAGGGCCAGGGATAATGGTAAAGGACAAGACGACAGTGATGAGCAGAGCAGGGCAGGCGTTAGAGAGTAAAAAGGGGCAGGGATAATGTCAATGGGCAGGACGACAGTGATGAGCAGAGCAGGGCAGGTGTTAGAGAGCAAAGAGGGGCAGGGATAATGGCAAGGGGCAAGACGGCAGTGATGAGCAGAGCAGGGCAGGCGTTAGAGAGCAAAGAGGGGCAGGGATAATGTCAATGGGCAGGACGACAGTGATGAGCAGAGCAGGGCAGGTGTTAGAGAGCAAACAGGGGCAGGGATAATGGCAAGGGGCAAGACGACAGTGATGAGCAAAGAAAAGCAGGCATTGGAGAGCAAAGAGGGGCAGGGATAATGGCGAGGGGCAGGACGACAGTGATGAGCCGAGCATGGCAGGCGTTAGAGAGCAAAGAGGGGCAGGGATACTGGCAATTGCCATTATCCATGCTCTTGGTTCTCAAATGCATGCATTACTATGCTCATCACTGTAGTCCTGCCCCTTGCCTTGCTCCCTTCCCTTCCTTCCTCTTGAACGCATGCCCTTCTCTGATCATCACTTTCCAGGCGTACTTTGCTCCCTTCCCTGCTTTGCTCTCTAACACATGCCCTGATCTGCTTATCGCATCCATGCCCCTTACCGTGCTCCCTGCCATTCATTGCTCTATAATGCCTGCTCTGCTCTGTTTAGCACATGCCTGCCTTTTGCCCTGCTCCCTGCCATTGGTTGCTACGTAACGCATGCCATGCTCTGCTCATCACCGCACCGTCCTGCCCCTTGCCATTAACCCTGCCCTTGGTTGCTCTCTAACGCATGCCCTGCTCTGCATGTCTTGCAGGGCAAAATGATGGATGGAAATGCTACGGCTGCGATGAAGATTGTTGCCACGAAGGGACTACACATGCTGAAGATGGAAATATAAAATAGAATCAGTGAATATATATAGATGTATAGCTTTGATTGGACGTTTCTTCTTGGTGGATATATAGGCCTATGTTTTCATAAGTAGACAAATAGATAGCTGCCTGCAGGCTGCGTTTATACTTGTCCTTGAACTTAATTAGCTACATGGTTCCAGCCAGCAATTTGGCTGCTCGTCGTCTTTTGCTCGCTGTCTATCTATGGTTAATGGATATATAGGGAATATATGGGCTGTAGTGGATGTACATGTGTAAGGATGCTTACATAGATAAACAGGTAGATCAATAGGTTAATGGATGCACAGTTTATTATGTATGTAATCTATCTTCTCGAATCCTGGTGTAATTGAGAAATGCTCCTGGAAAATATTCCTGAAATGCGACCTCTCCGACCACCGTGCCCAAACCGCCCTGCAGGCGAAGTACAGGCGAAATGTCTCAAAAGAACGTACTTTTCGCCTCATTTACGTGCACAAGCCGCCGTGCGTGGCGAGGTGCAGGCGAAATGTCTCAGAAGTCTGAGACATTTCGACGACAATCCGCCTTGGCTAAATGTAGGCGAAATGTCTCAGAAGTCTGAGACATTTCGACGACAATCCGCCTAGGCTAAATGTAGGCGAAATGTCTCAGGATTCCGAGCTACAGGCGACGCGGGTATAGGGCTTAGAAGTTATTAGTCATTAACTAGCTATGACTAATCGCGGACCCCGCGTGCGTTCCGCGTGCATTCCGCTGCGCTCGTACGCATTTAGCGATCTGTCGACTTCCCCGAGTGAGTGCGCGTCGTAGAGATAGGATGGCGCCTGAATGCGCTTGGCGGAATGTCAGCTATGACAGGGGCCGCCGAATTCATAGCATATAAGGGCTACGAAGAGGACGTCTGCGAGATAGACGCAGCATGGGATCGCATCGGCAGCTGGAGGGGATAGGGTTGGGCAGATGCATATATGAATTGCAAGCTGGGGAAGCTAGGCTCTTCGGTTCCCCTTTCAAGACCCAGCATAGCCATTAGCAATGCATGTACGAATGTAGGCAATAATAAGATGAGGGCAACTGCCGAGGAAGCTGACAGTATGGTAGTACACCTGCAATAGCTGACAATAGCTCAGAGTAGTGCAACTCCCGACATACATATATTTGTTATGCGGTCCGTATGCGGTGTACCTCATTTTCCTTCTTCTCATGCACGTATGTAACACAAATTGCAAGAGTCAACCGTCCCACTTAGCCATTTTAGACACCGGAAGCATGCCACAGCACCGGCCAGTTTCTGCTTACAAGCTGCTGCTATCTAGAAGCACCCACTGTGGATGAGAGACCTGCCGCCTACACCTGCCGCTGACTAGAGCCCTTGGAACACAAAAGGAGAAGGGGATACAAATAAATATATTTTACAACAGGCACAGAACAGTCGGGCCAATCAGCCCCAAAGGAGTACATGCGATATATAGTTCTGGTCAATGCTTAACTACCGCCCACCTGGTGCAGCCACATGGCCCACCATTTTTTTCTTTCATAGTGGTGGTGGCTATCGCACGGGGGGAAAGATTGAATTATTATGCAGACGGTGAGCAGCCTGATATACTATGATACTATGTCAATAGATTGCCCCCAGTGCACGCAAACGGGCTGGCCCCCTCAACCTCATGCGTAATAAGGCGTACCATTAATTTATTTAGTCCATGACTCCATGATGGATGTCCCTCTCATAACTCCACAAGTGAAATTGAAATTGAAATTGTTACATCCGAGTAATGTGTCACCCTCAGGACGTGAAGTTAAGGACACCACTGCGTAAGCCGGAGCTAGCAGTAGTCACCATAACTCCACAAGCATCAGTCAACTAGTCAAGCCGTAGTTCCATTTCAGTCGTAGTTGTCTACAGTTCTACACAGCAACTAAATGGAGTAAAGAGATAGCTAAAGAGCGCAATTAGAAATCATATAGGAAATATCTAATGCGTACATCATAGTACTGCATAGTGGCGTGCAGGCCATAGCTGGCCTGGACGCCTGGCGGCAGACACCATGGGACCTGGTAAGGACAGTGTGCTTTGCCTACTCAGTTGCCGACATACAAGTCGGACAATAACTGACATTCCAGCGCACAGTATAGTGCAACAGCCCCACGCATCCTTCACCTCTCGCCAAATTCAACAGTCGTCACAACAACTGACCTGGACACGTCTTGTCTGTCTGTCTAATCCTCTTAGATGGCCTCCTGGTTTCCATGGGTATCGCACAGAGGGACTTGGCATTGGAAGACGGTGGGCAGCCCAGAGCAGGGTAATTCAAAGCGCGCGCTTTTGCGCTTTTGAGCGCTGACTTTTTGACCCCCTCTGCGCTTTAAGCGCAGTTTTTTGCAACCCCTTGTGGGCGCTGCAAGCAATTTTTGCGCTTTTTGCACTGCAAAGCGCAGTTTTTTTGTTTTCAAGTGCGCTAAAGCGCAAGCCAATTTGACCATTTGAAGTACCCTGACCCAGAGTTGGCCGGAAAGTAATGTAACTATCCAATCTCCCTCCTATAATTCCATCAGCATCACTCTAACTGCACATGTTCGTGTTACAGCACAAAGCAGCCTTCAGTTATCGACAAATACAACAGTCAACACACCTTCACTTCACGTCCTGTGAGTAACTGTATTACACGCATGTGACGATTTCAATTTCAATATCAACAGCACAATGCAGCCTTCACTGATCGACAAATCCAACAGTCAACACAGTGACTGTCTGCTCGTCTTTCTGACAGTAACACACAAGCCCGTTTCAGTGATACGATTGGTCTAGTGGTACACCAAATCGCTGAAACCAAGCGGGGTCGGGGGTTAGATTCCCCCTACGTTCACCCTAAGCGTTGCAGGTCGATGTCAACCGCGATGGTAGCTTGTCCAGTCGAGGTGGTAGACCGTTCTCTGCCCGCGTACGACGGGTTCCCTTAATACCATGCCCCACCAGGCGTTATCATTACAGTAACATTTGGCTATGTCCTCGCCTCTTCTCTTGCTGCTGCTTCCACTCAGGAGCCACACATTTCCTGCTAACATTGGGCAAGGTTTTTCTTTCCAGCTTTTCTAGGCTGCCTCCTAAGACAGCCGCTGTTCTACATCAAAATATTTAAGCAGATCTGGACAGCTCATTGTGTCACTAATTAGGTTTGGCTGAATAGCTATTTGGGGGAGCTGCCTAGAAGCTGCTGGGTTTTCGGCAGCCATCTCTTTGGACGGGTTGTTGCATTGATTGATCAACTTAACCACGCCGATTGTGGTGGTTGATCACCGTGACTGCGGTGGTTGCAGCGGTTGGTGGTTGATCAACGTGACCGCGGTGTTTGCGGCGTTTGGTGATTGATCGACGTAACTGCGGTGGTCGCGGCGGTTTGGTGGTTGATCAATGTGACCGCAGTGGTTGCGGCGGATGGTGGTCGATCACCGTGACTGCGGCGGTTGCGGCGGTTGGTGGTTGATCACCGTGACCACGGTGGTTGCAGCATTCAGAGGTTGATCAATGTGGCCGCGGTGGTTGCCGCGGTTGGTGGTTGATCACCGTGACCACGCCGATCGATCACCGTGATCACCGTGACCACGCCGATCTGACCACCCAGTCTCACTCACTTTCTATCAGCACCAACACAGTGGGGTTGCCTCTTCTGTGGGGGACTGGTCCATCTAGTGTGCACTGAGTACCTAGCCTGGCACCTACTCCAGCTTAACCCGGAGACCACTAACTCCCTACCACCACCCACTGTTGGGGAGACTACCCCTTCCCGCCATCCAGTCTCACCTACTCCCCATCAGCACCAACTCAGTGGGGTTGCCTCTCCTATGGGAGATTGGTCCATCCAATGTGCAACCTAGCCACAGGGTTTTTCTTTTCAGCGATATATTGCTATTAGCAAACAAACCCATCCTTTCTGAGATTGGCATAGCGCTGTTAGCGAACTAAGCTATGTAGCTAGATCTGGCCAGCCTAGAAAACAAACCCTTCGGTTTTGAGATTGGCATAGCGACGTAAGCGAACTAAGCGATGCAGCTAGATCTGGCCAGTCCAGCAGGCCCAGGAGTCCCTATATAAATAACATAGCTTTTATATTCAGCTACGAGCAGCAGCGTCTAGACAGCTCCCATGAATGGCTAGTCAGACAAACCTGGTGCAACCTAGTGCACCTTGAAGCTGACACAACTAACTTCCCTGTATTGTTGCCATCTTTGGGCTTGGCCCAGTGGCTGGCTCAGGGAGCTGCCTTGAAGCTGCTGCTCGTAGCTGAAAACTGTGATAAATAGCTACTCCAGCTTTTCAACAGCCTGCTCCTTGGGCGGGTCGTTACTAAGCTACTTAGCTACTCCAGCTTTTCAACAGCCTGCTCTTTGGGCGGGTCGTTACTTAGCTACTTAGCTACTCCAGCTTTTCAACAGCCTGCTCTTTGGGCGGGTCGTTGCGTTCGTTGATCAACGTGACCGCGCCGATTGTCACCGCTGCACCAGTGAGCTGCACGGGAGTAAGTGTCTCACCCAACGCTAGCCAGGAGCTGGCCACAGCAAAGACTGGGGTGAGGAAGGTGAGGGAGGAGAGAGCAGTGAGATTGCCCTTTCCATGGGACGCGGCATAGAAAAAGATGCCATAGCTGGCTGCCCCCCCCAGGAGGGACACGTACGTCATTGAAAAGTAGTCTTGCGATGTAAAAGCAGCGGCAGTTTCCTGTGGAGATGGAGATGGAGATAAAGATGGTTTGGTTAGGGTAGGTCAGGTTCAGGATGAATTGTTGATACATGGTGAAAGCAGCGGCAGTTTCCTGTGGTTATGGAGAAGGTTTGGTTAGGTCAGGTTCAGGATGAGTTGTTGATACATGGTGAAAGCAGAGGCAGTTTCCTGTGGTGATGGAGAAGGTCTGGTTTGGTTATGGTAGGTTCAGGATGAGTTGTTGATGCATGGTGAAAGCAGCAGCAGTTTTCTGTGGAGATGGAGAAGGTTTGATTTGGGTTGGTTAGGCTAGGTTAGGCTAGGTTAGGTTAGGCCAGGTTCAGGATGAGTTGTTGATACATGGAAGAAGCAGTGGCAGTTTCCTGTGGTGATGGAGAAGGTTTGGTTTGGTTATGATAGGTTCAGGATGAGTTGTTGATGCATGGTGAAAGCAGCGGCAGTTTTCTGTGGAGATGGAGAAGATTTGGTTTGGGTTGGTTAGGCTCAGGATGAGGTTTGGTAAGGCTCAGGATGAGTTGTTGATACATGGTAGAAGCAGCAGCAGTTTCCTGTGGAGATGGAGAAGGTTTGGTTTGGTTAGGTTAGGTTTAGTTAGTTTAGGTAAGGTTAGGTAAGTTAGGTAGGGTTAGGTAAGGTTCAGGATGAGTTGTCTTTCACACTGGGTGGGTCTACAATGGCTCCCTCAACCTCACGCCTTGTAATAAGGCGTACTATTTATTCATTTTATTTATCTGAGGAGGCAAACCTGCAATAGCCCCCCTCTCCCGGACCCACACCATTACCAAAGGAAGGATAGCCAAAAAGAAAAGCAATGAATGAAGTTGAGGAGGCAGACCTTCAATAGCCCCCCCCCCCCCCCCCCCCCCCCCCCCCCCCTCCTCCTCCTCCATAAACCACACCACCACCAAAGGAAGGAAGAAAAGCAATGCATGAAGTCAAGGAGGCTCACAAGGAATAAGGCAGCAATTTTATAGGTTTGAGACACTGTTGATTGGAGTTGTAATGCGATGAGAAGACAGTACCATGAATCCAATAGGTAAAAACACGTAAAAACGGCGACATCTATACTAATAATAATAGCAGCAATAGCAGCAAATAATAAAATACACAATAATATAGGAAGCAATGAAGTCAAGGAGGCTCACCTGCAATCCATTAGGCACTTGTATAATGGCGGCAACACCAAGCATTGCCCCTCCCAAATAAGTTGCTCATACAAAGATACATATAAGACTGTATAAGCTGCAACTGAAGAGGCCCACCTGCAATACGAATGGCTCTTGTATAATAGCAGCAGCACCAAGCATTGCCCCTACAAATAAGTTGCTCATACAAATAAACATCTAAGCTGCAAATAAGGAGGCTTACCTGCAATACGTTAGGCCCTTAGATAATGGCAGCAGCACCAAGCAGTGCTCCTCCCAAGTACGTTGCTCATACAAATAAACATATAAGCTGCAAATAAGGAGGCTTACCTGCAATACGTTAGGCTCTTGGATAATGGCAGCAGCGCCAAGCATTGCTCCTCCCAGAATCATGTGGTAGCCAGTGGCGAAGATGGGATCACAGTGCTTGGTCACGTACCTACACACGGAATGTGGGAAGAGACTGAGTATGCAGGGGGAGGGGGAGGGCCCGGGGGTAGGGGTAGGGGTAAGGGCAGGGGGAGTTGGAGGGGGAGGGAGGGGGGGAGTTGGAGTTGGAAAGGGAGGGGGAGATTCTTCACGGCATGATGTTCAGGACGGTATGAATAGGCCTGAACAAGACAACGAAAAGCATGATGTTGAGGATGGATAGGCATGGGCAGCAGCTGCAGCGCGGAGCATTGCTTTACCCAGAATCATGTGATAGCCAGTGGCCAAAATGGGATCGCAGTGCTTGGTCACGTACATACACACAGGAGGTGGGAAGAGACTGGGTGGGCAGGGGCAGGGGCAGGGGCAGGGGCAGGGGCAGGGGGAGGGAGAGGGGGAGATGATTAACGGCAAATTAAGTACCGTACTGCTCTCAAAATTTAACGGTTGCAAAATTTGACGGCTTTTTGGGGGGATTTTATTATAAATTGACAGTTTACATTTCAGTTTTTTTTAATAGGAATATTAATTGACGTCACACATTTGACGGTTTCCATTTTAATAAAATCCATTTATGCAACTGAACGTTTGTACTTGGTCATGTTACACTGGTTCATGGTTCAAGGTACAATATTAGGGTACACTGTTCTAGGACTTGCAAGGAGTGTACATATAATACTGCATACTGATCCCAACATCTTGTTCAGCATAACACTACCGGTACTCTTTGAAATAACTAGAATGAGACATTCAATCGTTTTCATTAACTACTGAAATCATCTCTTGCTCAGTTAATGTCAGAAACATAAGCATAACGTATGTTCCTATATTGCTCAGCGACCTAGAAGGACCAAGGTAAGGTTTTTCTACGGCTACAATATGCACATACCGTATTCTGTATACTTCACTCCAATGCACATATATGCTGACTTCCTATCCCTATTGCCTCTGTTCCTTTTGTGCCTGTCAGCCTTTTACCTCCTCTAGCCTTTCCCATTCCCAGTGTGCCAAAATTCAAACAATTGGAGCAAGGAAGAGTGGTTAATGATGGCCACAGGGTCTGTGCTCCTAAACTCATTATTTTTGTCAGGTGAGGCATCTGAATATGCAGACAGATGCAGGCGGTCCCAGGGATCTCGTATCACTAAAAAATGTAGTGTTTGGCCCACTGAGCAGTGAGATATGTGCATTCTAGTGATGCACCTAATTTCGGCAAAAAAACAATTTGACGGTTTTTTCGTTGTGTAATATACCGTACACCACGATTTGACGGTTGCTCCCGTCAATTTAAACCGTTGAATTTTGAGAGCAGTACGGTACTAGTCTGCTCAGTTGACTGCTTACCTGACCATGACAATGCCCACCGCCATGCTCTGTGCTGCCAAGAGCATATAGGTTGCAACCCTATCACAACCACGAGTGCTCAGTCTGCTCAGCTGACTGCTTACCTGACCACGACAGTCCCCACCGCCATGCTCTGTGCCGCCAAGAGCATGAAAGTTGCACCGCTTTCAAATAACACAAGTGCTTAGTCTGTTCAGTCTGCTCACTCGACTGCTTACCTGACCGTGACAGTGCCCACTGCCATGTTCTGTGCCACCAAGAGCATGAAGGTTGCACCACTATCATGTATGTATGTCTGTTGCAGTCCAGGGGTAGGCCAAATAGGCTGAAGGGACTATTTAATGACACAAGTGCTCATTCTGCTCACTCGACTGCTTACCTGACCATGACTGTGCCCACTGCCATGCTCTGTGCTGCCAGGTGCATGAAGCTTGCCCCACTATTATGTATGCATGTATGTTACAGTCCAGGGGTAGGCTAAATAGGCTGAAGGGACTATCGAATAACACAAGTGCTTGGTCTGCTCAGTGCACTGCTTACCTGACCATGACTTTGCCCACTGCCATGCTCTGTCCTGAGCATGAAGCTTGCCCTACTGTCAAATAACACAAGTGCTTAGTCTGTTCAGTCTACTCAGCTGACTGCTTATCTGACCATGACTGTATGACTGTGCCCACCGCCATGTTCCGTGCCGCAAAGAGCATAAAGCTTGCCCCACTATCATATATGTCTGTTACAGTCCAGGGGTAGGCCAAATAGGCTAAAGGGACTATTAAATAACACAAGTGCCAGCAAGCCCCTTTCAGTGATATACAATGGTCTAGTGGTAGACCAGATCGCTTGAGGATGAAGAGTCAGGGGTTCGACTCACCCTTCGGTCGCTCTTGGCGTTGCAAATCGTCGTCAACCGTGATGGTAGCTTGTTCAGTTCAGGTAGGAGACCGCTCCCCACCCGCGTACGACGGGCACCCTTAACACCACGCCCCAGCAGGCGTTATTATTACCTTTTAACACGTGCTCATTCTGCTCACTCGACTGCTTACCTGACCATGACTGTGCCCACTGCCATGCTCTGTGCTGCCAAGAGCATATAGATTGTACCGCTGTCAAAGAAAGAGCTGAAGCCTAAGGAGTCTAAGCTGCTAATGCCGCCGGAGGATATGCTACCTGTGGGTGTGTGGGAAGGAGCCAGATGTGTCAGTGTGTGAGGGGGAGTCTACGCTGCCAATGCCTAATAAGGATATGCTTCTAGTGGGTGCGAGAGAATAGATATGGGGAGCGGTGGAGCCCGTGTGTGTTGATGTGTGTGTTAGGAGGGGTGCATGCTGGAAATGCCACCGGAGGATATGCTACCTGTGGGTGCGTGGGAAGGAGCCAGGTGTGTCAGTGTGTGTGAGGGGGAGGCTACGCTGCTAATGCCTAATAAGGATATGCTTCTAGTGGGTGCGAGAGAATAGATATGGGGAGCGGTGGAGCCCGTGTGTGTGTGAGGGGGAGTCTAAGCTGCTAATGCCGCCGGAGAATATGCTACCTGTGGGTGCGTGGGAAGGAGCCAGTGCGTGTCAATGTGAGGGTGTGTCAATGCGAGGGTGTGCGTGTACTTGTGCATGCTTATGTGCGTGTATTTGTGTGTGCCTCTGTGTGTGAAGGTCGTCTATGTGTGTGAGGGGTTGTTTCCGCTGCAGCACCAACCTACCAATGCTTCCAGTGTCATCTGTGTGTATGTGTGCGTATGTTTGTGTGTGCATGTTTGGGTGTGTATGTTTGTGTATGTGTGTGTTTGTGTGTGTGTGTGTGTGAGAGGGCTTGTACACGCTGCAACACCCGCCTGCCGATGATTCCAGGGTCTCCTGCATGCATGTGTGTATTTGTGTGTGTATGTTTGTGCATGTGAGCATTTGTGTGTGTATGTTTGTGTATGTGCGTATGTGTGTGTGCATGTTTGTGTACGTGTGTTTGTGTGTGTGTATGTTTGTGTATGTGTGTATTTGTGTGTGTATGTTTGTGTATGTGTGTATGTGTGTGTATGTTTGTGTATGTGTGCATTTGTGTGTGCATGTTTGTGTATGTGTGTATTTGTGTGTGTATGTTTGTGTATGTGTGTATGTGTGTGTGTGCGAGAGGGGTTGCTTACGCTGCAACAACCGCCTGCCGATGATTCCAGGGTCTCCTGCATGCATGTGTGTATTTGTGTGTGTATGTTTGTGCATGTGTGCATTTGTGTGTGTATGTTTGTGTATGTGTGTATGTATGTATGTTTGTGTATGTGTGTTTGTGTGTGTGTATGTTTGTGTATGTGTGTATGTGTGTGTACTGTTTGTGTATGTGTGCATTTGTGTGTGCATGTTGTTGTGTTATTGTGTTATTTGTGTGTGTAATGTTTGTGTATGTTTTTTGTGTATTTGTGTGTGTTGTGTGTGTAATGTGTGTAGGGTGTGTGGTGTGCGAGAGGGGTTGTTGACGCTGCAACCCAACCGCCCTTCCGATAATGCGGGTCCCCGTGTTATGGTGTGTAGTTGTTTTGGTATTTGTGGTGGATTTGGGGGAGTGTGGGGTTAAGGTGTTGGGTGCGAGAGGGGTGGGTTACGCCCCCCCCCTGGCAACAAACCGCCTGCCTGAGAATTCCGGGGTCCCCTGTGTGGTATGTCGTGTTTTGGTGTGTCTGGGGTGTGTGTATGTTGTGTGTGCCGCGCGGGTTGTGCGATTTCCGCTGCACAAAACCGCCTGCCGATAATTCTGGGGTTTCCTGTGTGTATGTGTGTGTGTGCGAGAGGGGTTGTTTACGCTGCAACAACCGCCTGCCGATAATTCTGGGGTTTCCTGTGTGTATATGTGTGTTTGTGTGTGTTTGTGTGTATTTGTGTGTGTGAGGGGTTGTTTACACTGCAACACCCACCTGCCAATGATTCCAGGGTCTCCTGTGGAACTTCCACAGAAGATGCCGCGATACCCAGGAACGAGCCGAAATTGCAACTGATTATTTGAGACCCTCACCAGAAGAGCAATGCTGCTACACACATCCACGGTGATGTGCTTCCATAGCACCCTGTAGTAGATTAAGGTGGAGGGGGATGGTTTTTGCAGGACAATGCCTCCTAACATAGAGCAGCGCTCAACACAGCCGCTGTGAGGGCTGCATAGCGGCAACAGTGGAAGTAGGATTTAGATAGGGATGGGGAGGGGGGGGGGGTGGGTTGGGGGGGGGTTGTTTGGGGGGTGGGTGTGTGGTTGTGGTGTGTGTGTGGGGGTTTTTGCTTTGTTTTTTTTTTTTTTATTTTCTTTTTTTGTTTTTTTTTATTTGTTTTGGTCTTATTTTTTTATTTTGTTTTTTTGTTTCTGTTTGTTTTTTGTGTTTTGTTTTTTTTTTTTTTGTTTTTTTGTTGGTTTTTCGTTGTTTTTTTTTTTGTGGGTTTGGTTTTTTGTTTTATTTTCTTTTGTTTTTCTTGGTTTTGGTTGTGTTGTGTGTTTTTTTTTTTGGGTGGGGGGTGTTTTGTTTGTGTTTTTGTGTTGTGTTTTTTGTGTGTGGGGGTGTGTTTTGTTTTGGTTGATTTTGTGTTTTCGTTTTGTTGTTGTTTTTGTGTCTCTTTTTTTTGATTTTTGTTTGTGTTGTTTGTAGGCGTGTGTGTTTTGGGGGGTTGATTCTTGTCGGTGGTGTGTTTGTTTCTTTTGGTTGTTGTTCGTTTTGTGGTTCTTGGTGGGGTTGTGTTTTGGTGTTATTTTTTTTGTGATTTTCGTTATTTGTTGTTTAGAGTGTGTGGTTTTTTGTTTAGTTCGTGTTTTGCGTGTGCTTTTGATTCATATAGTTTTTTTTGTTTTTGGTTTTTTTTTGGTTTTGTGTTGGGTGGGGGTGGGGGAGGGGTTTTTGTCGTGTGTGGAGTATTGTTGGGGAGTGATAGTTATTTTGTTTTATTGTATTCTATGTGGTGTTTGTTTGTGGAGTGTGGTTGTTTGTTTTTGGAGGGTGTGGGGTGTGCGGGTGTTGGTTTTTGGGGGTGAGTTGATTTGGTTTTTTGGGGGGCAGGACACGGCCACCACCTAACAAAAAGCATCCTGAAAAGCACGAGCCACTGTGAGGGGCGCATAGGGGGCACGGAGTAGGATGTACAGGTGGGGTGGGGGAGGTTGGGGGGGGGCATGACCATGCCATCGAACCAAATGATCAGCCTGCATGGCACAGCCCTGTAGGGTCTGCATGGATGTCACAGGAGGTAGGATTTACAGTTGGGTGGGGTGGGGGGCCGGACAAGTCCATCTGAACCAGAAGAGCGCGCTGCATGCACATCCACTGTGAGGGCTGCATAGAGGTCACAGGAAGTTTGATTAAAAGGGGGGGGGGTTTAAGTGCTTGAGGTATTTTAGCGATGGAGTGAGGATGAGTATTGTAAAACGAGTGAGGGGAAGGGAATGGTAGGGGCGTGGGTGTGAAGAGGAGGGTAGGGTTATGGTAATGGTAAGGGAAGAGGGGGAGGTAAAGAGTGTCGTGTGGGGGAAGAGTGAGGGGGAAGGAGGGGAGGAGGAAAAGTGGAGAAGGGTAGTCTTTTTTCTTGTTTGTTCTTCTAGACTGAAGGAGTTTATTTCTTGTTGGAAGGAGGAGATAATGTTGTTTTTGGTCTGAGAGAGATTAGGGGAGTATGGGCGTCGTTAAAGTGTGGATGAAGGAGGTTTATTGTAGTGTTCGTTATAGTCTGAACTTTTTGTGTTGGTAGTATATAGCTTCGTTTCTTGGGTTACTGCATTATGTTTCTTGCATCCTTGGGTTAGTTGTTTAGCGTGGTCGTGTGTCGTGTTTGCTGCGAGGGTGATGCTCCTTGCGGGTCCTTGCCCTTCCCTGCGGTTCTTCTCTGCTTGCGTGTCCTTTTGTCGCCGTGCGTGCGGGGGGACGTGGGAGCAGGGAGGTGAACATGGGTGTGACAGGAATACCGGCCCATGACCTTGTGGCATATTTAAAAGTTTGAAATTCAAACCAGTCAGCCCATTTGAGTGAGTCACTTTGAACAACACAGTAGTTGACCGCCTGTAATTCAATTCGTTTTTTTTGAAATATTTTGAAGATGAGGTGAGCAATATCCCCGGAGCTGGTCCTGATTTGACAATGTCACTTTTGTCTATGAAACGCCCTACATTGGACACCAGCATTGCCCACTGCTTATTGTTTAGGCGACGCGTAGTAGCTTCTAGGCAGCTCCCTTTCTCCCTCGCTGTGCCAAACCTGAAGAAAGCTAGCTAGTGCTTATGAAAGCTGAAATGACAAGCATGATAATGGTGACCTGCTGGGTCAGGCAAAAGCTGTGTGCCTGATCCACTGGCCGGCAAATGGAGCTGGGTGGAAGCTGCTATGAGTAGCCCCGAATAGAAAGAGTGGCATTTCCACACCTATCTATGATCACCGAGCCCAAGCCGGCTGATGTTTCTCTTTCCGCACCTGACTGTCTATGATCACTTAGCCCAAGCCTGCTGACGTTACTTTTTCCGCACCTGACTATCTATGATCACTGAGTCCAAGCCAGCTGACGTTTATTTTTTCGCACCTGACTATCTATGATCACTGATCCCAAGCCGGCTGATGTTTCTTTTTACGCACCTGACTATCTATGATCACTGAGCCCAAGCCAGCTGACGTTTCTGTCAGCCCCTGAGCAAGAAAGCCTTGAAAGGCTGCGCCATCCACCAGGGCAAATGCCAAGATCCAGGCCCAGGCAATTGGAGTGGTGGGCTGGGTGCGGCCACTTGCTGCGGCCCAAGCTGCTAGGACGGCTCCTGATGGCAGCAGGCGGATGGAAGCTAGCAGTAGAGGGGTGCTATGGGGCAAAACAGCCTGTGGAAGAGAGATGGCGGAGGCAGATCTGTGTAAGGTAGCTTGATTAAATTATTGCATATTGTCAGGCATATTGTTTGAAGATATTTGTGGATGAGTGAGCGTGTTAGTGCTTGGCATGTCTGTGCGTGTTTGTGTTTGGCAGGTGTGAGGGTTGGATGGAAGCAAGCGGCAGAGGGGAGCTGCGGGGCAAGACGGCCTGTGGAAGAGAGATGGCGGAGGCAGATCTGTGCCGCAGAGTGTGTGTGTCTTTGGCCTGTGAGTGAGTGAGTGTGTTTGTGCTTGGCATGTCTGTGTGCGCTTGTGTTTGGCAGGTGTGAGGGTTGGATGAAAGCTAGTAGTAGAGGGGTGCTGTGGGGCAACACGGCCTGTGGAAGAGAGAAGGCGGAGGCAGATCTGTGTAAGGAAGCTTGATTTAATTGTTGCATATTGTCAGGCATATTGTTTTAAGATATTTGTGGATGAGTGAGCGTGTTAGTGCTTGGCATGTCCGTGTGTGTTTGTGTTTGGCAGGTGTGAGGGTTGGATGGAAGGTAACAACTGAGGGGTGCTGTGGGGCTACACGGCCTGTGGAAGAATGCTTGGTTTAATAGTTGCACATTGTTAAAAGGTGGTTGCGGCTGAGTGAGTGTGTTAGTGGTTTGCATGTCTATGTGTGTTTGTAGTTGGCAGGTGTGAGGGTCAGATGGAAGCTAGTAGTAGAGGGGTGCTGTGGGACAAGACGACTAGTGGAAGAGACATGGCAGGAGGCAGATCTGCGTCGCTGAGTGTATGTGTGTCATTTGCTCATGTGAGGATCGGATGGAAGCAAGCAGCAGAGGGGTGCTTTGGGGCAACACGGCCTGTGAAAGGTAGCTTGGTTTAATTGTTGCATATTTTTTTAGGATATTTGTGGCTGCGTGAGTGTGTTTGTACTTGGCATGTCTGAGTGCGTTTGTGTTTGGCAGGTGTGAGGGTTGGATGGAAGCTAGCAGCAGGGGGGTGCTGTGGGGCAGCATGGCCTGTGGAAGAGAGATGGCGGAGGCAGATCTGTGTCGCTGAGTGTGTATGTGTCTTTGACCCGTATGACTATTGGATGGAAGCTAGCAGTAGAGGGGTGCTGTGGGGCATTACGGGCTGTGGGGCATTACGGGCTGTGGGGTATTACGGGCTGTGGGGCATTACGGGCTGTGGGGCATTACGGGCTGTGGGGCATTACAGGCTGTGGGGCATTACGGGCTGTGGGGCATTACGGGCTGTGGGGCATTACGGGCTGTGGGAGGGGCATGATAAGGGTAGATATTTTCAGCTGAGAGAGTATATGTGTGTTCTGTGTGTGTGTTTGTGTGTATGTGTGAGCTTGTGTGTATGTGTGTGTTTGTGTGTGTGTGTTTGTGACAGGGGCATATCTTTCCAGCTGAGTGTGGGTCTGTGTGTGTAAAGAACGAAAGAGCCTATGTGTTAAAATGCGTGTGTGGGTATACGTGTGCTATTATCTGTGCGTGTGTGTCTGTGTCTTTGTTTGTACGTGGGTGGGTTTGTTAGATGGTCTGTGTCTGTGTACACATGGGTGTATGTGATCAGTTTGTGTGTGTGCCTGCGTCTATGTTTGTATGTACGTCTTCGTGTATACATAGGTGCATGTGATCAGTTTGTGTGTGCCTGTGTTTGTTCGGATTTCCATTCAATTAAATCCCACCTTGAGCACTGGCATGGAGGTGCCCCAGAAGAAGAAGGGTGATACCAGGATGGCCAAGCCTAAATACTTGCCAGCGGGTCCCAGGTTCTCGAACTGGAAGAGCTCCCCCTCCTCCTCCCAATTTGTTTCGCACACTACAGCGTCCTCGAACGGCTCTGCTGCTGATGATGCTGACGGGATATCGCAGACAACTGAGTCCCCTACCGCTATACACTGCTGCTGCTCCTCCTCTCGGCAAGGCGTGTCTGTCTCAGGTAGGGTTGTAGCTTTGGCGCCATTGGACTGCTGCTGCTGCTGAAGGTCAGTGGTGATAGTTTTCGCATCGGATTCGACTGATCGAATGGAGGAGCGCCTTCCAGCCGGGCTGAGCAACCTCGGGGTCCTGGCCCAGGCTGGGATGCGCGTGAATGGAGCCTGCCTTTGAGCTAGCAACGAGCTGGAGCGAAGTTTGAACACCGTCATGGCTCTAAAGGCGAGTAATCAATTAGGGTGGCCTGGGGTGGCCCTAGTACACTCTTGGGACACTATTACTGGGGATGTCCACCCAACCCATGGACCTGCTGCGGGAATAGCAGGCGAAGATATATGTGGCAGGTCGCAAGTAGGCCAAGTCACTCGCAAACGATGGGGACTTGCACGAGGAGCCAGCTGACGAAGGTAGATACCTAGTTTTTTTGCACGACTGCTGCCTAGATTGGGTCCATTCGTTCGCCCGTTATGTTGTGCCGCAGTACAGATACCCGATTCAAGTCAGCGAACTGACAGCTTGTCTTCTTCCCTCAGGCACGTTTACGACCGCATTATCCCTTGTATCTGTTTCTTACTCTCCTTCTCGCCACCCTAAACCGGCTACCAGTAGAGGATAGCCTCGCATATTTTCCTCTGGCGTGTTCATTCTTCCCGCCCTTCCCCCTAACCCTCACCCCGCATACCTCAACGAACAGCAAGTCCGTCGACACCTTCAACTTCGCAGTTCGGTTCCGTAGCATGGCGCCTCGATGACGTGCAGCACCCTTGCGAAGAGGAGCAACTGGCGTGGCTTGGGGAGAGGCTGAATCCGACCTATCGCATCAGCATCAGCTCTCCGGAAGCTTCAGCAAACGTCCAAATTTCTTAGAAACGCCACAGGGCTTCTGTTTTGACGAGACCTTCGAACAAGTGAGGAGCGGCATCCTTGCTGCTGAAACTCCGTCTTTTATCCATGGATCCTTGGGAATCTAGCACAGACAACAGACACTGTATTTTGACAATGCCTAGCTTTGAGCCAAGACAAGCCCTGGAGGCATAACAACCTCGCTAGTGGACATCCTTTGGGTTAAAATCCCTCTGCTGAACGTGTTTTTCATCCTTGAAGGACCTAGACGAGATGGAGGACTCTATGGAGAGGGCAGATGAGGATTGACACCCTTGTTCATCACATCACATCATTTTTTGGTGAACATCGTGTTCCTTCAGGGATCTAGCACAGACAAGAGGCACTGTCCCGTTCAATTGCCAAAAGCAGGTCAGTGTTGAGCCTAGACAGGCTCACACCACAACTATGGAGACGGCATTTTCGAAGCGTCAGCTGCAGACGGCAGCAAATGCCACCCTGGCTCAACTACAGGCAGTCATGACTAATACAGGTGAGGCACTACACATTTTGCATTCTACGATAAACATTGTACGTTCTATGGCCTGGGAGCTGGGGTGGTGATATTCATCCTCAACTCCTCATTTATATTGTACATTCTATGCCTGGGAGCTATTGCAGTGATAAATACCCTCGACTCCCCATTATATGTATGTTACAGTCCAGGTGTTGGCCAAATAAGCTAAATTGTATTTGTATTCAAATATGAGGTTAGGGCCTAAATCTTGTTGGGTGGTACATACAGTTGGGCCTAAAGCTTATTGGGTGGTTCATACAGTTGGGCCTAAAGCTTATTGGGTGGTAAATACAGTTGGGCCTAAAGCTTATTGGGTGGTACATACAGTTGGGCCTAAAGCTAATTGGGTGGTACATACGGTTGGGCCTAAAGCTCATTCAAATTTGAATTCAAACATGAGGTTTTAGGCCTAAAGCTTATTCAAACTTGAATTCAAACATGAGGTTTAGGCCTAAAGCTTATTCAAACTTGAATTCAAACATGAGGTTTAGCCCTAAAGCTTATTCAAACTTGAATTCAAACATGAGGTTTGGGCCTAAAGCTTATTGGGTGGTACATACAGTTGGGCCTAAAGCTTATTCAAATTTGAATTCTAACATTAAATATTTTTTACTAAAGCTTATTGGGTGGTAATTGCAATTTGAACTACTCTCTAACTTGTAAAACTCCCCATGCAATTTGAGGAATATGCAACCCTTTTATATCACTTCCCCCTAATGGACTTTGTGTATAATCGGTTGTATATATCGGTTATATATATATGCAGTCACCCAGGTGGAACTGTATACATTACACAATATGACTACCGGCAGAGCTTTTTTCGAAAACAGATTATAAACAAATCCACCAAGGGAAAGTGGTATAAAAGGGTCGTATACTCCTCAAATTCCACCAAGGGAAAGGGTCGTATACTCCTCAATAAAAGGGTCGTATACTCCTCAATAAAAGGGTCGTATACTCCTCAATAAAAGGGTCGTATACTCCTCAATAAAAGGGTCGCATACTCCTCAATAACAGGGTCGTATACTCCTCAATAAAAGGGTCGTGTACTCCTCAATAAAAGGGTCGTATACTCCTCAATAAAAGGGTCGTATACTCCTCAATAAAAGGGTCGTATACTCCTAAATAAAAAGGGTCGTATACTCCTCAATAAAAGGGTCGTATACTCCTCAATAAAAGGGTCGTATACTCCTCAATAAAAGGGTCGTATACTCCTCAATAAAAGGGTCGTATACTCCTCAATAAAAGGGTCGTATACTCCTCAATAAAAGGGTCGTATACTCCTCAATAAAAGGTTCGTATACTCCTCAATAAAAGGGTCGTATACTCCTCCAAATCCACCAAGGGAAAGTGGTATAAAAGGGTCGTATACTCCTCAAATTGAAAAAAAGCTCTGCAGTACACAATATGCAGGCAACTCCTAATTAAACCAAAGTTTTTATTGTAGGGTCCTAAGGGGTTAGCAACATATGACTACCAGTACTGCAGGTCACCTTGTGGCAATAGAGTGGGGTATACAAGTAAAACAATGTAATACATACATAGTTACAATATAGTGGGGTAAACAAAACGCCTGGAGGGGCGTAGTGTGAAGGGGACCTCTCCCGTACGCCGCAGCTGGTAAAAGTCACCATGGCAGACATAGTAAGTGTCACCCTCCAAGCTGTAGGGACTCTTTCATGCGACGTGTGACAAGTATGCTGGTACAGGAGGCTATATATTATCTGCGCAGGTTAGAGAAAGAGTGGGGTGTATCAGTAAAACAATGCAATCTATACATAAACAGTGCAATAGACAAATATAACAATGCAATAGATAATTGAAACAATGCAATAGTTAATCGAAACAATGCAATAGATAATCGAAACAATGCAATAGTTAAAGGGAAAAAGGCAAAGCAACAGCAAACAATGAAATAGATAAGGAAAAAACTGCAACATGTGTGCCCCAATGATAAACCCTTGCAATAGATAAATAAATACAACAATGCAATAGATAAATAAATACAACAATGAAAGAGATAATGGAAGAAAATAACTGCAGCATGTCTGCCCCCATGATCACCCCTTGCAGACAATGCTCAAGAGGGAGAGAAGTCGCCGTCTTGGTTTGGTGTCAACACCCGGGTCTTCCTTACAACCCAGCGTAGCCATGAAGAACCGCATCCTGAGAGAACAGGCTATTCGGCATCAGGTATGACTGGGTGGTAGCTGGTGTGTGCATGTGTCGGTGGGTGGGTGGGTGGGTGTGGGGCTGCGGAACGAAGGGGGTGGCGGCAAGTTGATGGATGTGAGTGAGGGGTGCAGGCTCCAGTGTAACAGTGCACAAGCACACACACACACATGCACACACACATGCATGCACACACACATGCACAACCCAGCGTAACCATGAACACACACACACTGCACACACTTCCTCACAACCCAGCATAGCCATAAAGAACCATATCCTAAGGAGGCAGGCTGTTCGGCGTCAGGTATTACTGGGTGTTAGCTGGTGTGTGTATGTGTGTGTGTGGGGTGGGTGTGGGGCTTCTGAACGAAGGGGGTGGCGGCAAGTTGATGGATGTGAGTGAGGGGTGCAGCCACCAGTGTAACTGAGTATGAGCACACGCATGCACACACACATGCACACACACACACTCATGCACACACTTCCTCACAACTCAGCGTAACCATGAAGAACCACATCCTAAGGGGACAGGCTCTTCGTCAGGTATGAATATGGAACATCAGTATGATACCATATGATATCATGTCATCATATTACATCATATGATGCCGGCTGTCTGACTAGGCTACAGTTACCATTTATATACAATATCATATGATTTCGTTTGTATGATATCATACTCGCCTTTGGTCAACATCATATGATATGCCGGTCCCTAGGTATGACCTACCAATGCCACCTACCACTGCCATCTACCACTACCACCTGCCACTGCCACCTACCCCTGCCGCCTACTACTACCACCTACCACTACCACCTAACCCTACCACCAGCCACTACCACCTACCACCTTTCCATTCCTGGAAATCCGCTTGGACCATTTACACTTAGTCAGGGTCCAGTTTACCCCCATTAGATCCGGTCTGTTTTGATGATATATATTTGAAACGTAGCATCCTCAATCTCATCAGCACCATCATCAACAGCAGCACCTAAACTAAACTAACTGACCTAAACTAACTAAACCCTAAACGTGCATGTGCAGGGCGCCCCCGCAGCCACAGCTACTCAGCGCGCTCAACCTTCTCAGATCAGCAGCCAGCATTGCTCCCATCTATCTCATATAGCCAGCACCAGCAAGCCGATGCTACCCATGCTGCCTCCTCCGGCCGGGCACACACTACTGATTCAAGCCAAGCCAGGGTACTCGAATTAGGTCAGCATCATGCAGCCAACCGTGCTGTCTCCTTTCGCCCACACCAGCAAGCCGATGCTTCCCATGCTGCCTCCTCCAGCCAGGCACACGCTACTGATTCAAGCCAAGCCAGGGTACTCGAATTAGGTCAGCATCATGCAGCCAACCGTGCTGTCTCCTTTAGCCCATACCAGCAAGCCGATGCTTCCCATGCTGCCTCCTCCAGCCAGGCACACGCTACTGATTCAAGCCAAGCCAGGCTATTTGAATTAGGTCAGCATCATGCAGCCAACCGTGCTGTCTCCTCCGGCCAGGCGCACACTACTGATTCAAGCAAAGCCAGGGTACTCGAATTAGGTCAGCATCATTCAGCCAGCCGCAATGGCTCGTCTGAATTGACGCAGCAACAGGCCCTTGGCCAAACTGGCGTTTCTGGCAGCCAGCAGCAGCTAATGGCCAAGCAAGCTGACCTTTGTAACTTGACACAGCACCTTGCACTCGGCCAAACAGGCGTTTCTGGCACCCATCAGCAACTTGCAGCCAACCATGCTGACATTGCTGGCTCAACACAGCCACCTGCAACAAGCCAAAGTATGCCAGACTCAACACAGCACCCTATGGCTACCCAATCTGTCATTTCCAGCACCCAGCAGCAACCTGCGTCCAGCCAAGATGACATGTCTAACTGGAAAAGGCAGCCGGCATCTAGCCAAGCTGACATTTTTGGTCCAACACGGCAACATGCACTCAGCCAAAGTATATCTGACTCAACACAGCACCCTGTGGCCACCCAATTTGTCATTTCTGGCACCCAGCAGCAACCTGCGGCCAACCAAGATGTCATTTCTAACTGGAAAAGGCAGCCAGCATCTAGTCAAGCTGACATGTATGGCCCAACACAGCAACATGCACTCAGCCAAAGTATACCTGGCTTTACACAGCACCCTGTGGCCACCCAATCTGTCATTTCTGGCACCCAGCAGCAATCTGTGACCAGCAACGCTGTCGTTTCTGATTCAAGAAGGCATGTTGAAGCTAGTCGAGCAAACCTTCCCCACTCAACACAGAAACCTGACCTTTGCCAAGCTCCAACTGACTCAGCTCTTCCGCTTCCTATCGCGCTAGCTGTTGTGTCTGGATCTGGCTACCAAGTCTGCCCCCCTGACTACAAGGAACACCCTGGTGGTTCTAGTCCAGGGGTTATTAATCCAAACCTTGCAGCTGGTGGCACCAAGCTAAGTAGTATGAATACATCCCTTGCAGCCGGCCATACCGATTCGAGGGTTATGAATCCATCCCTTGCAGCTGGCCATACCGATTCGAGGGTTATGAATCCATCCCTTGCAGCCGGCCATACTGATTCAAGGGTTATGAATCCATCCCATGCAGCCGGCCATACCGATTCGAGGGTTAAGAATCCATCCCTTGCAGTTGGTGATTACAGCCCGGTCATCAAATCCACGTACGTCAACTTCCTCAGCCACGAGCAGTTCCAGCGCATTTCTGGCGTTGGGGGGCTAGATGCCACTTCCAGCAGCCACTCCTCCCCTTCCCCCTCCCATGACCATGCCAGATCGCCAAAGACGGCGAGAGGTGCTGCATCCAAATTATCACCCCACTTGTTTCAAGACAATCCCAGGTCGCCACCTGACGTATTTGGAGATAAGTTCAAATCACCTGCGCACATGCCGGGCAACATAAGCAAATCACATTCCCACCTGCATGGGGTCAAGTCAAGCATGGGGTCAAGTCAAGGATGGTGTAGCTCAGAGGACTCAGACGACAGTGCACAAAGTAGTGCCATGTCTCTTGGGCCAAGCTCACCCCACAAGCTGAGGAGGGTATCAGACGGCAGTTCACAAAGCAGTGCCATGTCTCTTGGACCAAGCTCACCCCACAAGCTGAGGAGGGTATCAGACGGCAGTTCACAAAGCAGTGCCATGTCTCTTGGGCCAAGCTCACCCCACAAGCTGAGGAGGGTATCAGACGACAGTTCACAAAGCAGTGCCCCATCCCCGGGGCCAAGCTCACCCCACAAGCTGAGGAGGGTATCAGACTCTTGGTGCCAGGCTGTCCAGGTAGTTGTTAGCTCTGATGATTCTGACAGCTATGCATCGACCCACCATTTGGCTCCTGCAACAGGAGCCCCAGGAACTGCCCATAGGTCTTATGTGGCAGCTGCATACATAAGTAGAGCTGAGGGCAATGCTCGGCCATCTGCGTATGCTCCACTTGACAGTAGAGGTCGAGGTGAGGGTGAAGAGCAAGCTGACGGCCAAACAAGACCTGGTTCCGCTAGACCTGACAGCAGAGGCCGAGGCGAGAGTGAAGCGCATGGTGATGGCAATGCTAGGCCATCTGCGTATGGTACAATTGACAGTAGAGGTCAAGGCGAGGCTGAAGAGCAGTCTGATGGCAAAGCTATGCCATCTGCAAACGCTGCACTTGACAGCAGAGGTCGAGGCAAGGGTGAAGTGCAAGGTGATGGCAATGCCAGGTCATCTGCATATGCTGCACTTGACAGTAGAGGTCTAGGTGAGGGTGAAGAGCAAGCTGACAGCCAAACAAGACCTGGTGCTAAAGCAAGACAGTCTGGTTCTGCTAGGCCTGACAGCAGAGGTCGAGGCGAGGGTGAAGCGCGTAGTGATGGCAAAGCTAGGCCATCTGGGTATGCTCCACTTGACAGTAGAGGTATATGTGATGGTGAGGAGCAAGCTGGCGCCCATGCAAGACGTGCTGTCAAAGCAAGAAAGTCTGGTTCCACTAGACCTGACAGTAGAGGTCGGAATGAAGGTGGAGAGCAAGCTGGTGGTCAAGGAAAACCTGGTGCTAAAGCTAAACCTGAGGAGGAAGCTCGGCATGGCCATCTTGCTCGACCTAAGGAGGAAGCTCGGCTTGGCCATCTTGCTCGACCTGAGGAGGAAGCTCAGCATGGCCATCTTGCTCGACCTGAGAGCAGGGCTAAACCTTTGGGTACAGAGCTGCCTGGTGGTGATGCCACAACAACTGGCCAAGCTGGGCGTGATGGTGAAGCTAGGATTTATAGCAGACATAATGGCCGTGCCTCTTCTGTAGCCAAGGCTGGACCTGGTGGCGAGGGTAGTCTCCAAGGCAGACCTAAAGACCATGAAACACCTGCTGGCAAGTCTGTTCCTGGTGGTAAAGCTAAACTTCATGGTAGACATGAAGACCATGCAAAACCTGCCGGAAAGCCTGTTCCTGGTGGCAAAGCTAGACCTCATATCAGAGGTACATCTGACAGTACAGTTCAAGAGCTTCGATTGGATGCTACAGAAGGCGGGGAGAGGATGTGGGCGCCTGGTGCGAGGGGCAAAAAGGGTGCCCCTCCCCCCAGGATGCCCTCAGTTAAAACCATGAGGAGAGATTGGCCGCATGGCATCAACGCAGATCATGTGATGGTGGGAGTGGCGGCTGTGCACCCAGATCATGCCAGGCTGTCAGCTAGCTTGCGAAGGGCCAGCAGTCCTGGGTATACCGACAAGGGGGAGGAGGCAAAACAGCACTCTTATCGAATCACTCCGGATGCTGTCCTGTTGTGTGATGAGATGGTAGAGCTTGATGAAACAAGAAGGTGCGGGGTTCAAATCCCTAAGGGTGTGCTTTAGTATTCGCGGTCGCTGTCAACCGCCATGGTAGCACAGTTCAAGTAAAGTATCAGCCTGTAGCATCCTGTTGTGTGATGAGATGGTAGAGCTTGATGAAACAGGAAGGTGCGGGGTTCGAATCCCTACAGGTGTGCTTTAGCGTTGGCGGTCGCTGTCAACCGCCATGGTAGCACTGTCCAGGTAAAGTAGCAGCCTGTAGCGTCCTGTTGTTTGATTTGGGCGAGGAGGCTGCTAAAAGGTGCGGTCTGTGTATTGAGACAGCTGTTTTCAAAATGTACTTCTCATGAGCCAACATGTACATTTTTGGTGGAGCCCCCCCTCCTGGGGGACGAAAGCCCCCAGATTCACCCCGTTGTCCATTTGGGCATCCGACCGACAAAAAAAACGAAGCCTGACACGTCAGCCAATTGTCTCATAACTAAGTGGCTTCGGTCAGCTCCATTGTTGCCACCTGTTGTTCCATTGCCAACACTCTCCGCCAATTTTCCACGTCGCTTGTGACGCTGCATAGGACTTATGAAACTTGGTTACATGGCTCCAGCCAGCAACTTGGCTGCTCGCTGTCTCCAGTAGTCACAGCAGCATTCAAAAGTCTGGCAACCTGGATAGGGAACGGCAACTAATCTTTGTGTTTGAAAAACTAATATTAAGTAATGTTATTACAGTGTCACAATAAGATTAGTTATTCAAATAAATTCGAAATTCTGGTGAGACGGCTTGTCCGACTAATATTATATAATATTATTTATTCACTAATATTAAATAACATAGCCGACCCCTAAACCTGGGCTGGTGAACTAAATGAGAGGGGTGTTCAAGGGTACTTCACTATCTACGTTTTGAATTTGAATTTGAATTCAGACAGGGGTGTTCAAGGGTACTTCACTATCTATGTTTTGAATTTGAATTTGAATTCAGACAGGGATGTTCAAGGGTACTTCACTATCTACGTTTTGATTTTGAATTTGAATTCTGGCCAAGGGTCTTCAAAGGTACTTCACTATCTGCGTTTTGAATTTGAATTCAGACATTCAGACCAGGGTGTTCAAGGGAATTTCAAAATGTACGTTTTGTGACAACTATTTTCAAAATCTACGTCAATTGAACTTGAATTGAACTTGGTTATATGGATCCTGCCTCTAAGGCTGCTCGCCGTCTTCGGCAGTAACATACTCAATTTAAATCAAAGCATTACAATCAAAATGTGTTTCATACAATCTCTTCATAGAATCGTACAAGCAACAAGTCGGCAAATGGTTAAATGCTTGATAATTTTGCTAGACTGAAGAAGGTGCTGGGTTCGAATCCCTGCGGTTGCGCTTCAGTGTTCACGGTCACTGCCAACCGCCATGGAAGCACTGTCCAGGTTTTGGTTACATAGCTTCAGCCAGGAATTTGGCTGCTCGCCGTCTTCGGCAGTAAAAAAATCTCTGCATACGATCATACTTTGAACAAGGTACGGCACACAAATTGAATTTTTTTACATGGCTCATTTACTTACCTCCGTGCTGTCACACGGTAGTCGGTGCTCAGGCGCTGTAGCGGACTGCAAAATTAAAACCTACAGTAACCATTCCCCGGCGCAAGCAAACGGGAACAGGAGGAGGCTGCAAAATGGTGCGGCAAGCAATTAAATAATCAGTGAATCACAAACTCAGGTCCCCCGTTGGTACAATGATTGCTTGGGGTTCAGTTCATCGATGATTTTTCGTTTTTTACCCTCCTGATTTCATGGTTGAGCAAGTCCCTTTAGCCTATTCGGCTACCCCTATAAAACAAATTAAAAAGATAACGCCTGGAGGGGCGTGGAGTTAAGGGGACCCTCCCGTAAGCCGCAGCTGGGGAAAGTCACCATGGCAGACGTAGTAAGTGTCACCCTCCAGGCAGTAGGGACTCCTTCTTGCAACATGTGGCAAGAATGCTGGTACAGGAGGCGATGAATTTTCTGTGCGGCTTAGAGATGAGTTTGAAATTTAAATTAAATCATTTCAAACTGTGTGCACATTTTCCGTTACAAATTCAAACTCAGCTGTTGTACCAGCAGTACTAGTACCAGGGACCAGCACGACCACATGGTACCAACTCCTGATCCCTCCATCCAGGCAGTGGCTGCAAATTTAATTTGTATCACTTCAAACTGTGTGCACATTCTCCGTTACAAATTAAAACTCGGCTGGTGTACCAGCTATACCATTATCAGGGACCATCAGAAGAGCATTCAGCAAACCCGACGTGTCACGGTCCAATCCCATCATTCAGGCAGTGCGTGCAAATTTAATTTGCATCACTTCAAACTGTGTGCACATTCTCCGTTACAAATTAAAACTCGGCTGGTGTACCAGCTATACCATTATCAGGGACCATCAGAAGAGCATTCAGCAAACCCGACGTGTCACGGTCCAATCCCATCATTCAGGCAGTGCGTGCAAATTTAATTTGTATCACTTCAAACTGTGTGCCCATTCTCCGTTACAAATTAAAACTCGGCTGGTGTACCAGCTATACCATTATCAGGGACCATCAGAAGAGCATTCAGCAAACCCGACGTGTCACGGTCCAATCCCATCATCAGGCAGTGCGTGCAAATTTAATTTGTATCACTTCAAACTGTGTGCACATTCTCCGTTACAAATTAAAACTCGCTGGTGTACCAGCTATACATTATCAGGGACCATCAGAAGAGCATTCAGCAAACCCGACGTGTCACGGTCCAATCCCATCCTTCAGGCAGTGCGTGCAAATTTAATTTGTATCACTTCAAACTGTGTGCACATTCTCCGTTACAAATTAAAACTCGGCTGGTGTACCAGCTATACCATTATCAGGGACCATCAGAAGAGCATTCAGCAAACCCGACGTGTCACGGTCCAATCCCATCATTCAGGCAGTGCGTGCAAATTTAATTTGTATCACTTCAAACTGTGTGCACATTCTCCGTTACAAATTAAAACTCGGCTGGTGTACCAGCTATACCATTATCAGGGACCATCAGAAGAGCATTCAGCAAACCCGACGTGTCACGGTCCAAATCCCATCATTCAGGCAGTGCGTGCAAATTTAATTTGTATCACTTCAAACTGTGTGCACATTCTCCGTTACAAATTAAAACTCGGCTGGTGTACCAGCTATACCATTATCAGGGACCATCAGAAGAGCATTCAGCAAACCCGAGTGTCACGGTCCAATCCCATCATTCAGCAGTGCGTGACAGTCATTCAGAGCATGGGCGTGCAAATTTAATTTTTACACTTCAAACGGTGTGCCATTCTACCGTTACAGAATTAAAACTCGGCTGTTGTACACACTATAACCATATCAGGACCAGCAGAGAGCATGACAGCAACCGACGTTTCACGTGTCCAATCCAATCATTCAGGCAGTGCGGAAATTTATTTGTATCACTTCAAACGTGTGCACTTCCTCCGTCAAATTAAAACTCGGCTGGTGTACCAGTATACCATTAAGCAGGACCATCAGAAGAAGCATGCAGGCAAACCGACGTTCAACGGTCCCAATCCCATCATTCAGGCAGTGCGTGCAAAGGTTTAATTTGTATCACTTCAAACTGTGTGCACATTCTCCGTTACAAATTAAAACTCGGCTGGTGTACCAGCTATACCATTATCAGGGACCATCAGAAGAGCATTCAGCAAACCCGACGTGTCACGGTCCAATCCCATCATTCAGGCAGTGCGTGCAAATTTAATTTGTATCACTTCAAACTGTGTGCACATTCTCCGTTACAAATTAAAACTCGGCTGGTGTACCAGCTATACCATTATCAGGGACCATCAGAAGAGCATTCAGCAAACCCGACGTGTCACGGTCCAATCCCATCATTCAGGCAGTGCGTGCAAATTTAATTTGTATCACTTCAAACTGTGTGCACATTCTCCGTTACAAATTAAAACTCGGCTGGTGTACCAGCTATACCATTATCAGGGACCATCAGAAGAGCATTCAGCAAACCCGACGTGTCACGGTCCAATCCCATCATTCAGGCAGTGCGTGCAAATTTAATTTGTATCACTTCAAACTGTGTGCACATTCTCCGTTACAAATTAAAACTCGGCTGGTGTACCAGCTATACCATTATCAGGGACCATCAGAAGAGCATTCAGCAAACCCGACGTGTCACGGTCCAATCCCATCATTCAGGCAGTGCGTGCAAATTTAATTTGTATCACTTCAAACTGTGTGCACATTCTCCGTTACAAATTAAAACTCGGCTGGTGTACCAGCTATACCATTATCAGGGACCATCAGAAGAGCATTCAGCAAACCCGACGTGTCACGGTCCAATCCCATCATTCAGGCAGTGCGTGCAAATTTAATTTGTATCACTTCAAACTGTGTGCACATTCTCCGTTACAAATTAAAACTCGGCTGGTGTACCAGCTATACCATTATCAGGGACCATCAGAAGAGCATTCAGCAAACCCGACGTGTCACGGTCCAATCCCATCATTCAGGCAGTGCGTGCAAATTTAATTTGTATCACTTCAAACTGTGTGCACATTCTCCGTTACAAATTAAAACTCGGCTGGTGTACCAGCTATACCATTATCAGGGACCATCAGAAGAGCATTCAGCAAACCCGACGTGTCACGGTCCAATCCCATCATTCAGGCAGTGCGTGCAAATTTAATTTGTATCACTTCAAACTGTGTGCACATTCTCCGTTACAAATTAAAACTCGGCTGGTGTACCAGCTATACCATTATCAGGGACCATCAGAAGAGCATTCAGCAAACCCGACGTGTCACGGTCCAATCCCATCATTCAGGCAGTGCGTGCAAATTTAATTTGTATCACTTCAAACTGTGTGCACATTCTCCGTTACAAATTAAAACTCGGCTGGTGTACCAGCTATACCATTATCAGGGACCATCAGAAGAGCATTCAGCAAACCCGACGTGTCACGGTCCAATCCCATCATTCAGGCAGTGCGTGCAAATTTAATTTGTATCACTTCAAACTGTGTGCACATTCTCCGTTACAAATTAAAACTCGGCTGGTGTACCAGCTATACCATTATCAGGGACCATCAGAAGAGCATTCAGCAAACCCGACGTGTCACGGTCCAATCCCATCATTCAGGCAGTGCGTGCAAATTTAATTTGTATCACTTCAAACTGTGTGCACATTCTCCGTTACAAATTAAAACTCGGCTGGTGTACCAGCTATACCATTATCAGGGACCATCAGAAGAGCATTCAGCAAACCCGACGTGTCACGGTCCAATCCCATCATTCAGGCAGTGCGTGCAAATTTAATTTGTATCACTTCAAACTGTGTGCACATTCTCCGTTACAAATTAAAACTCGGCTGGTGTACCAGCTATACCATTATCAGGGACCATCAGAAGAGCATTCAGCAAACCCGACGTGTCACGGTCCAATCCCATCATTCAGGCAGTGCGTGCAAATTTAATTTGTATCACTTCAAACTGTGTGCACATTCTCCGTTACAAATTAAAACTCGGCTGGTGTACCAGCTATACCATTATCAGGGACCATCAGAAGAGCATTCAGCAAACCCGACGTGTCACGGTCCAATCCCATCATTCAGGCAGTGCGTGCAAATTTAATTTGTATCACTTCAAACTGTGTGCACATTCTCCGTTACAAATTAAAACTCGGCTGGTGTACCAGCTATACCATTATCAGGGACCATCAGAAGAGCATTCAGCAAACCCGACGTGTCACGGTCCAATCCCATCATTCAGGCAGTGCGTGCAAATTTAATTTGTATCACTTCAAACTGTGTGCACATTCTCCGTTACAAATTAAAACTCGGCTGGTGTACCAGCTATACCATTATCAGGGACCATCAGAAGAGCATTCAGCAAACCCGACGTGTCACGGTCCAATCCCATCATTCAGGCAGTGCGTGCAAATTTAATTTGTATCACTTCAAACTGTGTGCACATTCTCCGTTACAAATTAAAACTCGGCTGGTGTACCAGCTATACCATTATCAGGGACCATCAGAAGAGCATTCAGCAAACCCGACGTGTCACGGTCCAATCCCATCATTCAGGCAGTGCGTGCAAATTTAATTTGTATCACTTCAAACTGTGTGCACATTCTCCGTTACAAATTAAAACTCGGCTGGTGTACCAGCTATACCATTATCAGGGACCATCAGAAGAGCATTCAGCAAACCCGACGTGTCACGGTCCAATCCCATCATTCAGGCAGTGCGTGCAAATTTAATTTGTATCACTTCAAACTGTGTGCACATTCTCCGTTACAAATTAAAACTCGGCTGGTGTACCAGCTATACCATTATCAGGGACCATCAGAAGAGCATTCAGCAAACCCGACGTGTCACGGTCCAATCCCATCATTCAGGCAGTGCGTGCAAATTTAATTTGTATCACTTCAAACTGTGTGCACATTCTCCGTTACAAATTAAAACTCGGCTGGTGTACCAGCTATACCATTATCAGGGACCATCAGAAGAGCACTCAGCAAAACCAACGTATCAAGGTCTAATCCCATCAGTCAGGCAGTGGCTACGAATTTGGTTTAATCACTTCAATCTTTGTGTACATCCTCCGTTACAAATTCAAACTGTTATAAGGACGAGCTGAAGGGCACTCAGCATAACCAACGTATCAAGGTCAGTGTAATTCAAAGCGCGCGCTTTTGCACTTTTGAGCGCTGACTTTTTGACCCCCTCTGCGCTTTAATCGCAGTTTTTTGCAACCCCTTGTGGGCGCTGCAAGCAATTTTTGCGCTTTTTGCACTGCAAAGCGCAGTTTTTTGTTTTCAAGTGCGCTATAGCGCTGGCCAATTTGGCCATTTGAAGTACCCTGATCAAGGTCCAATCCCATCATTCAGACAGTGGCTACGAATTTAATTTTATCACTTCAAACTGTGTGCACATTCTCCGTTACAAATTCAAATTCGGCTGTTGCAGGGGCCAGCAGAAGAGCACTCAGCAAACCCGAACTGTCAAGGTCCAATCCCTCCATCCAGCCGGAGGCTCTGCAGAGCTCAGGGGGAGGGGACAACAAAGCACCTCTGGGTCCGTCCGGACAAGTGCACTTCTGCCTATCACCACCACCACCACCTCAAGCGACAGTGGCAGTGATGGCAGTGGTGGTAGTGGCGGTGGTGGTAGTGATAGGCAGAAGTACAGCAACCAAAGGGGACACCGTAGCACCTCTGGGACCTACCGCACAAAGGTACTTTTGCCTGTCACCACCACCACCTCAAGCAACAGTGGCGGTGGTGGTGGTGGTGGTGATAGGCAGAAGGACAGCAACCAAAAGGGACACCCAAGCACCTCTGGGACCAACCGCACAAGGGTGCTTCTGCCTATCACCACCACCACCACCACCAGCCAGACAAGGGTCCGATCACTAAGTGCAGATGGCAAACAAGGGTCCACTCACTCACTCACTCAGATGGTCCAGTCACTCAGTCACTCAGATGGCAGCTCCAGTGACTCCTGTGACAGCCCCCTCCGATGGATCCATCAAGCTGAGCTGCAGCACGTGGGCCCCTTCGTCATGTACCCGGCTAGCTCCAGCACCAGTGGCAGTGATGGCGGTGACGGTGGTGGGGGTGATAGGCAGAAGTACAGCAACCTGCATTGCAGCAGCAGCAGCAGTGATGATTGTAGAAGTGTGAGGGACAGCTGTGGAGGTGTGGGGGACAGCAGCGTGCAGAGCGGCAGGGGCGGCAGGGTGAGAGGAAGAGAGCAGTGTACGCGTGCTGGCGCATTGCATGCTACTGCTGCTGCTGCTGCTGCATTGTGCAAACAAGATCAGCATGGATTGCCCGGTGTTGCAACACGTGGTGGTGTACCGCATGCTGATGCTGCATCGTACAAGCAAGAGCAGTCTGAGGAAGTGGTTGCTGCAGCATCAGACACACAGGGGTATGGGGATCAGTTTATCAGGCCAGCCCAGGTAGGGGAGGAAACATGGGCTGCAGTAGCCAGTCTGCACAGCAACCCTCCCCAGACTGGGATGGTAGGCACTTCACCCCAGCAAGAGTGGGCTGGCCAATACAATGAGCAGTACAATGAGCAGGCGCAAGATGTTAATTTAGACACAGCACCTGCACCCCCAGTTGTAGCACATGCACCCACCCATGCATCAAATGCTCTACCCGATGCAGTAGCCAGTCTGCACAGTAACCCTTCCCGGGCCGGGATGGCAGGCACTTCACCCCAGCAAGAGTGGACAGCTGCAGGTTGGGATTCTACTGGCAGAACAGCATGGGATGGCATGCAGGGCCCAGCTGCAGCAGCAGCAGCAGCAGAACCACATGCAACAGGACGACCAGCATTTGCAGCAGCAGCAGCTGTAGAAGAACCTGTCCTCCTCGTTGTAGCACCTGCACCCACAGCTGCAGCGTTCAGTCCGCACACCCACCAGCACCACCACCTCACCACCATCACCACCACATCAGGACCACCATCATTCCACCACCATCTCCATCACCTCCCTAATGACAGTGACAGTCCACAAGCAGCAGTGGGACCTGCACATCCAGTTGCAGCACCCACACTCACTGCTGCAGCATTTGCTCCACAAACTGCAGCAGCAACACAAGCTGTAGTGGGACTTGCACACCCAGTTGCAGCACACACACACAGTGCTGCAGCGTTCAGTCCACAAACTGCATCAGCAACACAAGCTGCAGTGGGACTTGCACACTCTGTTGCAGCACCCACCCCATCAGCTGCAGCGTTTGCTCTCCCAGCAGCCGGCCTGCACAGCACCCCTCCCCTGGACAGGATGGCAGCGACACTGCAATCCCGGACAGACTCGATCCTACCCTTGCTGAGGCAGTTGACTGAAGCATTCACAGCAATCCAATCCGAATCAGGGATACTGACCCCTGCACCTAGAGCACCCTCTTCCACTTTCTGTTCTGCGGCTACAAATGTAGACGATGTGCAAGTCCAGGGTGTGCCGGGAGGTGAGCCCTGCACACGACATGTGGCCACACATGCATCATTCCCCGGGGAATGGTGCCCTCCGCCCCCTTTCCGTTTGAGAGATACAGGCATGGTACATGAGTCTCAGCATCAACCTCAGCACCAACATTATCATCAGCCTCCTTCTCATGACCAACCTCCACCTCAGCATCTGAACCAACCTCAGCACAAATCTCGGCATCAGACTCAACACCAGGACCCATCTCAGCACCAACCTCTGCCTCAGCCTCGCAACCAACATCAGCATCAGATCCAACATCAGATTCAACCTCAGAACCAACATCAGCACCAGATTCAACATCAGATTCAACCTCAGAACCAACATCAGCACCAGATTCAACATCAGATTCAACCTCAGAACCAACATCAGTACCAGATTCAACATCAGATTCAACCTCAGGACCAACATCAGTACCAGATTCAACATCAGATTCAACCTCAGAACCAACATCAGCACCAGATTCAACATCAGATTCAACCTCAGAACCAACATCAGCACCAGATACAACATCAGATTCAACCTCAGAACCAACATCAGCACCAACATCAGCATCAGCATCAGCCTCAAACTGAAGCCAAAACTCATTCCCAGCACCAGCTCCAACAGAGACCTCAGCCCGAATATCGTCCTCAAAATCAGCCCCAACAGCAAACTCTACCCCAATATCACGCTCATGGGCAACGTCCGAGTCGAGAACTAGGTCAAGGTCCACACCAAGGCCAACGTCAAAACCAAGGACAAGGTCAAGGACTAGGTCAACATCTAGGTCAAAGACTAGGTCAAGGACTAGGCCAAGGTCAACGTCCAAGCCAAGGACAAGGTCACCGTCCAAGCCTTGGTCAAGGTCAACCCATGCAAGCGAGCCCAGTCACACCACCCTACCCTCTAGCAAAGAACCCAACCAGAGACATGCCTTCCTCCTCCCCAGCTTCCAGCCAACTCCTAGCAGGGGTGTATCCCAACCCTCCGGCTTCCAGCCAACTCCCAGCAGGGGTGTATCCCAACCCTCCAGCTTCCAGCCAACTCCCAGCAGGAGTGTATCTCAACCCTCCAGCTTCCAGCCAACTCCCAGCAGGGGTGTATCCCAACCCCCCAGCTTCCAGCCAACTCCCAGCAGGGGTGCATCCCAACCCTCCAGCTTCCAGCCAGCCCCGTGACGCCCCTCAGCCACACCTACGACCTGAGAGAAGAGCGAGTCAACCAGAGATGGCTTGGCCCCATGATGCCCCCCAGCCACACCCACAACCCGTGAGAAGGGCAAGCCAATCAGAGGTGGCTTGGCGTCATGCACTGTCCCTGCCTGTGCATGCAGTCAGAAGCATCAGCAACCCCCCTGGGGCCACGACTCACCAACTGCCAGCTGGCACTACCTGGCCACGAGGCACCAACCAACCGCCAGCTGGCACTACCCAACCATGGCACACCACCCAACCGCCAGCTGGCACCAACCAACAATGGAGTGCCAACCAAGTACCATCTGGCACTTCCCAACCGCTACCTGGAGCCAACCACCATTTACCTGGTACCAACCATCTAAATGGTATCATGACAAGCTTCCAAGAAAATGGCCCTTATGAGGTCTCGGTTCAAATCCGATCTCCGCATATGGTAAGCTCGAGAAAAGTGTTTACAAAATTGCCTAATTGGCCCTAAAAAGCTATACAAGCTATAGAAGCTATAAAAAGCTCTAGAAGGCTGTCCCTGAAGGAGGCCTAAACCCATAAAGCTAGAAAACCCCTACCCTCAGATTTGGAAGAAACAAACTAAGATGGTAAGCTGGAGAAACTATGATGGTAAGCTGGAGAAAAGTTAGTCTAGGTTGAACTAATCTGACCTGACCTGATCTGACCTGTCCTAGCCCCTTTTATTTTATTTTGTTAACGGTGCATGACACACACGAACACACAAGCCCATAGACAGATACATGACACACAACACCCAAGCCCATAAACAGTTACATGACACACACACAAGCCCATAAACAAGTACATTAATTGCATGCTCTACTCTTTACTGCCGTCTTGACCTTGAACTTGGACTTGGACTTAAACTTGACTACATGGTTCCAGCCTGTAAGGCTGCCTGCCGTCTTAGGTACGGTAGTAACCTCAACATTCAAAGCTGTACTCTTACCAATGTATGGTATTAGGTACGGTAGTAACATCAACATTCAAAAATGTACTATTTCCAAAATATGAGAGTCTTACATACGGTAGTAACATCAACATTCAAAAATGTACTCTTACCAAAATATGTCTTAGGTACGGTAGTAACATCAACATTCAAAAATCTTACCAAAATATGCTTGATCCAATGTCTTTATGTTTTTCTTCACTCTCTGCTGTAGTCAAGCAAGATATGCTTGATCCAATTTCTTCGTGTTTTTCTTCACTCTCTGCTGTATTCAAGCAGGTTATGCTTGATCCAATTTCTTCATGTTTTTCTTCACTCTCTGCTGTAGTCAAGCAAGATATGCATGATCCAATTTCTTAATGTTTTTCTTCACTCTCTTATGCATTCATGCAGGTTCATGGAGGCGAGCACCCCGCATGGATGCAACCCTACCAGCCAGCTAGCTCAACTTCCTATGAGGAGCTAGACCTCAGTAACAAGCTAGGCTAGTTGGCGGAGCCCACCCTAAGTGCGTCCGACCGACCAAAAAATTGAAGCCTGGCATGTCAGCCAACTGTCTCATAACTAACTGGCTTTAGTCAGCTCCATCGTTGCCACCTGTTGTTCCATTGCCAACACACTCCGCTAATTTTTTGCATCGCTTGCGACGCTTCAAAGAACTTGTCTTTAAACTGTCTACCGTGATCCTCTTAATGATGATAACGCCTGGTGGGGCGTGGTATCAAGGGAGCCCTGTCTTGCGGTGGTAGAGAACAGGCTGCTACTTTACCTGGACAGCGCTACCATGGCGGTTGACAGCGTCCGCAAACACTAAAGCGCACTCGTAGGAATTCGAACACAGCACCTTCTTCAGTCCAGCGAAATGATCAACCATTGAACCATTCGCCGAACCGGGATGTCCCGCTCAGTATGCTCCCCTGTTTCCATGGGTATTGCATGGGGGGTCTTGGGCTTGGAAGAGTGTGAGCATCCCCAGAGCTGGCTGAAAAATATTAACAAACCAATCTAAGCTCAGCTAGCCGTGGACCCCCACACAGAGCCGTCTCTTTTTCCTGCAGTGATATTTGCATTATTGGGAATGTAGGGGTAGCCTCGTATGCTTTGGTTTCTTCGAAGGCGTTCAGTTTGGACATGCTATTGAATGTGGTGTTGTTTAATTGCCGAAGATGGTAAGCAGCCTTAATAGGCTAGATCCATGTGTGTGTGTATGTACCCTACAGTCCAGGGGTAGCTAAATAGGTGGGGTTGTCAAGCACAATATCGTACGATATCGTGTATCGTACGGTGAAGTACGATAACGTGAACTGACATCGTATGGTATTACCGATTATCGTGTTTATCGTACGATAAATCGTGCTGTGTAGGGAACTGATATCGGAATGCTATCGTACTTTACTTTCTAAATTTGCCCATTGTCATCCGTCAGTGAGGTCGAGTTGTCCAGCAAGTCATCGTCATAGTGGGCAGGCTCGTAATGAATCTATTATAAATCGGGGGGTTAGGGTTCAGTCATCGTCAGGAGTAGCTCAAGGGCCTTAGAAGCCTGGGAAGTACTTTTGAGGCGCCTGTTCCAGGGTTATTCAGGACGCTGCGTCCTCCGTCGCAGACACAAAAAGTGAAAGAGTCCGTTGCGTCGCAGGATTCAACGTGGGGAGAGTCCGTTGACCAGAAGGAAGGGTCCGTTGCAACGCAGGACGCAGGCTTCAAAATGCCAGCGTCTCAGGCAGCAGAGCTGGGGGTACTCATGAAGTACCCTGGCCTGTAAATGAGTACATTGCCCTCGGATCGTACGATATAGGGTGATACATCGTATGATACAAGAGCATGCTATTATCGTGTTCTTCTATCTTCTTCAATAATATTTCACCTGACTTGAATTCTTCTGTATCGACGGTGTAACGCTATTACCTGTCATATTCCCTTTGTCACATACTGATTTTCAAAGAAAAGTGGTACACGATATCGTCTTCGTACGATACATCATACAATTATTTTAAAAATATCGTACTTTTGACATCCCTAATATAGTAATAGGCTAAAGTGACTTTCCCAAGATCGAGCAATCAGGACTGGAAGAGGCTGGAGCCTGGTAACCACGTTCAAGTTCTAGCCGTAGACAGGGTAGTGCAGGACGCAGCATCTTGCGTCGCATGACGCAACACGGGGAGGGTTCGTTGCGTCACAGATGCAACATGGGAGGGTTCTGTTGATAGTAGGAAGCAGCCTATGGATTTGACTGCGTCCCAGGACGCAACTCACGAAATTGGGTGCGTCCCTGGACGCAACCTACCGAATTGGGGTTTGACTGCGTCCCAGGACGCAACGCCTGGGGTCCGTTTGAAGTAAGCTCTCTAGCTTCCTAAGGCAGCCTCCCTGCTACCTGCTACCCTAGTAGACTGACATTGATCTAAAGATCTCTGCTCTTAATGTGCCGTGTCCCCTTGGATTCTGTTCCAAATTATTTATTATTTACAGCCTCTCCTGCCAGCCATTAGCATATCTAAATAGCCTTGTCAGCCTTTATAGTATTATAATTTCTTTATGCCCCTCAATTAATTCCAGGTATTCTTGTGTCCAAGAATACCTTGAATTGGGGGGGATGTTATTGTCCGTTGCGTCGGACACTGAGTTGGCATAGTGCGCACGTGGTCCAGGTGCCCCAGGACCCGGGTTGCCTGCCGCCAGGCCATAGGCTAGCTATGGCCTGCACGTGTCTTCAGAATCTTCCTGGAGACTTCCTATTCTATACAGCCGCACGAGTTGCGATGTTAACTGCTCTTCAGTCTTCACTGTGTAACTATTCTATCGATTGAAATAATAAGCTTTAAGTCAAAAAGCTTTGGATGACCCTCATGGGTGGTGTGTGTTTTATAGAGCAGATTCAGTACTTCAGTAGCACTACAGGGGCGAGCACTACGAAGTACAGAGGGAACTAGTTTGTAGTCGGAAGAAGCTGAAATTTTACAAGGTACTGGTTATTATATATATAATAGGAATTCCTATTATTAATATATAGGAATTCCTATTACATATGTGTAATGAGTTTTGCTATTAGTTACCCCCTGTATATACAAGCGGGTAATTTTCTGAAAACCTTTTTTGCCTGGGGAATGAGGGGTGAATATGGGTGAAGTTTTTCTAAGCTATATGGTCATAGGAATTCCTATTACAATAGTAATAGGAATTCCGATTACCAGATTATACCTAGTCGTACTTTTACCTGATTATACCTTGTTGTAATTTTGTCAGGCCGGAAATGATGGGACGAGATTGGGCCATCGAGATCTTGTTACAATTTATGCTCTTAATAATACCATATATATATAAATGATAGGAATCGCCCCTATATGCACTAATGAGAGAGAACCTCACAAACCTGCGTTCGTGCATTGACAAGTCCTATGCAGCGTCGCAAGCGACGCAGAAAATTGGCGGAGTGTGTTAGCAATGGAACGAAAGGTGGCAACGAGGGAGGTGACCGAAGCCAGATAGTTATGAGGCAGTTGGCTGACGTGTTAGGCTTCAATTTTTCGGTCGGGCACACGGACAAATGGGTAACACTGGGGGCTCCCGCGCCCCAGAAGGGGGGGCTCCGCCAAAAATTAACGTTCTGAAATCTGAACAACCCTGACCTGATGATAGGTCTGCCCCCCTCGTCTGCCCCCCCGTCTGCAGACGCGTCTGCCCCTCGGGTCTGCTCTGGGTCTGCTGGTCACCAAGGTCTTGCCTTGGCGTCCCTTCGGGGTTCAGCCAAACCCCAGCAAATTTTAAACCTTCGAACTTGAGATACGCGCAAGCAATTCACACAGACAAGAGAAAATACAGCAGTGCGCAATCCTCCCCTTCTTTCGTTTCTTCACTTAAGATGGCCGATTTTGCGTACGGCGACGCACCCAAGGATGCCAAGGGTTACTCGGACGAAGAGTAAGTCGAAGATGTAGCGATGACTCTCTCGAACCCATTTGTCTGAGAGCGGAAGAAGAAGAAGAACAAGCGATGATGCAGAGTTACATACGCCTTAAGGAGTCCGAGCGTCTGGAGAATGCCCCCCCCCCCCCCCCCCCCCCCCCCCCGCTTCTGTGCGATATCCACCCATGGAAACCAGGGCTGATTTCATAATTCAGGCACCACTACTGTCAGAGCCCATGCTTGCCCGCAGTCCGGATTTGGCGCAAAAATCAGACGCCTAGTTCTCATGTGCTATTTGCGCGTTTCGAGGTCGGTATCATTGGCACGGCCATGCTTCCTGTGTGCGAACGCCTAGCCACTCCATCGACCTCGATGTCGCATGTTGAACCAGATTTAAACGGGGTGCAGCTTTCAACGTCCTGTAAGTGTGAGCCAGTCAGGAATTCGTTACAAAACCTCAGGGAAACGATGCAGGGACAGGGCATGGGCACATCCTGCCTTCTGGACAGTTGTATAATAGGCTGAGGGTTAGTGTAAACTCAGCTCATCGCCACTAGTGCACAGCATGCATTGTGGAGCTCATTCCTGCCTGCCCCCCGCCCCCCGCCCCCACACTCCCCCCACACACCCACACACACACCCTAGTGAGATATTGAGACCCCAGTAGTAGTGTTAGGGTGGGGTATAGAACTATATAAGCGGTCTGCACAACCCAGACGTCCTGTGTTTGAATCCCAGTGGTTAGTCTCCCATCCCAGGGGCATAGACACCTCCCACACCACATGGTGCTACTGGCGTACTGGTGGCGGTGTTACCCTGGCTGATGATGGTGCTTCTGCTTCTGAGGCAATGTAATGGTGTTTTAGGTTGCCCTGGCAATATCCTTTGGCAGCTGTTCTCGTGTTCACCCGAGGGGACAAATTGTATTCTGCTTACGGTTAGATGCCGTCAGATGACAACTACATACATACATGCCGGTTAGACGCCGTCAGGTGATATGCAAATAAACGCCGGCAAGATGCCGTCAGTTAACACAATTTTAAATAAGTAAACTGTACGCCTTATTACGAGGTGTGAGATTGAGGGGGGCAGGCCGTTTACTTGCACTAGGGCCAACCACCATACAGCAATGTAATGATTCTTCTTGTCCTTGTTCTTCTTCTTTTTGTTCTTCTTCTTTTTGTTCTTCTTCTTCTTTTTGTTGTTGTTGCTGTTGTTGTTGTTGTTGTTGTTGTTCTTGTTGTTGTTGTTCTTTTTTGTGAGGCATGAGCTCTCTTGAACTGTGCCTCAACTTGTTTTATTACATTACATTACATTGTCATCGGCAGGCAACTGTTGGCCCAAGACAAGCCCGCTCCACGACATCCAGGAGGGGTCTTCTAACAAATCCTCAGAACAAGAAAGGCAATGTTGCAGCAAGCAAGCATTATGATCAGCAATAATTCCAAGCAAGCATTATTATCATCATTATTCTGCAATATGTTATACAGGAAGGATGCAAAAGCGGAGCCAGAGAAGCGAGCAAGGCTCCCAAGGGCACATTTGGAGTCCAGTAGGGCATCAGGAAAAATGTCACCATCATCATCATCATCATCACCATCATCATCATCATCATCATCACCATCATCATCATCATCATCACCATCATCATCATCATTATCACCATCATCATCATCATCATCATCACCATCATCATCATCATTCTGTATTATGTTATGCAGAAAGGATGCCCAAGCGGAGCCAGAAAAGAAAGCAAGGGTCCCAAGGGCCTATTTGGAGTCCAGTAGAGCACCAGGAAAAATGTAATCATCATTATCATCATCATCATCATCAATATCATCATCATTCTGTGTTATGTTATGCAGGAAGGATGCACAAGGGGAGCCAGAAAAGAAAGCAAGGGTCCCAAGGGCACCTAAACCCAAGCTGAATACTGACATGCTCAAGGTGAGCAATGGAGTTAGTTACTATTAGTTAAAAGTGGTTAGAATTTAATTATAAAGTGGTTCAGTTACTTTTCTGTGCTGGTGTTTGGCGGGTACCAAAGTTCTTGATGGGGGCAATGTGATTAGTCATTGCTAGTTGCTGTTAGTTGGGAAGTTTGGTTTGGTATTTGGTGGTTATGGAAATGCTTGATGGCAGGGCCTTCCCCCCCTCCCCCCCCCGCTATATATATCGATCGCTAGTTTGAACCTGTTTTGGGGAACATATACTATACAAAAGTAAAATAAAAAAGCCCCCCCCCCCCCCCCTCCCCCCTAAAAAGCTATAAAAGGCTATACAAGTTTTATAAAGCTATAAAAAACACTAAAACACTGTCCCTGGAGGAGGCCTAAAACTATGAAGCTAGAAAAAACCCACTTTTAAAAATTGAAAAAAAGCCCTGCTTAATGGGTGCAATGTGGTTAGTTCCTGTTAGTTGGGAAGTTGGGTTCAGTTACTCTTCTGTGCTGGTATTTGGTGGGTACCAAAGTGCTTGAGGTGGGGGCAATGAAGTTAGTAATTGTTAATTGGGAAGTTTATATCAGTTACTCTTTGTTCTGGTATTTGGTGGGTACCAAAGTGCTTGAGGTGGGCTATACAGTTAGTTGCTGTTAGTTTGGAAGTTTGGCGCAGAATATCATATGATATCATATTGCCGTTCCCTACATGCTGTGCATTGTACTAGGGAATACAGTGCTGTGTGTTGCAGGGTGCGGTGGGATATGTCGCTGTGTGGCATGGTGTGGTGGGTGGGCACACTGTGTGGGGCATACTGGTTGTGGCGCACTGTCTATGGCCTGTGTATGTGGCCTGCGTGGCATACTCTGTGTGGCATGGTGTGGTGGGAGGTCACACTATACATTTTGCTGTCTGGTGGGAAAAGTTGTTGTTTGTTGATGGGTGTGGTGGGATGCATTGCTGTGTGTCGTATGATGTGGTGGTAGCCTACGCTGTGCATTGTACTGTGTGGTGGTAGGTTACACTGTGCATTGTACTGTGTGGTGGTGGGTTACACTGTGCATTGTACTGTGTGGTGGTGGGTTACACTGTGCATTGTACTGTGTGGTGGTGGGTTACACTGTGCATTGTACTGTGTGGTGGTGGGTTACACTGTGCATTGTACTGTGTTGTGGTAGGTCCCACTGCAGTGTACTGTGCGGTGAGATATTGTTGCTATGTGTTGCATGGTGTGTTGGGAAGTCATGCAGAGCATTGCGCAGTGTGGTGTGGTGATATGTAGGGAACGGCAACTAGTATTAGTGTTGGAAAAACTAATATTAACTAATATTATTCCAGTGTCGCAATAATGTTAGTTTTTCTAATAAAGTCGGAATTCTTGTGAGACGGCTCGTCCGACTAGTATTATATAATATTATATAATTCTATTTATTCACTAATACTATGTAACATAGCCGACCCCTAGTGATATACGAAAACAAGAAGATTTGTTTATCTGAAACAACAAGAAAAACAGCAACAGCAGCAGTGTCTGTGCCTGAGCAACAACGATACTAATAGCAACAACAACAACAACAACAACAACACCAACAACAACTTACAAAAAGGAAGAATAGTAACAACAGCAAAATAATATATTACAACAGAAAGCAGTAACAGCAGCAACTGCAACAACAAAAACATATATCAAAAGCAAAAATATATAAAAAAAGGCAACAACAACAGCAGCAACAAGTGTCTGTGACTGATGGTGGTTGGCCCCAGTGAAAGCATACGGGCCGGCCCCCTCAACCTCTCGCTCGCCATAAAGCGTACCATTTCTTGATTTGATGTATTTATTTACCATTTAATGTATTTATGTGCCATTTCTTGATTTGATGTATTTATTTACCATTTAATGTGTTAATGTGCCATCTCTTGATTTGATGTATTTATTTACCATTTAATGTATTTATGTGCCATTTCTTGATTTCATATATTTATTTACCATTTAATGTATTTATGTGCCATTTCTTGATTTGATGTATTTATTTACCATTTAATGATTTATGTGCCATCTCTTGATTTGATGTATTTATTTACCATTTAATGTATTTATGTGCCATTTCTTGATTTAATGAATTTATTTACTGGCACGCAGGGTGAGAAAGGGTTTGTAGATGTGTTTCACAACTTCCCCGGGACGTTCCGGACGAACTTCAAAGGCAAAGGACATGAGGTAGGTGTTTGCATCATCACCATCATCAGCATCAGCATCATTGCACAGCATCATCATCAATATTGCACATCATCAGCATCAGCATCAGCATCATCCTTTGAAGTTCAACTGAAAAGAACTACAGCACCTATATGGGCTCTCAGCTGAAGACATAGGACACACAGTAGGTGTTCGCATCAGCCTTTGATGTTCAACCAAAAGAAATACAGTGCCCATCTAGGCTACCTCTCCCAGCTGAAGCCAAAGGGCACGAGGTAGGTGTTTGTATCATCCTTCATCTGAGATATGCAGCCAAGATAGGCACTGTACCTCTTTTCAGCTGAGATATGAAGCCAAGATAGGCATTGTACCTCTTTTCAGCTGAGATATGAAGCCAAGATAGGCACTGTACCTCTTTTCAGCTGCAATATGAAGCCAAGATAGGCACTGTACCTCTTTTCAGCTGCGATATGGAGCTAAGATAGGCACTGTACCTCTTTTCAGCTGAGATATGAAGCCAAGATAGGCACTGTACCTCTTTTCAGCTGCGATATGGAGCTAAGATAGGCACTATACCTCTTTTCAGCTGAGATATGGAGCTAAGATAGGCACTGCACCTATTTTCAGCTGAGATATGAAGCTAAGATAGGCACTGCACCTCTTTTTGGTACACGTAGCAGCTGCTAGGTAGCTTCTCTGGCTGGCTAATCAGCCCAATTAAAAGCAACCAAGGGCACATTGAAGCTGATGGCCTATCACATTTGACAGTTATGATCATATTTTGCCGAAAAAAGAAGCGAAACTCGACCCTCTTCGACCCTTTCTGTTGCATGCCAGCCTGGACCCTCTTCATTGCATGCCAGCCTGGACCCCCTTTGTTGTATGCCAGCCTGGATCCTCTTCGTTGCAGGCCAGCCAGCCAGCCTGGACCCTCTTCGTTGCAGACCAGCCTGGACCCTCTTCGTTGCAGGCCAGCCAGCCAGCCTGGACCCTCTTCGTTGGAGGCCAGCCTGGACCCTCTTCGTTGTATGCCAGCCTGGACGCTCTTCGTTGTATGCCAGCCTGGACCCTCTTCGTTGTATGCGAGCCTGGACCCTCTTCGTTGCAGGACAGCCTGGACCCTTTTTGTTGTATGCCAGCCTGGACCCTCTTTGTTGCATGCCAGCCTGGACCCTCTTCGTTGCAGACCAGCCAGCCAGCTGGACCTATCTCCTGGCCGGCTGGCCTGCAAAGAAGAGGGTCTTGGAGGGTCCAGGAGGTTTATCCAAGCCCTGGTTCCGATTCTGTTTCGCTTCGCAGGATGTCAGCATAACTGTCAAACACAATTTTCAGCTTCCTGGCCTTGATGATGATGTTGATCATGATCACTTGCTGTACCTCACTGTGACTTTCTGTACGTCACTGATACCTCACTTAGCCCCACTGTAACTTACTGTACCTCACTTAGCCTCACTGTGCCTTTCTGGTACCTCACCGGTACCTCACCAAAATCCCTCACCAGTCACCTTCACTTCCCCCCACGCTGCTGACAGCAGACCTCTGACCTTGAAAGGCTATTAGAGCTGTACTCACTAGTACCTCACTTGGCCTCACTTTTCCTCACTGTACCTCTCTAGTACCTCACTTGGCCTCACTTGTACCTGGCCTCGCAAGTGCCTCACTTGGCCTCATTGGTACCTCACTAAAACCTTTCACCAGTCACCCTCACCACTGATCCTCACCCCCCCACCCCGCACCCCCCCCACTCTGCTGACCGCAGATATCCGAGCTTTTAGAGATGTAGTCACTAGTACCTCACTCGGCCTCACTTGTACTTGGCCTCACTAGTACCTCAATTGGCCTCACTTGGCCTCACTGAATTCCCTCACCACCCACCTTCACCAGTCAGCCTCACCAATGATCCTCACTCCCCCTCCACTCTGCTGTCCGCAGATCTCCGACCTTCAAAGGCTTTTAGAGATGTACTCACGCTGGCAGAAGAGGGTCTTCCCTCACAGTCAATACGACGACTTCATCAGCAAGCTGGAGAAGCTTAGTGGAAGCAACATCATGAAGGTGTGCTGACCTCCATGCCTTGTTAATTCCATTATTCCTCAGCGCCATCATCATCATACCTCATTTGCATCATCATCACTATCACTATCATCATCAGTATCATTTTCATCATTACTATCACTATCATCATCTTCATCATCACTTTCATCTTTATACATCATACATCATACCTCCTCCCTACTCCTCCCACTACCCCTCTACGCCCGCTTCTACCCCTCTCTAAACGGACTACGCCATCTACCACACTTTTTCCCTCCCCTAACCACTCCTTTGTCACCACTACCCATATACCACCTCCCCCTATACTCTTTCCCCTCCCGCTACATCTCTACGCCCACTACCCCTCCCACTGCCCATATACCCCTCCCACTATCCCTCTTCCCCTCCCACTACGTCTCTACGCCCACTACCCCTCCACTGCCATAATATATACCCCTCCACTATCCCCTCTTTCCCCCTCTCACTCACGTCTCTACGCCCCTGACCCGCTCGTCCCCTAACAACACCTGATACGCCCGAGTCCCACTCTCACCCTTCCCACTCACCAACTACGTCTCTAACTCCCACTCAGCCACACGACAATTCCCCAAACGGGACCCCCCCCTCCCACTAAACTCCCTTCTTCTAGTCTCCCACTACGATCTCATCAACCCTTCCCATTCCCCCTGGGGGTACACCCCCAGTCCAACTATTCACCGATCTTACCCTTCCCACTACCCCTCCAACTATCCCTCTTCCCTTCCCACTACCCCTCCAACTATCCCTCTTCCCTTCCCACTACCCCTCCAACTATCCCTCTTCCCCGTCCACTACCCCTCTTTCACTCCCAAGGGGAAGGGTTGTGTAGTGGGTGGGTGTGTGTGGGTGGGGAGGGGGGGGGGAGACTGTAGCCATGAATCTTGGCGTGTTTTTTGTCTTAAAGTTCTGTGTTTTCTGTGTGGAAGGCCCAGTGGAGTGCTGGTCACAAATGAGTGATCCCTGCCACTCCCACTACCCCTCCAACTACCCTTCACCTGCCCATCAACCCCGCACCCATCAGCTTGCACACGCACGGACAGGCTCACGAGAACACACATATTGCCAACTACCAGTTCCCCATCATTTGCCCCCCACCCACCCATCTAACACACACGCACAAACAGACCTCGCCCTGCTTCCTCAAACACCCACCCTGCCACCCTGCCACCAGGCATACAACCACCAACATAGCCGCACATACTACTCAACAGATGGAGCTGCACCACTTACCACCAACCAGCTGCCCCCTATCCTGGAATCCTCCCCCCCAACACACACGCACATAAACAGACCTCGTCTTGCTTCCCCAAACACCCACCTTGCCACCACGCACACATCCACCGACAAAGCCACGTATACCACTCAACAGATGAAATTGTGCCACTTACCACCAACCAGCTCACCCCACATCCTGAACTCTCCCCCCAACATGTAAAAACGCATAAATAGACCCCGCTCTGCATTGGCATCCCCACAACACAACACAACACACCTCACCACACACCACACCACACCACACACCACACACCACACCACACACCACACCACACCACGCCACGCCACGCCACGCCACACCACACACCACACCTCACCACACCACACCAACGCCCCAAAACACCCATCCTCACTGTTTATTTTTTGGGCTACGTGTAGCAGCTTCTAAGCAGCTCCCTTTCCCTGTCCTTGGGCCAAACCTAAATCTAGCCAGTGTGTATGAAAGCCGACATGGCAGGCATTCCAATGCAGCAGCACACTTTCGGTTTGACCCAGTGGCTGGCTAATGGGGCTGGCAGGAAGCTGCCATGAGTAGCCCAAAACAGAAACATTGACCCCCCTGCCTCCTGCAACAACCACTGATGTAGCCACACACACCAGTGACCCCCTGCCTCCTGCCACAACCACTGTCGTAGCCACACACACCACACACGCCACAACAGATGGAGCTGCGCCACTTACCACCAACCAACTGCCCCCCACCCACCCATCCAACACACACACACAAACAGACCTCGCCCTGCCCCCCAAACACCAACCCTGCTACCACGCACACATCCTCTGACGAAGCCACACATACCACTCAACAGATAGAGCTGCGCCACATACCACCAACCAGCTCACCCCACATCCTGAACTCCTCACCCCACCCCACCCCACCCCCAACACACACACACACGCACACAAACAGACTCCGCCCAGCTCCCCCCAAACACCCACCCTGCCAACACGCACACAACCACTGACATAGCCACACACACCACACAACAGATGGAGCTGCGCCAGTTGCGCACCACTGACGTAGCCACACACACCAGTGACCCCCTACCTCCTGCCACAACCACTGACGTAGCCACACACACCACACAACAGATGGAGCTGCGCCAGTTGCGCACCACTGACGTAACCACACACACCAGTGACCCCCTACCTCCTGCCACAACCACTGACGTAGCCACACACACCAGTGTCCCCCTACCCTCTGCCACAACCACTGACGTAGCCACACAAACCAGTGACCCCCTACCTCCTGCCACAACCACTGACGTAGCCACACACACCAGTGACCCTCTACCTCCTGCCACAACCACTGACGTAGCCACACACACCACACAACAGATGGAGCTGCGCCAGTTGCGCACCACTGACGTAGCCACACACACCAGTGACCCCCCACCTCCTGCCACAACCACTGACGTAGCCACACACACCACACACACCACTCGACAGATGGAGCTACGCCAGTTGCGCACAGACCTCATCAAGCTTGTGGATGATGGCTTTGACGACCAGGGCGACGAGCAGGCAATGGATGTCGGTGATGATGGGGTGCATGCCGATGCACAGGAGGATAGCGATGCTGAGGATGTGAGGGTTAGGGATAACGGCAGAGCAACAAGTAGGTATTGGTGTCAATTATGATGGGATGTATGCCGATGCAAAGGAGTAAAGCAATGCCGAGGATGTGAGGATTAGGGACAACGGCAGGGCAACAAGCAGGCAATGGATATCGGTGATGATGGGGTGCTTACCAATGCACAGGAGGATAGCGATGCTGAGGATGTGAGGATTAGGGACAACGGCAGGGCAGCAAGGAAGAATTGGTAAATCAATAAATAGTGCGCCATATTACGAGGCGTGAGGTTGAGGGGACCAGCCCATTTGCTTTCACTGGGGCCAATGGTAATGAAAGTATTGGTGTTTGTGAAGCTTACTCTTTGGGGAGCACTGGGGACCACTGGACACCAAGTAGGTATTGCTTTGGGGGCAATGGCAGGAGAGCAATTAGGTGTTTCCGTCAGTGATTGTGCGGATACATGATGATCCACAGGATGACAGCAATGCTGGGAATGTGAGGATCAGGGGAAACGGAAGGACGCCAAGTAGGTATTACTTTGGGGGCAATGGCAGGAGAGCAATTAGGTGTTTCCGTCAGTGATTGTGCGGATACATGATGATCCACAGGATGACAGCAATGCTGGGAATGTGAGGATCAGGGGAAACGGAAGGACGCCAAGTAGGTATTACTTTGGGGACAATGGCAGGAGAGCAATCAGGTGTTGCTGTCGGTGGTGGTTGGCCCCAGTGCAAGCAAACGGGCAGGCCCCCTCAACCTCACGCCTTGTAATAAGGCGTACTATTTCTGTATTGTTGCTTACGGTGATGATGCGGGTGCATGACAATCCACATGATGATAGCGATGCTGGGGGTGTGAGGATCGGGGACAATGGCAGGGCAGCAAGTTGGTATTGCTTTGGGGACAACGGCAGGACAGCAACAGCAGTGAAACAACCATGGCTGTAAGTACGCACCCATCCGCCCCCTAACCCTCCCCCTAACCACCCCCTACTACCCTAACGTTCAGATGTACCAGAGCAGCACCCACCACGGTTCCAAGGAGTTGCAGGAGGTGGTGGTGGGACAAGCGTGCCTGTAAGTGCGCACCCATCCGCCCCCTAACCCTCCCCCTACTACCCTAACGTTCAGATGTACCAGAGCAGCACCCACCACGGTTCCAAGGAGTTGCAGGAGGTGGTGGTGGGACAAGCGTGCCTGTAAGTGCGCACCCATCCACCCCCTAACCCTCCCCCTAACCACCCCCTACTACCCTAACATTCAGATGTACCAGAGCAGCACCCACCACGGTTCCAAGGAGTTGCAGGAGGTGGTGGTGGGACAAGCGTGCCTGTAAGTGCGCACCCATCCACCCCCTATCGAACCCCTACTACCCTTATGTATTCAGACGCACCAGAGCAGCACCCACCACAGTTCCAAGAAGTTGCAGGAGGCAGTAGTGAAACAGCCGTGCCTGTAAGTACGCACCCATCCACCCCTAACCACCCCCTAACCACCCCCTACATCCTCCTAACCACTCTCCTAACCACCTCTATCCACCCCCCTGACCACCCGCTAACACCCTCCTGACCACTCCTAACCACCCCCACCACCCTTCTGTGTACTGAGCCGTGTACTGAGCCAACAAAGCAGCACCCACCACGGTTCCAAGGAGTTGCAGGAGGTGGTGGGGAAACAATCGTGTCTGTAAGTACGCATCCATCCACCCCCTAACCATCCCTCTAAAGACCCCCTACTACCCGTCTGGGTTCAGATGTACCAGAGCAGCACCCACCATCAGCCCAAGGAGTTTCAGGAGGCGGTAGTGAAACAACTGCGCCTGCGAGTACGCACCCATCCGCCCCCTAGACATCCCCCTAACCACCTATACTACCCCAACGTTCAGATGTACCAGAGCAGCACCCACCACAGTTCCAAGGAGTTGCAGGAGGTGGTGGTGGGACAAGCGTGCCTGTAAGTGCGCACCCATCCACCCCCTAACGAACTCCTACAACCCTTATGTGTCCAGATGTACCAGAGCAGCACCCACCATCAGCCCAAGGAGTTGCAGGAGGTGATAGTGAAACAAGCGTGCCTGTAAGTACGCATCCATCCACCCCCTAACCATCCCCCCAACGAACCCCTACAACTCGTCTGTGTACACTTGTACCAGAGCGGCACCCACCACCAGCCCAAGGAGTTGCAAGAGGTGGTAGTGAAACAACCGTGCCTGTAAGTACGCACCCATCCCTCTCCTCCCCCTTCCCTTAACGACCCCCTACCACCCTTATGTATCCAGATGTACCAGAGCAGCACCCACCACGGTTCCAAGGAGTTGCAGGAGGTGGTGGTGGGACAAGCGTGCCTGTAAGTGCTCACCCATCCACCCCCTAACGAACTCCTACAACCCTTATGTGTTCAGATGTACCAGAGCAGCACCCACCACCAGCCCAAGGAGTTGCAGGGGGTAGAAGTGGGAACGCAGCCCCCCCTGATGACTACGATGACGAGGACGAAGAGCTCATTGCAATGCAAGCTGATGACCACTTTGTAAGTCAGGGCGGGGGATTTGGTAGCTGATGTAGCTATATCAGAATCAGCTACAACCTTCAGCTACTGGATGTATATGCTAGCTGGTGCACACTTTGGAAGTCAGGGCAGAGGATTGGGTAGCTGATGTAGCTATCAGAATCAGCTACAACATTCAGTTATTGGATGTACATGCTACCTGGTGCACTCTTCGCAAGTCAGGGCAGGGGATTAGGTTGCTGCTGTAGCTATCAGAATCAGCTACAACCTTAAGCTACTGGATGTATATGCTAGCTGGTGCACAATATGTAAGTCAAGGCGGGGGATTACGTAGCTGCTGTAGCTATCAGAATCAGCTACAATCTTCAGCTATTGGATGTAGATGCTAGCTGGTGCACACTTTGGAAGTCAGGGCAGAGGATTGGGTAGCTGATGTAGCTATCAGAATCAGCTACAACCTTCAGCTACTGGATGTAGATGCTAGCTGGTGCACACTTTGGAAGTCAGGGCAGAGGATTGGGTAGCTGATGTAGCTATCAGAATCAGCTACAACCTTCAGCTACTGGATGTAGATGCTAGCTGGTGCACACTTTGTAAGTCAGGGCACGGGATCAGGTAGCCTCTGATGTAGCTCCTGAAGCTTCATACAGAAGTACTCAAAGCAAAACAAACTGTGCTGAGGATCAAGGCTTTTCCCCCCTATAAATAGCGATCGCTAGTTTTGACCCCGGTTAGGGGAAATAGTCGCTATACAAATGTACACAAAAACGGGCCTTAAAAGCTATAAAGGCTTTAAATAGCACTTGAACGCTGTCCCTGGAGGCAGGGATAAATTTTTCAAATAAAAAAGGGGAAATCTTATTCCTTTTTATTTGATTCCTCCCTATTTTCCTCCCAAAACAGGATCCTTATTACGATTTTGGTCGATTTGGGTCGTTTTAGTCAATTTCAGCGGGAGGAGGGAAAAAAAGATAGGTCACACCATGCCTAAAAAACCTGGGGAGGGCTGACCCCTCCCCCCCCTTAAATAGAAATGACCCCTTTTCGAAAAACTTAGATATGGATTCTGGGGTTTTACAGTATGGCGTACATTATGGCATCCTCGGAAATCCTACATAGGGATCGTGTGATAGTCAAAAATCAGTTCTGCACCCCCTCAGGGTTGGATTGGGTTGGGGGGGGGGGGGGGGGGGGGATTTACCCCCCCACATACACACACACACAGCCATACCCACTCACCCATATTACCTGCCCATTCACCCACCCATATTATCAACCCATACCCAGCCATTCACCGATTGGTACTCTGGGCTGGGCGGGGGTTTGGGAGGGGCGGGGGGGGGGGGGGGGGGGGGGGGGGGGTAAATACTTATTGCATGAGGTCCAAAGTGTTGCCAATAGACTACCCATATTACCCACCCATTCACCCACCCGTATTATCAACACACACCCAGCCATTCACCCACTCATACTCTAGGATGGGCTGGGGTCTGGGGGGGGGGGGGGGGGGGGTAAATACTTATTGCACGAGGTCCAAAGTGGTGCCAATAGACTACCCTTATCAAGGCCTACTTATGGATGGTCTCAGAATGTCATTTGGAGGTGTGAGTAAAAAGTTAGCAAAAAACAAAATGAGGGCTGACCCCCCCCTCCCCCCCCCCCCCCCCCCCCCCCCCCTAAATGAGGTGCTCAGAATGACCTGAAAAGTGACTTTAAATATCGCCATGATACATGTGATTACAGCCCTGTTCTCAGAAAAAATTAATCGGCATGACTGAAAACTTTGAGGCCCAGGCTCCTCCTGATTTCAGTAAAAAAAACTTTTTTTTAGGTTTCTTATTCCGGCAATTTGAGCCAAAACGGGGTCTCGTATTCCGATCGGAACATATTCCGGAAAACAATATCTCTGCCTGGAGGAGGCTTAACCATCAAGCTAGAAAAAACCACTTTCAGATTTGAAGAAAGTCCTGCTGAGGATGCTGTCTATGTTTTCCCCATTAGGATGTTAACATCTGATACTGTACCGACACAACAAATTGACGGTTAGGTGATTTAACGGCTTCTAGACGAAGTGGGCAGCATGGGGTCCCGCGTAATCGAACCCAGGTCGATCGGTGCGACAGGTGGAAATACCGCCTGCCGTTTTGTCAGTCCTGGACGCCCTTAACTGTCGAGTCCAAAGATGACTGTTTTAGGTACTTATCTCTCACTCCTGAAGCTTCATACAAGAATTCCCAAATCAAAAAGAAATGTGCTGAGGCTGCTATCTATGTAGGGAACGGCAATATGATATCATGTCATCATACAATATCATATGATGCCGGCAGTCTGACTAGGCTAAAGTTACTATTTGTATACAATATCATATGATGCAATTTGTATGATATCATACTCGCCTTTGGTCAACATCATATGACATGCCGGTCCCTATGTATTTGTGTGCCCCTGTTGGATGCCTCCGTACAATAGCACTCCTGACAACAGCACTCCTCAGAATAGCACTCTGGACAAGAGCACTTCGGACAATACCAAGCCTGTCACAAGAATGCCCAAAACAAACAGAAGCTGCGCTGAGGCTGCTGTATAAGTGTGCCCCTGTTGGATGCCTTGCGTACAATAGCACTCCTGACAACAGCACTCCTCAGAATACAACTCCAAACAAGAGCACTTCGGACAATACCAAGCCTGTCACAAGAATGCCCAAAACAAACAGAAGCTGCGCCGAGGCTGCTGTATAAGTGTGTCCCTGTTGGATGCCTTACGTACAATAGCACTGCCGAGAATTGCTGTAGTGTGTTCTAGACAAGTTATAGAAATATCCAAGGAATTGGGGAGGGTATATGAGGGAGATCTCAAATCATATTGGGAAGATCGAAAAATGTGTTGGCAGTTTTTTGTTTTAGTTATGAAAGGTATTTCACCCCAGGTGGTGGGTCTTCCAACACAAACCACCGACACCCAGCATTCAGTTCGAATTGCATTGCCACTCCTACAAAAGAGTAGGCACCCTGAGGGTCGGCGGGAGATACCGACCTTCGACCAAACGAACATTCAATATGAATTAGAACTAGAATGCTGTGGCTGCTTTTGTGTTTGCCCCTGTTGGAGGCCTCCATAAAATAGCACTCTCGCGCTCTTGAAGGTCCAAACAAGAAGGCCAACAACTTGCGCTGCAGTCATTGCGCAGTCCATCTGTGTCCCATCCAACTGTGTCTCATCCATCTGGTCAGTGCGCTGCAGATGGATGGGACACAGATGGACTGCGCTCTTGAAGGTCCATAGAAGAAGGCCCAAAACAAGAAGAAAAATTGCTGAGGCCGCTGTCTAGGTTCCCTTGGTTGTGGGCCCCAGAGCAATCGAACGGGCTGGCCCCCTCAACCTCACGCCTCGTCTTAAGGCGCAACATTTATTTGTGTATTTATCTTGTCCCCTGTAGGAGGATGCTATGGATGTTATTTATGTATCTATATACTATGGATGTTGTGGATGTATATTATTGGATGGATATTTTATTTGTATATATATATATGTATATATACTATGGATGTTATGGATGTATATTTATTTATCTATCTGCTATGAATGTATTGTATTGTATCTATATTTATATATCTATCTGACATGGATGTTATGGATGAATATTATTGGATGTATATTTATTGATCTATCTGCTATGGGTGTTATGGATGTCTATTACTGGATGTTTGTTTATATGTCTATCTGACATGGATGTTATAGATGTATGTTTATTTATCTATCTGCTATGGATGTTATGGATGTATATTATTATATCTATCTGCTATGGATGTTATGAATGATATTATGTATCTATCTTTTCCCCTGTAGGAGGCTGCTATGGATGTTATGGACGAGCTCGATTTCGGTGATCCAGAAGAAGACGCACCACGTCCTGCTGTAGCAGCAGCTGCTCAGAAGCAGCCTACCCCCTCTGCCAGAGCTCATGCCAAGGAGCCGGCCCCCCCCGAGGACGACAGCCTTGAGGACGATGAACTCTTGGAGCTGATTTTTGGTGCGGATGGACCCCCAAGCAGCCAGCCCCACGCCAGCAGCGGTGTGGGGCAGGGAGACGAGGATGATATGGACGATGAACTGTTAGCCCTAGCTGGTGTTGGGCCCAGTGGTGGTGGCGGCTCCGCCCCTGGCTTGGACTTGGAGCTCACACACTCACAAACAGAGGCGCAAGAGGGGCGGGGGCTGGGCAAAGGCAGGTTGAACTCAGGGGTGGGGAGCGGAGGTGGTAGGGGAAGTCAGGGCACTGCGGGGGGGTCTCAGGCAGCGCGCTTGGAGTACGCTGATTTGAATGATGGGGGGGTTAATGATCAGGAGTTGCTGGACTTAATGGATGAGGATGAGGAGGATCAGCCGGCGGAGGATGCACGCGCCACGCCACCCACACAGGATGGTGCGACCCAGAACGGGGTCACGAAAAGGGGTAGAGCCATGCGGTTGGATGATGAAGATGATGAATGATGTCTTTGCTTTGTTAGTTATATGCCATCGAATTGGATCGATGATGAATGGGTTTGGGGAGGAGTAGCTTGTGTTGATGGATGAGGGTGGGGGTAGGACCAGCCGGCTGCTGGGTCATGCCACGAGCACCAGATGGTGGGACAAAGAACGGGGGGGGGGGGGGGGGGGGGGGGGGGGGGGGGCGAGAAGGGGTAGAGCCATGCGGCTGGATGATGAAGATGATGAATGACCCAGAAACTGGGGCCCAGAACGGGAGAGGGGGCCACGCCACCCACCCAGGATGGTGGGCCCCAGAACGGGAGGGGGGGGCACGCCACCCACCCAGGATGGTGGGCCCCAGAACGGGGGGGGGGGGGGGGGGGGCTGGATAATGAAGATGATGAATGTTGGGGGGCGTGAATGATGACGAGTCGCTTGACTTGATGTATGAGGATGAGGAGGGTCAGCCGGCTATAGAGGGACGTGCCACGCCACCCACACAGGATAGTGGGACCCAGAACGGGAGGGGGGGCCATGCCACCCACCCAGGATGGTGGGACCCAGACCGGGAGCGTGTGGGGGGGAAGGGGTGTAGCGTGTGTTGATGGGTGAGGATGGGGAGGACCAGCCAGCTGTTGGGACCCGCTGCACCACCAGGGTTCTACGCTACCAGGGTGCCGCGCTGCCTTATTGAGCCCCTCTGCGCGTTTCGCGCAGTTTTTCAACCCCCTGTGGACGCAGCGCGCAGTTTTTGCGCTTTTTGCACTAAAAAGCGCTGACCAATTTGACGTTGGTGCGCTTTAAGCGCTGACCGATTTGGCAAGAAGAAGTACCCTGCACACCAAAAGCACAGGATGGGGGGACAAAGAACGGGGTGGTAGTGAAAAGGGGTAGGGCCATGTCGGTGGGTGACGAAGACGATAACCGAGTAAATATATATGGCACTTCTTACGAGGCGTGGGATTGGGGTTTGCTTGCGCTGGGGCCAACCATCAAAACCATCGATGATGCCTTTGTTTTGTTAGTCATTCGCCATCGAATTGGATGGATGATGGACGTTTTCGTAGAGTAGTAGCGTAACTTGATGAATGAGGATAGCCATCTTTGGCAGTAACTTCAGTATTCAAAGCATTTTTCTGGCCTAATTGGGTTGGATGGTTAAATGGGTTTTCAGCCACCTCTGGGCTGCTCACAGTCTTCCAATTCCACGTCCCCCCGTGCGATACCCACTAAAGCCAGGGAGCATTCTAAGCGGATTAAGCAATTTTAAGACATGTCCAGGTCTAGCCAAGAATAAAAGCCTCTATAATCCCATGGGTTTTTTATGTAGTAGATATGGTTACTTGGATTTGAACTTGGTTACATAGCTCCAGCCAGCAATTTGGCTGCTCGCCGTCCTCGGCAGTAAAAACATTATAACCAGGAAAATGTAAACTCGAACAAACTTTTCTCTTTCCTTTTATTGATATTAGTACTGGTAGTAGATGTGGTTGCAAGCCGCCAAGCGGGTAAGGGATATATTCAGCAGAAAGCGTACCGGTGAGGGTTTCCATCCATGGGGAACTTAAACTTGACCTTGGTTACGTACCTTCAGCCAGCAATTTGACTGCTCGCCATCTTCGGCAGGAAAAAACATTACTAGCAGGAAAATGTAAACGCGAACGAATCCATGGGGGAACCCAACCTGGCAGTCCCGGATATGGCTCACGAGGCATACTGATTCACATCATAACAGTTTTTCCCCGGGTCTTCCAAACTGCTACTCTTCAGGTGGTACATTCACGCCAGGGTGGTTCAGATTTTTGCACTTCATGTCTAGACGTAGATTTTGGAGGGTGCATTACGTAGATTTCGGCTCGTTAATCGTAGATTCTCGAGCAGCCTTGAACAAACTTTGGTCACTCCTCGCCGTCTGCTGGCCACTTGATTGATTGTAACATGTAGAGCGCTAGCGTTACACTCTCTAGTATACAATTGCTGGCTGAAGCTTTGTAACCAAGTTCAAGTTAAAACGTTACGTTTCACGTGTACTTGTCAGTTAAGGTATTGTTTGTAGCAAAAGAAGCAGCCAGTGCTTCATTCGTCTTTTTATGTATAGCACGATATAGCCTGTAGAAAACACCGGAAGGGCTCCGGTTTAATTTCGACTGGGACACTTACATGCCATTTGTGTAGGGGTTGGCAATAAGCTGAAGGCTAAAAAGCCGTATTGATTACTGCTCAACTTCATGCCGAGTATGAGTAACTATCCAGACACACCTAATCATTTTAAAGGAGGACAAATCCTAGATTAGAGGACAAATCCTTTTAAACAAGAACACCATTACAATTTTGTCTTGCCTTTTTGTAAGAAGAGCACACCCGGGGGGGGGGGGGGGAGGGGGGGGAAGTAAATGGGATTTGAAACAGTGATCTGATTTACATCATGTTAAGAGCTCAGCATCGACTCTTTCTCTGCACATTGCTTCTTTTCATTTGCTAACGACGACAAGTCCACAATTAGCAATTTTCACTGCTGCATTCTCCAGCCATAAGTAAAACGATTGTTTGAAGTTCACGTCATTAAGTCCCTATTAGACTACCCATGAAGATGCGTAGACTGCAAATCAGCCAACAATCCAATTGGTACGACGGTCGTGATTTTTACACAAGGGACAAATCAGCAACCAGACAGCTACTCTCACTCACTCTCTCTTATTTCGAACTTCGACTCTTCTCTCTAAAAAAATGGGGGTGGGGATAGGGGGTGGAGGGGGGTAATATTTCACAAGGATGAATTGGTCAACACCCATCAGTAATCAACCATACATGTTAAAAACAAAGCCAAAGGCTAACCCTAATACAGCAGCGCCATGCAAACTTTTTTACAGCCTGGTAAGGAGGTGCAATGCTCATCCCAACACAGAAATACCAGTCTCGTACATAGACATGTCTTAAGCGCTTGGTAAGGCAGCAGCCTGGTAAGGGATGGTCTGCTCAGGAGAATCATCCTTTAAGTAGTGTTGGGCTTGCCTCTCCATGACGATTGCAAGGAACTCCTCGCCGTCGATGTTCTCTTTCTCCAGCAGCACAGCGGCAGTCCTGTGCAAGATGTCAATGTTGGAGGAGACAAGGTCCTTAGCCCTGCGGTACGCGGTCTCCACCAGCTTCTTCACCTCAGCATCGATGGTGTCCGCCGTTGCGCTACTAAAGTCGCTAGGCTGTCCGGCAGATCCTCCGAGGAAAGTGTTGCCTCCGCCCTGGGACCAGCACACTTGTCCAAGCTCCTTGCAGAAGCCAAGCTGAGTGACCATCAAACGAGCGGTGCGGCTAACCTGCTGGAAGTCTCCTGATGCTCCGGTTGTAATCTCATCCTCACCGAAAATCAACTCCTCAGCAATGCGGCCACCCATGGCCACTGCCATCTGGTTCTCGAGGTAAGACCTGCTGTACAGGCCACTCTCCAGGCGCTCCTCGCTTGGTGCGAAGAAGGTGATGCCTCCAGCTCCTCCGCGTGGCACGATAGTGATCTTGGTCACAGGGTCATACTCAGGCATCAGGGCGCCCACGACAGCATGGCCAGCCTCGTGGTAAGCTACCAACCTGCGCTTCTTCTCACTCACAACGGCACCCTTCTTCTCAGGGCCGGCGATGATACGCTCCAAAGCATCAGCAATCTCCTCCTTGCTAATCTCCTTGAGCTCGCGTCTAGCAGTAATGATAGCAGCCTCATTCATCAAGTTCTGAAGATCTGCACCAGTGAAGCCAGGGGTACGGCGAGCGATCTTCTCAAGGTCGACATCCTTGGACAGCACCTTACCCTTGGAGTGAACCTTCAGGATAGCCACACGGCCCTGGACATCCGGTCGGTCAACAGTCACCTGACGATCAAAGCGTCCGGGGCGCAGAAGGGCAGAGTCCAGGACATCAGGCCTGTTGGTGGCAGCCAAGACAATGACACCAGTGTTACCCTCGAAGCCATCCATCTCAGTTAGCAGTTGGTTGATGGTCTGCTCACGCTCGTCGTTACCACCACCCATGCCGGAACCCCTCTGGCGACCCACAGCATCAATCTCATCAATGAAGATGATGCAGGGGGCCTTTGCCTTAGCCTTCTCAAACAGGTCCCTAACGCGTGAAGCTCCCACACCAACAAACATCTCCACAAACTCAGAAGCGGCGCAGGAGAAGAAGGGGGTTCCAGCCTCACCGGCCACAGCCTTGGCAAGCAGGGTCTTACCAGTTCCAGGGGGACCGACGAGGAGGCAGCCCTTGGGGATCTTGGCACCAAGGGCGGTGTACTTCTCAGGATTCTTCAAGAAGTCAACAACCTCAACAAGCTCCAACTTGGCTGAGTCACAACCCTGTGAGCAATTTAAATTTAAATGATGACAATGTAAGCACAAGTGTGCAGAACATGGTAAAAGCAAGTAAATGAGGTTGAACCTAGGTCTGTTCAATTCCTCTCCATTAGCTAGGGCGCAACTCAGTAAGAAGTTCCAAGAAATGTTGATGATCCTGCTTCTTCCTGGTGCCCTACTGGGCTCCAAATATGCCCTCAGATTGACTAGTCAAGGGGGGCTACATGCACATTGGAAAAAAGAAAGAAATGCAGGCAGGCAAAAAAAACTTATACCAATCTTCCTTACTCAATACAGGCAGAAATAAAAGCATACGTCAACAACTCATACTCACGGCAACGTCATCAAAGGTGACACCAGTCTCGGGGACCTCCTGGAACTTAGACTTGTTCTTGCCAAATTCCATAGGTCCTCCACCTCCCATTCCTCCAAACCCTCCTCCCTGGCCAGGCTGGCCTCCACCTCCACCCTGCTGGCCTCGGCCAAAGAGGAGGAACAGGCCTCCGAAGGCTAGGAGAGGGAAAAGGATGTTACCCAAAAGAGAAGCTGGGTTGCCTTGCTGCTCGCCCTCGGAGACTGAGATGTCAACACTGTTTGCAGCAAGCACATCAACGAGAGTAGAGTCGTTGGGGATGGTGACAGAGGCGCGGCGACCGTCAACGGCAGTAAGCTGAAGAGCACTACCATCCTTGGCGAAGCGGACACGCTCGATCTGTATGGGGGAGGTAGTTATTATTGAGTTTGAGTTTCATAATACCGTACTTGACAATGGCTCCCATTTTCCGGATTTTCCGTAGGGCTGAGATATCTACACTCACTCAATAGACAGACTACAACCATCATATATTACCACACCTGGACCCCATGATCCCATTCATGCCTCCCTATCCTAAACTCCTCTGTTCAAGTCTGGGGAGCAGCAAAGTCAACACAACACTGGTGGGCTTCAATAAGTCTTGCAAGCGACAAATACACTCTCCCAACAACAAGTCTGGTGGGCAACGACAACTACACTTCCAAGTCAAAGTGAATCCTACGTGTCTGAATGAGTAAACCTGGTCCCCATGATCCCATGCGTACCTTCCCATCCTCAACAGCAGTCAAGAACTCTGAGTAGCGCCAGTTGCTACCCTCGGGGAACTTGTAAGCATCAGCCTGGACATCAGGGGCAGACTGAGTGGCGGCCAGAGGGGCAGACTGAGAGAAATTAATCTCCCCAACCTGCTCCGTGGTGGTGGTGGGAGGTTGCATCGCATCAAGGGCGAAGGCATTCTGGGCAAATCCACTGGAAATAACCATGGAGGCAAGGATGGCAGCAGACAAGTTCTGCATGGGGGCAGGGGCCTGCAGGGTAAGGGAGTTGGAGGTGTCAGGTTAGGGATGGAGCAAGTCCTAGATAAGTGTAAGGTAGAAGAAAGGTTAAGGGTAATGATGAAGGGGGGGGATGGTTATGGCTGAAGGGGTGTGTGGGTAAGGGTGAAGGGGTGTCTTTGGAAGGTGAGGGTGCAAGGTGTGTTTGGTTCACCATAGAGCTCATGCCAAGAGGGTAGCTGCCATTAGATAGCAGGCGGATGATACATTGATTGTGAATAACGGTAGATGGGTCCTCGTTCGGGGTGTAGAAGATCGAGACGCTTCGGGAAGGATGACACGAACGATTATCAAGATAAAACCAAACACGCGTGAGTCATCACGACCTAGTCGGGAGTAAAATCGATAGGGTACGGTAGAGATATTTCGGGAAAGAGGGAGATTGCAAGGACGGGGGGGGCTAGCCTGAGGGCGGGTGGGGTGGGGGTGGGGTGGGGGGGTAGGGGTGGGGGGGGGTCAAATGCCAGGGTAGGTTGGGATAAAGTAACCCTAGGTCGCATTTAGACATGCACTGGTCTCTGAGCCGAGGCGTACGCAGATGAAACACGGGAGCATGATTGACTGGATTTAATTTCAGGATGGTTTGTGGGGCTGGGGATGCGTCTTGAAATGAGAGGGATTGAGGTGTGTGATCTTCAAGTGACCCCGACGTGGGCATAGTAGTCGGTGAGAGACGATCTTGAGCTCAGTCTATACGATAACCCACCTGCTTCACGGCATTACAGCGCATGGGCAGCCTGGGTGCAGCCAGCAGACCCATACGAGCGGGCTTGGGAGTCTGGCAGAAGCCGCGGGTTGAGGTGGACTGGAGCATGGCGAGAGCTTGAGAAGAAGGGAAGGAGATAGAAGCAACCTGGACTGGAGGCTAATACAAGCCTTGTGATGAGGGACTGGACTGGCAGAGGACAGACTTGTTGCGTGTTGTTAAGTCTAAAAGTTCGTACGGGGTTTTAGAAATGGTGGATAGGGGACGGGTTATATATCTGGATCAACCGACCTTCTCGTGCGTGGCTGCGAGGGCGTGCGAGGGTGTGGGTGAGGATTTGTGGCTGCAGGCCCACCACGCGTGTCGACCTCTCGGCTGTATGGACCCATTTCAGTTCGCATTCGGTTCGGATTTGGGTGAAACGTCATTCGGTGTTGGTTGACAATCTGTTGCTTAGGAGAAGACGTGGGCTGTGTCTTCAGTGGGCCCGTTAGACAAGTCCACGCTGGCACGTGTGTTTCCAGTGGCCATGGCCATGGCCACAAGCCTTGGGTCCCCCAAAGCGCCACGCTGTGCTGACCATGGGACTGGGCCAGCTCCTCGACGCTTCATGTGACCTGTAGCGTGTCTGACCACAGGGGGCCGGGTCGGGGCAGGACCACCACAGGGACGTCGTTCACGCAGCAGGACCAGGTTTAAACTCTTTCCCGTCCTCCAGACAGCCTAGCCTTGGTTTTGTGGTGGTGCGCTGGAGATGCACGGTAGCTGCCAGGCGTCGCCTTGCACAACGGCAGTTGTCTCTGCCCGAGTCCATGCAACACCGCGGCGTTGAGCCAAAAACACGAACAAGCAAGTATACGCCACTAAGAAAAAAACAAGGAGAAGAAAAATAATATCAAGAACCAAAAAAAAACGAACGGATGTGTTTTTTGTGTGTGCAGGTGCTTATAGAAAGTGAATCGTGGTGAGTGGATAATGAATCAATTCTAAACCCGGGGCACAACAACTTTTGGCCCACCACACGCCCCCCACCTTGGTCAACAACGTAACGACCACACCATTAACAGCCACCTAGCCCGCAGCTCCAGTTATTTCTAGGTCACCCTCGGTTTTGGTGGCATAAAAACTCAACGAGTAACATAAAACCACAAAAATCAAAAAAGAATAAGACAAAAGGCAACACCCAACAGCCAAGGAGGATCTGCGCAAAACACAATGGTAGAATAGACACCAGGCGTGTGGCGCAACACCCTGACAAAAACCACGCCAGCAGGAAGTCCATCTGTACCGACCCCCATCACCAAGCAGCTCCTATGATGGCAAAAACACAAACATTTTGGAAGCCTTGAGCAAAAGGGATTTCACGTTTCGGACAGGCCACAGCATGTCGCTCGGTTCAGCAGGCTAGATGTTCAAGTGTTCAAAAGGGTTTTCACGTTTCAAACACAGCTCCTGGAGGGTGTAATGTAGTATTACAGTAACAACACAGATGTCGGCTCATTAGACTTGGTGTCATACCCAGGAATCGGACCCAAACGATTATTAATGTTTTGCCCCAAAACCTTAGGAAAATCACTGATCGCCAGCCCGGGTAAAAATCATACAACATAGTTGTACAAGGGTACTTCAGAATGTAGTATTGTAGTGTACGGTAGATCCCGCCGACCCAAGGGCGCCGACTCCCTCGTTACGAGTCCAAAAAGCTCCGCCACATAAAATATACCGGTAATTAAGGAACGGTAATATGATAGCATGCCATCAATTCAGCATGCGATATCATATGATGCCGGCAGTCTAACTAGGCTAAAGTTACCATTTATATACCGTACAATTTCATACAATGCAATTTGTTTGGTATCATATGATATCAAACTCGCCTTTGGTCAAAATTATATGATATGCCGGTCCCTACATTTAATCCTTCGAGAGCCATTGCAGGGAGCTAATGTAGGCAGGCCCACCCTTTGAGCCGAGAATCCCTCTTGTAAAAAAATGTACGCCTCAAGAGTCAAAAAGAAGTCAACAGACAACTGATCGGATGACTTGTTTGTACAATGGCACAGTAACTGCTAACGGTAACTGCTAACGGTAACTGCTAACGGTAACTGCTTACAGTAACTGCTAACGGTAACTGCTAACGGTAACTGCTAACGGTAACTGCAGACAGGCCATAGATGGCCCATAACAAGCCCGGTCTACAACATCCGGTGGTGGGTCTTCTATTGTAAGCAGTGCTTTTACCGCACGACCATCTGGATCAACCAAACCACAGCTTACAACATCTTCCATCCATCCTCAAAATCACAGTGTACAAGCAATTAAGCATCGGCACCATAATCCGACCATTAATCATGCAGTGAGACTGCAGACACACTTGAGCTGAGATACTACTTCGTTTAAAGAGTAGGAATAAGATGATCAGTCACAACTGTGGCGAGCTGATGAAGGAGAGATGGCGGCAGTACAGTTAGGTACTGCATACCATTGCACGTGACCATAGCTGGCAATCCGCACTGTAGGGAGCACAGCAGGGACTAAGACCTGGTGCTCTAGGCCTTTTAGAGACGGCATGCAAGCCGGACTATAACAGATAAAGCGCGTACAAGATATCTTCTTCATACAAAACATCCTCATGCAAGCTTTCCTCATCTGAGAAAATACGAAATCTAACTGTGGAAATCATGATTTTATCAATATTAATCAAGTCTGCCCAGAGCATCTAACATTTGCTCATGAAAAAATCAAGCAGGGCACAGACGAGCTATACCGGTATCTATAGCTATGCACAGATGATACACATACATGCATAATGGTATGCAAAGCTATCCTTTTCGGCTTTTCTTAGAAGGTATAGACAGCTCCCTGGGCCAGAAACTGCGCAACACCCACATATTTCAGCATATCTGGACAGCTGGCGGTGTCCGCTTCAAGGTGCACTAGGTAGCATTATATTTTGCCGAATAGCTGGTCAGGGGACCTGCCTAGAAGCCGTTGCTCGTAGCCAAAAAGGAAATCTGCGATCTTCTAGGGCAGCCAAAGCACTGAAGCACTTGTCTAATCTACTGAGGTACGTACCTCGGTCTTTCAAGTACCAGGTGGACAATGCTATGCTAAGGACTTATTTATTAATTTATGTGTGCTGAGTTCAAAGACAAACTTGGATTTGGTAAGGTGGCTCCAAAGTATGAAACAATTATAATTCAATTTAAATCCATTTCCAAGTTAGTCCTCGTCCTTAGCAGCTCTCCTTCTTTGTTTGAGGTTCAGTTCATCAGTCATTTTTCGTTGCAGCCCCTCCTGTCACGGTTGTGCAAGTCCCATTAGCCTGTTTGGCCTACAATATGACTGTAACAACATTCCAAGTCTTCCAGTATTTTCTTTTCAGCAACGAGCAGCAGCTTCCAAGCAACTCCACTTCATGGCTTCATAGCTAAACCGTATGTAACCTAGCGCACGTTGAAGCTGCCATCCTCAGTTTTCTAGCACTGCTGAAATCATCGGGTGTGGCCCACTGGCTGGTTGGGAAAGCTAGCTACAAGCTACTGCTTGAAGCCGAAAAGAAAAAGTGCTGTCTTCCAACCAGGTTGTGCACGTTACAGCTTGGACTTTTGCTGCATGGCGATGATTGCCCTAACCAAAACCTTGAGATTGCTGGTCGCTTCAAACCAATTCTTCATTTTGGGGCTACACATGGCTTCCAGCCAGCTCCAACAGCCAGCCACTTGGTCCAGCCCAAAGCTTTCAGTTGCATTTAAATGCCCGTAATGCCACCTTGCAGGCACACTAGCGAGGGTAAGGTTTGGCCCTAGAAGGACAGGGGAAAGGAGCTGCCTAGAAGCTGCTACGCGTTCCCCCAAAATGAAATAGTGCTTCAGACACCTGATGGGCCTTGTTGACAAGGACCAGGCTGGACCAGGGATTTTCCCCCCGCTATATATAGCGGTCGTAGTTTTGACCCCGTTTTAGCGAAATTCTCGCTACAAAAATGATTATTTTTTGTTTTGCCCTAGAATGGCCCTGAAAAGCTACATACGCTATAAAGAATACTAAAACGCTGTCCCTGGAGAACCATTAAGCTAGAAAAAACCCACTTTCAGATTTGAAAAAAAAATCACTGGACTGGACCAGTACACAAATTACAGCTTGGAGGTCGGCTGCATAGTGATAATTGCCTTACCCAACACCTTGCGATTGCCAATCGCCTCAAATGCTAGGTGGGCTGCCTCTAGGGGGTACCGATGGGACACCTGCATGTGGCATTTGTGTGTGTATGGGTGGGTGGGTGGGTGGGGCGTGTTGCCTCTAGGGGGTATCGATAGGACACATGCATGTGGCATTTGTGTGTGTGTGTGTGTGCTGCCTCTAGGGGGTATCGATTGGGCTCCTGCATGTGGGATGTGTGTGTGTGTGTGTGCTGCCTCTAGGGGGTATCGATGGGACACCAGCATGTGGCATGAGTGTGTGTGTGTGTGTGTGTGTGTGTGTGTGTGGGGGGGGGGGGGGGGCTGCCTCAAGGGGGTATGGATGGTACACCAGCATGAGTGTGTGGGGGGGTGTAGGGGGGGGGGGGGGGGCTGCCTCTAGGGGGTATCGATGGTACACCAGCATGAGTGTGTGGGGGGGGTGTAGGGGGTGTAGGGGGGGGGGCTGCCTCTAGGGGGTACCGATGTAAACAGCATGTGTGTGTGGGGGTGGAGGGGGGAGGGTTTTGTGTGTGCTAGGGGTGGGGGGGGGGAGGGGGAGCCCCCCCAAGGGGGGGGGGGGCTGCCTTCTGGGTCGGTACGATGGTTACACCAGCATGTGTGTGTGTGGGCGGAGGGGGTGGTGGGTGTAGGGGGGGGGGGGGGGGGGGTGGGGGGGGGCGGCCTCTAGGGGGTGGGGGTTTATATCGTGGGAAACCAGAATGAGTGTGGTGGGGGGATTGTAGGGGGGGGGGGGGGGGGGCTTGCTCTAGGGATAGGGGGGGGGCTGCCTTCTAGGGGGTATCGATGGTACACCAGCATGTGTGTGTGGGGGGGTGTAGGTGGTGGGGGTTGTAGGGGGGGGGCTGCTATAGGGAGGTGGTATCGAGGTACACGCATGTGTGGGTGGGGGGGGGGAGGGGGGGGGGTAGGGGGGGGCTGCTCTAGGGGGTATCGATGGTACACCAAGCTGTGTGTGTGTGGGGGGGGGAGGGGGTGGGGGTGTAGGGGGGGGGCTGCCTCTAGGGGGTATCGATGGGACACTAGAAGGGCTAAGTTATTAGGGTAGCCAATCAGGCTAAAAGGTCCAATTTCAATTCATGGAGATTTCAATACAATTCATGGGGGTCGCCAAATAGGCTAAAGGGTCCGGTTTCAATTCATGGGGGTTTCAATGCAATCCATGGGGGTTTCAATTCTACGGGTAGCTAATTATGCTGTAGGGTCCATTTTCAATTCATGGGGGTTTCAATGCAATTCATGGGGGTTCCAATTCATGGGGGTTCCAATTCATGGGGGTAGCCAATTAGGCAAAAGGGTTCCAGTTTCAATTCAACTTCCCCTCTGCCATCCAGTTTAGCACGGCTTGCATACCCTCTCCCAGCACCCATAGTCACAACAACAGCACCTTGCAACGTGCCAACACTACACCACACAACTCTACACTACACAAAACTGTACCACACACACACACCTCCATGCACACACACACAAACTTGCAAGGTGCCAACATACCTGCACCTTCACCTTGCCCTCAGCCATCCAGTTTAACACGGCTTGCATACCCTCTCTCAGAACCCATGGTCACAACAGCAACTTGCAACGTGCTAACACTACACAACAATACACCAAACCACACTAAACTACACAACACAGCATTACACCATACCACACAAACACACACACCTCCATGCACCCCACACATGACCTTGCAAGGTGCCAACACACCTGCACCTTCAGCTTGCCCTCAGCCATCCAATTCAAATTCAACACGGCTTGCATACCCTCTCCCAGTACCCATAGTCAGACAACAACACCTTGCACCGTGCAACCACCGTTTTTCTCCCACAAATTGAGCGACTCGGTGCGACCCCATTGCGACACACTGTCCCCCGAGCCCAGCAGATCACTAAGCGCGGAGCCCGAGGGGTCAGGGGGGGGGGCATTTTTGACTAGTTTAGCCGGACCCATGCGTTGCCATGCAGGAACGGGATGGCCACGCGTCACACAAAAATGCTTGAAACCATGCCCAAAGTGCCAAAACGTGCTTGAAAAAGTGCAAAAACTGCTTGTAAAGTGCTTAAAGCGTACAAGGACATACCTGCACCTTCAGCTTTCCCTCAGCCATCCAGTTCAACACAGCTTGCATACCCTCTCTAAGCACCTGAGGTCGAGCCGCCATGTAGGAGCCCCAAAAGATGCCGTGTAGAGTTGTATTCTTTACGAGCAAGATGTTTGGAAGGACCTGAAACAGTTTTTCGGTTGATTGGTTAGGAAAGAAAACTTGCACGACATGCTGATCGATGAGAAGAGGAGCATGAGCCTGGTCAAGGAGCCAGAGGGCATCTACGTCGACTACTACAGGCAGAGGGCCACACCCAAGACCGTGGAGCTCCTGGGAAACCTGGCCAAGGAGGTGGGTGGTGGATGTGCAGGGGGAGTGTGTGTGTGTGATTGATTGGTTAGGAAAGTGACTGAGCGACTGTGTTGTTGTCCAGATGCTGTTGTTGCTGCTGCTGTTGTTGTTGTTGTTGTTGTTGTTGTTGTTGGTGGTGGTGGTGGTGGTGGTGTTGTAGCCGTTGTTGTTTTTGGCGGAGCCCCCTCTTCAAGGGGTGGGAGCCCCCAGGGTTACCCACTTGTCCGTTTGACTGTCTGACCGTGACGAAGCCTGACACATCAGCCAACGTTCTCATAACTAACTCGCTTCTGTTGCCACATGTCTCTCCGTCGCGAACAATCTCCGCCAATTTTTAGCGTCGCTTGCGACGCTGCATCTAACTTGTTATTGTAGTTGTAGTTGTCGTCGTCGTCGTAGTTGTAGTTGTGCTTGCACTTGTTGCAATCCTAGGTAGCACAAGGCTTAAGGGAGCGATTGACCACCATAACCAGTTCATATAGCAATGACAAGTTCTAGACGCATCGCAAGTGACCGCAAGGAAAAGGAGTAGAGTGTTGGAGTTGAGTGTTCGCTAACGGAGCGACAGGTGGCACCGGAATCGAATGCAGCAGATCGAGGCCAGAATTTACGGCAGGGCCAGGGGCCAGTAAGGGCCAGGGTTGGACAGTGCGGACAAACAGACAGGCAGACAATCTGACAACAGGGTGACTCTGGGCGCTCCCGCCCCCCAGAAGGGGGGGCTCCGCCAAAAAGCCCTGCCCCAAGGCAGACACTATACATTAATCAATAAATAGTACGCCTTATAACGAGGTGTGAGGTTGAGGTGGCCAGCCTGTTTGCTTGCTCTGGGACCAACCACCAATCTATACCTTCAGTATACCTCAAGCCGTATATTATATCTAAGGTATGCCCCAAGCCATACACTGTACCTTAGCTATGCCTAGAGCCATACAATATTCCTTAGCCATGCCCACGCTCTGCGCTATACCTTAGGAATGGATCTAGCCCTGCACTATACCCCAGGCCATACACTGTACCTTACCTATGCCTAGAGCCATACAATATTCCGTAGCCATGCTCACGGCCTGCACTGTACCTTTGGTATAGATCCTGATGCAAAGCCGATGATCAAGTACTGGGCTCCCCACGCAACAGACTTGAGGGCTTCAGCAAACATGTCCCCTCCCACTGGGTCATACACTACATCGACACCTGCAGGCAGGTATGTGAATAGGAGTGATGAATGTTGTTAAAGTCCAGGAGTAGCCAGTTAGGCTAAAGGGACATGCCCAACCTCGTATAACCAAGATAACTCCTGACTAACAACAGGGGCTATAATAACAAGCACTATATAACCAGGTCCCCCAAAAATCGTTAGAACGTGACGGAAGATCGTGAGAACGTGACCTGAGATTGTGATGACGTGACGGGAGATCGAGAGAACGTGATGGAAGATCGTGATACGTGATGGAAGATCGTGATAACGTGTCGGAAGATCGTGAGAACGTGACCTGAGATCGAGAGAGCGTGGCAGAAGATCGTGAGCACGTGACGGAAGATCGTAAGAACGTGACTTGAGATCGTGAGAACGTGGAGGAAGGTCGTGAGGACGTGACGGAAGATCGTAAAGACGTGATGGAAGATCGTGAGAACGTGACGGAAGATCGTAAGAACGTGACATGAGATCGTGAGAACGTGATGGAAGATCGTGATAATGTGACGGAAGATCGTGAGAACGTGATGGAAGATCCTGGGAACGTGGAGGAAGGTCGTGACAACGTGACGGAAGATCGTGAGAACATGACCTGAGATCGTGAGAACATGACAGAAGACCGTGAGAACGTGACCTGAGACTGTGACCTGAGACTGATAACGTGATGGAAAATAGGGAGAACGTGATGGGAGATCGTGAGAACGTGAAGGAAGATCGTGACAACGTGATGGAAGATTACGAGAACGTAACGGAAGATCGTGAGAACGTGACCTGATATCGCGAGAACAAGACGGAAGATCGTGAGAATGTGACCTGAGCTGAAGCACTTTTGGGGAAGAAGTGGGTGAACATCCTCAGGATAGCTCCCAGGCCAGTTTTATGTAGGTACCAAATCACGCTGCTATGCCCCCATGCCGACGCGAGGCTTACAGAGATGAGTGCTTCCTGAGGTGCCTTTACTGATAAGACCTTGCCCACCATGTCTGCCGTACATGGGGTACTGTCGTACATGGGGTATCGCTGTACATGGGGATGCCGCTGTACATTGGGTACTGGCTCAAATAAACATGCATTTGCATAGGCAGAACAATACACGGTGAGCGGTGCATTGTGAGCTAACAAAGATGAGTGGTTCCTGAGTTGCTCCAGTTAAATAGTAAAGAATACATTTAAATCTGATAGAATAGCAGGAAGGCAGGTGAAGGTAACAAATACACACAGGATGCAAATGCAAATGCATAGGCCTGTGCAAAGATGCAACCCAAGAGGTGCTCAAGTGAGACTAGACTGAAACATTAATACATACTTAGAAGTGAGCCCGCATCTGGCATGCCCCTAATGTGATCTGGCATGCCCCTCATGTGATCTGGCATACCCCTCATGTGATCTGGCCCGCCCCTCATGTGCTCTGGCATGCCCCTCATGTGATATGGCACGCCCCTCATGTGATCTGGCACGCCTCTCATGTGATCTGGCATGCCCCACCTTTCCAAGGGGTGCCTACTTAGTAGGAATTTATCCGCCTTTCTTTCTGGACCCTCGGTGGGCGCTGGTTTGTCTACGGGGTCCCACTTTCTGAAATGAAAATCCTTTCAAAACAAAGTGTGGGTTCATCTACGTCACCTTATGCGCCTACCCTTTTGTAGGAGTGGCAACGCCATTCAAACTGAATCCTTGGTGTCGCTGTTTTTTGTCGGGAGGCCCACCTCCTGGGGTGAAATTCCTTTCACAGCTAAAAAATCAACTTATCAGGCGGCCCTCAATGCAGTGGGCCATCGATGCTTTCAAAATAAAAAAATAAAGATTCAAAATTTGAATTTCGAATTTCAGACTCACCTTAAGGTGCCATCTTCTTGATTGCCTTATGCAGTGGACCATGAACGCTTTTAAAATAACAAAAAACAAGATTTGAAATTTGGAATTTGAATGTCAGTCTCATCTTTGGGTGCCATGTTCTTGATTGCCTTATGCAGTGGACCATGAACGCTTTTAAAATAACAAAAAACAAGATTTGAAATTTGAAATTCAGTCTCACCTTTGAGTGCCATCTTCTTGATTGCTTTATGCAGTGGGCCATCGATGCTTTCAAGGTCAATCACATTCTCCAGCCCCTGGTGTGAACGAAACAAGAAAACGTAAGGATAACTGAATTTGAAACCGCATGTCTAAATTAGGATGCCTAGACTTGCAACTTACAGCCTAAACAACCAACACAATAAAGCATAAATACGACCGAATATGAAACCGCAGGTCCAAATAAGGATGCCTAGACCTGTGCCCTAAACCTTTAACAGCATACACAAGAAAGCACGAGTACAACTGAATCTGAAACTGCAGGTCCTAATTTGGATGCTCCGACTTGCGGCCTAAAACATAGACAGCTTACACAAGAAAGCATGAGGATACCTGTAGCACTAACTCAGGGCCTCTGTCCGTACAACGATTGTTTCAGGTTCATCTGAGGGGGGGGGCAGAAAAAAATCCGACCCCATGCCCCAGATATGTAGAGCTTGTTAAAAGGACGAAGAATCTGTTTTTTTTTTGCCCAGTCAGGAGCTGCAAACGTCGAGCCTAAAAAACCTGAGGGGAGCTGACCCCCCCCCTCCCCCCCCCCCCCCCCCCCCCCCCCCCCTTTAAATAGAAATACCTTATTTTCTTACAACTTAGATATGGATTCAGAGGGTTTACAGTATGGCGCACACAATGGCGTCCTCGGATTTGTAGTGCAGGGATCGCACGATAGTCACAAACCAGTTCTGCACCCCCCCCACTCCAGGTTGTCCAGTTGGCAGCGTTTCGATTCGATTCGGTTGCTGCCGGTGTGTGTGTGGGGTGTGTGTGGGGTGGGAGGGGGTGGGGTGGGGTGGGGTATACTTATTGCACGAGGTCCAAAGTGGTTTCAGTGGACTGCCCTTACCAAGGCCTACTCATGGGTGGTCTTATAATTGCATTTGGATGTAATGGGCTGTGCGTGGGGTGGTGGGTTTGGGGGGGGGGGGGGGGGGGGGGGGGGGTATATACTTATTGCACGAGGTCCAAAGTGGTGCCAATGGACTGCCCTTACCAAGGCCTACTCATGGGTGGTCTCAGAATTGCATTTGGAGGTCTGAGTAAAAAGTTAGCAAACAACTAAATGAGGGCTGACCCCCCCCCTCCCCCCCCCCCCCCTAAATGAAGTGCCCAGAAAAATCTGAAAACATGCTCAATAAATCGCAAATAATTATGTCATATTCAACCTATACTCGGAATAAATCGATCGGCTTGAATCAACTTTTCGTGGAGGATGCTACCTCCTGGCCCATTAGTAAAAACATTATAGGCCTCCAAAGTTGGGTGAGTGGGAGGGTGGGTGGGTGGGTGGGTGGGTGGGAAGAAAAAACTGGAATTTAAGACAAAATAGGTACTTTTCAAGTTTTGTTTTCATAGACCACAGAATGACATGGGAGTGGAACTGGGGTGTTCCTGTACTAAAGACCAGTCTCCATTGGTGCTATTAGGGCTTCCTCCCCCCCCCCCAACCCCTTCCCCCCCTCCCACTCCCCACCACCCCACCCCACCCCCACTCCCCACCCCCACCTCAAACAAACCCAGCAGTACACATGCAGTCTATCCACCCAGCCCAGAAACTCAGCACGGAGGACATTGAGACATTCGCCTTGAGTGTGGCTGAGCTAAAGGAGGTCATTGGCAAGGAACACAAGTCTAAAAGGCGTGATCAAAAGGTGCAAGTGGCGCAAGATCTATTGCAGGCTGAGGCAGCTCTAGTAGA
>JACBWV010000472.1:12427420-12621007 GCA_013435795.1 Chlamydomonas sp. ICE-L
GGTGACTCTGGGCGCTCCCGCCCCCCAGAAGGGGGGGCTCGGCCAAAAAGCCATGGATGTGCAATGTGACACCTCGTGGGGGTGGACATACAATAAACGTGATGAAGCCGGATATGAAATGCACCAGGGTCAAGCTATGTGGCGGCGATATGAAATGCACCAGGGTCAAGCTATGTGGCGGCGATATGAAATGCACCAGGGTCAAGCTATGTGGCGGCGATATGAAATGCACCAGGGTCAAGCTATGTGGCGGCAAAAGAGAAACACACCAGGAACAGCGTATGCTGAAAATGAAAATACCGTGGCTTGGCCCAGTGGCTGGCTCAGGAAGCTGCTTAGAAGCTGCTGCATGAAGCCGGAAAGAAAATCTATGAAAAAGTGTGATGAAGACTAATATGAAACGCACCAGGGACAAGCCACACTGCAAACTCAGGCACCACCTCTTCCTTCGAAAAAGCAGATCAGTGCAACATGAAGTTGTAGAATCGTTACCGTGAAAGAAACTGAGGTGGTACTTGGCAGTGCATAGGTGAAGTGCCCATTAGAGCAGTGCAACATGAAGTTGTAGAATCGTTACAGTGAAAGAAACTGAGGTGGTACTTGGCAGTGCATAGGTGAAGTGCCCATTAGAGCAGTGCAACACCAAGTTGTACAATCGTTACAGTGAAAGAAACTGAGATTGTACTAGGCAGTGCATTGGCAAACTGCCCATTAGAGCAGTGCAACATCAAGTTGCAGAATCGTTACAGTGAAAGAAACTGTGGTACTTGGCAGTACATAGGCAAACTACCCAATAGAGCAGTGCAACACCAAGCCATGGATGCGCAATGCGACAACTTATGAAGATAGACATACAAGAATAAATAGATAAATAAATAAATAAATAAATAAATAAATAAATAAATAAATAAATAAATAAATACATAAATAAATAAATAAATAAATAAATAAATAAATACATAAATACATACATAAATAGGACGGCTTATTACGCGGTGTGAGGTTGAGGGGGGCAGCCGTTTGCTTGCACTAGGGTATGGCATACAAGAAGTGTGATGAAGCCTGAAATGAAACGTACCAGGGACAACCTGTGCGGCGGTGAAAGAGAAACACACCAGGAACAGCAAATGCTGAAAAATGAAACATACCAGGGACAAGACATGCTGCAAACTCATGCACCACCACTTCCTTAGAAAAGGCAGAGCAGTGCAGCACCAAGTTGTAGAATCGTTACAGTGAAAGAAACTGAGTGAGGATTGCAAACACAGGACAGTGAGGTGGTACTTGGCAGTGCATCGGCAAACTGCCCGATAGAGTAGTGCAACACCAAATCATGGATCTTTCCAGTAGCGTTAAAAATGTGTGGCTTGGCCCAGAAACGTACCAGGGACAATCCATGCTGCAAACTCAGGCACCACCACTTCCTCAGCAAAAGCTCCGGTTTGGCAAACTGCACAAACCTGGGTGGAAAAGGGTTTGTGTTGGTGGGGTGTGGGAGTGTTGGTGGGGTATTGTTGTGTTAGTGGGTTGTTGTTGCGTTTGTGGTGTGTGCGTTTGTGTGTGTGTGTGTGTGTTTGTGGAGTGCGTTTGTGTGTTTTTGTGTGTGTTTGTGGTGTGTGTGTGTGTTTGTGGTGTGTGTGTGTATTTGTGGTGTGTGTGTGCATGTGTGTGCGTGTGTGTGTGTGTGTGAAGGTGAAGTTGTGTGTGTATTGTTGTTGTTGTGTGAGTGTGTGTGGTGTGTGTGTGAGTGAGAGAGTTTGTTGTTTGTATGTGTGAAGGTGAAGTTGTGTGTTTGTCGTGTGTGTGTGTGTGGTGTGTGCGTGTGTGTGTGTATGGTGTGTGTGAAGGGGAAGAGTGCCAGTGTGCTACCCAAATGTTATCTGCTTAACCTTGGGTACAAACTCAACCGAAACACCAGCTACCTGTATGAGACATGTCAAAAACATTTGTCCGTCTGTCCGTCCTTTATCTATTATTCATCCGTCGAAAACGGTCTTACCCTATTTCCCCCCCCCCCCTCCCACCCACCTACCCCAAGCCCTACCCACCCACCCTACCCCACCCACCCACCCCAACCCCCAACCCCACCCCAACCCAAACGTAACAAACAAAAACAAAACCCACAGTAAACAGCAAACCCTGTGTACCCTGCACAGTTTCAAAACTATGGGTAGCCTGCTTCATACCCGGTCACCGACCCTAACCCCCCAACCCACCTCAACTCAAACGAAAAAAAAGAAAAAAAAGGAGACAGCAAACGCTGTGTACCCTGCTCAGTTTGAATACTATGGGTACCTTGCTTCATACCTGGTCACCCACCCCAACCCCCCAACCCACCTCAACTCAAACGAAAAAAAAGAAAGAAAAGGAAACAGCAAACGCTGTGTACCCTGCTCAGTTTGAATACTATGGGTACCTTGCTTCATACCTGGTCACCCACCCCAACCCCCCAACCCACCTCAACTCAATCGAAAAAAAAGAAAAAAAAAGAAACAGCAAACGCTGTGTACCCTGCTCAGCTTGAATACTATGGGTACCTTGCTTCATACCTGGTCACCCACTCACCCACCCAAACCACCTCAACCCTAACGTAAAAAAACAAGTCCTATGCAGCGTCGCAAGCGACGCGGAAAATTGGCGGAGTGAGATGGCAACGGAACGAGAGGTGGCAACGATGGCCATGGACCTGACTGAAGCGAGTTAGTTACGCGACCGTTGGATGAGGTGTCAGGCTTCAAGAAATTATTCGGTCGGACGGACAAATGGGTAAACATGGGGGCTCCCGCCCCCTTGAAGAGGGGGCTCTGCAAAAAAAAAGGAAACAGCAAATGCTGTGTACCCTGCACAGTTTGAAAACTATGGGTAGCTTGCTTCATACCTGGTCACCCACCCCAACCCACCAACCCACCTCAACCCAAACGTAAGAAGAAAAAAAAGTAAACAGCAAATCTTGTGTACCCTGAACAGTTTGAAAACTATGGGTAGCCTGCTTCATACCTGGTCACCCACTCACCCACCCACCCACCTCAACCCAAACGTAAGAAGAAAAAAAGTAAACAGCAAATCTTGTGTACCCTGAACAGTTGTAAAACTATGGGTAGCCTGCTTCATACCTGGTCACCCACCCACCCACCCACCCACCCAACCCATCTCAACCCAAACGTAAAAAAAAAAAAGGAAACAGGAAATGCTGTGTACCCTGCTCGGTTTGAAAACTATGGGTAGCCTGCTTCATACCTGTTCACCCACCCTAACCCCCCAACCCACCTCAACCCTAACGTAAAAATAAAAAAAGGAAACAGCAAATGCTGTGTACCCTGCTCAGTTTGAAAACTATGTGTAGCCTACTTCATACCTGGTCATCCCCCCCACCCCACCCCCAACTCCTCCCACCCCAAACATAACAAGAAAATAAAAATCAAATCATGTGCACCCTGCACAGTTTGAAAACTAAGGGTGGTCCAACTTGAGCTGCATAACCTCAGGTCCAACCTCCAAAGCACCACTACAACACAGCACATCCTGGTCACCCCTCCCCCCAACCCCCCAACCCAACCCAGTGTAACGTAACAAAACAAAGCAAAACCCACAGGAGACAGTAAACACTGTGCACATTTGAAAGTATCCTGCTTCATACCTTGTCATCCAAATTGAGCTGCTTGACGCCAACCTCAACCTCAGGTCCAACCTCCAACCCACCACCACAACACAACACAACACATTCTGTGTCCCCAGTACATTTGAAAGTAACCTGCTCCACACCTGGTCCCCCCCCCCCCCCCCCCACCCCCCCCCCCCCCCCCCCCCCCCCCCCCCCTCCCCCCCCCAACACACACGCACCCAACCCCCCCTAACCCAAATTTAACATAAAAACAAAAAGCAAACAGCAAATCCTGTGTACATTTGTAAGTAGCCTGCTTCATACCTGGTCTCCCAGCTAGAGCTGCTTGACCTCAGGTCCAACCCAAACATCAACACCAACACCAACCCAAACATCAACACCAACACCAACCCAAACATCAACACCAACACCAACCCAAACACCAACCCCAACCGCAACCCTAACATCAACCCCAACAAGTACATTTGGAAGTTGCCTGCTTCATACCTGGTCACCCAACTTGAGCTGCTTGACCTCAGGTCCAACCTAAACATCAGCTCCGACCTCTACCACAACACAAGTTACCTTAGCAAGACATCCAACCTTTACCAACCCACCTCACCCCACCCCCTCACTATAAAACTATAAGCCTGCTTGATACCTGGTCACCCAACTTGAGCTGCTTGACCTCAGGTCCAACCTCAACATCAGGTCCGACCTCTACCACAACACAAGTTACCTTAGCAAGACATCCAACCTCTACCACCCCACCCCACCCCACCCCCTTACTATAAAACTATAAGCCTGCTTCATACCTTGTCGCCCAACTTGAGCTGCTTGACCCCGGGTCCAACCTCTACCACAACACCAGCCACCTCAGCTCCCGGAATGAAGGGCAGTGTTGGCTTGGTCTGATAAGTACCCTGCACACATTTTACATTTTGTCATTTTTAGCATGATTGTAGGAATGAAGGATAGTATTGGCTTGGTCTGGTAAGTACCCTGCATACATTTGTCACCTTGCATTTTCCATATTTGTCATTTTTACAATGAATTTAGCAATGAAGGGAAGTGTTGGCTTGGTCTGGTAAGTACCCTGCATACATTTATCATCTCTCATTTTACATTTTTGTCATTTTTAGCATGATTGTAGGAATGAAGGATAGTATTGGCTTGGTCTGGTAAGTACCCTGCATACATTTGTCATCTTGCATTTTCCATATTTGTCATTTTTACAATGAATTTAGCAATGAAGGGAAGTGTTGGCTTGGTCTGGTAAGTACCCTGCATACATTTGTCATCTCTCATTTTACATTTTTGTCATTTTTAGCATGATTGTAGGAATGAAGGATAGTATTGGCTTGGTCTGGTAAGTACCCTGCATACATTTGTCATCTCTCGTTTTCCATTTTTGTCATTTTAAGCATGATTGTAGGAATGAAGGATAGTATTGGCTTGGTCTGGTAAGTACCCTGCATACATTTGTCATCTCTCATTTTACATTTTTGTCATTTTTAGCATGATTGTAGGAATGAAGGATAGTATTGGCTTGGTCTGGTAAGTACCCTGCATACATTTGTGATCTCTCGTTTTCCATTTTTGTCATTTTCAGCATGATTGTAGGAATGAAGGATAGTATTGGCTTGGTCTGGTAAGTACCCTGCATACATTTGTCATCTTTCATTTTACATTTTTGTCATTTTTAGCATGATTGTAGGAATGAAGGATAGTATTGGCTTGGTCTGGTAAGTACCCTGCATACATTTTTCAACTTTCAATTCCCATGTTTCTTATTTTACCGTGATTTAGGCAGTGTTGGTGCTTATGGTCGGCCATCTTTTGGTGCTCTGATCGCCTGCAGAACAGTTTACATACAGTACAGTTCATTTATGGTCAACCAGCTCTTCGTGCTCTGATTACCTACAGTACAGTTTACATACAGTACAGTTGATTTATGGTCAACGATCTCTTCGTGCTCTGATTATCTACAGTACAATTTACAGTACAGTTTAGTGCTTATGGTCTGCCAGTTTTTCGTGCTCTGATTGCCTATTGTACCTCTTCTGAAATGGGAATTTTACTGATGCAGAGTTGGCTTGGTCTGGTAGGTACTCTGCATACATGGAACTACAGGAGACACAATCATCAATAATTCACACATGCATCATAGTCCACCAATATAATAATAATAATAATAATAATAATAATAATAATAATAATAATAATAAAATAAAATAATAATAACTGATAATAATAATAATAATATATAATAATAATAATATAATAATAATAATACTAATAATAATAATAATAATAATAAGGTAATAATAATACCGGTAATAATAATATATAAAACAATGGTGATAATGATAATAACATAATAATAATAATAATAATATAATAATAATAATAATACCGGTAATAATAATAATAATAATACTATAAAAACAATGGTGATAATGATGATAACATAATAATAATAATAATAATAATAATAATAATAGTAATAATAATAATAATAATATAAGATAATAATAATAATAATAATAATAATAATATAAAAACAATGGTGATAATAATAATATAATAATAATAAAAATAATAATAATAATAATAATAATAATACTAATAATAACTGATAATAATAATAATAATAATAATAATAATAATAATTATAATACCGGTAATAATAATAATAATAATAATAATAATAATAAAAACAATGGTGATAATGATAATAACATAATAATATTAATACTAATAATAATAATAATAATAATAATAATAATAACTGATAATAATAATAATAATAATAATAATAATAATATGAGATAATAAAAATAATAATAATAATAATAATAATAATAATAATAATAATACTATGAGATAGTAATATGAGATAACAATAATAATAATAATAATAATAATAATAATAATAATAATAATAATAATAATAATAATAATAATACCGGTAATAATAATAATAATAATAATAAAAACAATGGTGATAATAATAATAACATAATAATAATAATCATAATAATAATAATAACTGATAATAATAATAATAATAATAATAATAATATTAATACTAATAATATGAGATAATAATAATAATAATAATAATAATAATAATAATAATAATATGAGATAATATGAGATAATAATAATAATAATAATAATAATAATAATAATAATATGAGATAATAATAATAATAATAATAATAATAATATTAATATTAATAATAATAATAATAATAATAATAATAATAATATGAGATATCTCCATAGGTGCCTAAGTCAAAAAACGCCCTAAGTTGGTACAAGATTGTGGTACAGAGCCGTACAGGTCCCAAAATGCTCGGAATCGAATTCTGTCTGGCCCACTTTTCGCGCAATTGTGTCAGCTAAACAGGGCTGCCTACTTTTATTTAGACAACTTGTTTTTGCTCGTGATAGGCTCGTTCCCCTTTACCTAACACTCCGTACCGACTTCGGGAGCCCATCGTGAAAAAATCACATGTTGGCTGTGCCTGGCCTTCCGACACCTGAGAGAACCCCCCTCTGCGTCTTCTATGTTGCACTTACGTGGTTAGGTACATCTTCGCCAAACACCCGTTTTCTTGGCCATCACGCCAATGTGAACCCCTCCGTCCCCCTCCGGGCCGGACGGAGGCGATCGGAGGGACGGAAGAAGAAGGAGAAAAGAAGGAAGATGAAAGAAGAAGAAGATAAAGAGGAGAAGCAGAACAGGGAAGAAGAAGAATAAGAAGCAGAAGCAGAAGAAGAAGAAGAAGAAGAATAAGAGCAGAAGCAGAAGAAGCAGATAAGAAGCATAATCATAATCATAATCATAAGAATAATCATAATCATAATAATCATAATAATCATCATAATCATCATCATCATAATAATAATAATAATAATAATAATAATAATAATAATACTAATAATACCGGTAATAATAATAATTATTATTATTATTATTATTATTATTATTATTATTATTATTATTATTATTATTATTATTATTATTATTATGGTAAATATATAATATGTGTATACAATATGATCATCTGCCACTATATATACATATATAAATACTCTAATTGTCTAACAATTTAATGATGAATACAAATAATATATATGAGATAGATATAATCTGCATCATTCTATAATTGTCCACCAAGATACCAGCTATGACTACCAAGTGCTGGATGCAGCTTTGGCATACCCTGGTGGGCACCCTGCATACCCACCAGGATAGGATACACACTCATCAACATACCACACACGCATGACATGCAGAGCAGCATAATATGTTAATATCAGTATACTAGTAAAGCTCGTTCACCTTACTGCTGTAGACACGGCGGAAACAGATACACACTCATCAACAAGTCAATCATGCGTGTCATGCAGAACAGCATAATATATGAATATCAGCAGATATCAGCATAATATATGAATATCAGCATAATACATGAATATCAGTATAATAATACATCTTGTTTACCTAAATACTGTAGACACGGCGAAACCGGATACACACTCATCAACAAGTCAAAAATGCAGGACAGGCTGAACAGCATAATATATGAATATCGGCATAATATATTAATGTCAGCATATTATATGAATATCAGCATAATATATGAATATTAGCATAATATGACAGCAACCCCACCCCATGTGGTTTTATGGATTATTTTCCTGGCGATTGATACTTGAACTTGGTTACATAGCTTAAGCCAGCAATTTGGCTACTCGCCATCTTCGGCAGTACAAACGAAGTACCAGGAAAAATGTGAACAGTGTTCTATACATATACAGGGGGAATCGAAGGGCAGCGCGTCACACTGGGGTCGTATTGAGTCGCTCAATTTGCGGCGCGTCGCACAAAAAATGGCCAGTGTTTGATACCTGCAAATTTATGGGGACCGGCAATATGGTATCATATGATATCATGTCATCATATGATAGCGGAGGCCTGACTAGGCTAAATTGACCATTTAGGTACAATCTCATATGATGCAGTTTGTATGATATCGTATGATATGATATTCGCCTTAGGTCAACATCATATCATATGCCGGTCCCTACAAATTGGTGCCCCATGTACACCAAGCCGTAAAGCCACATCCCTACACTCGCACACAGCTTGTTCTTACAGCCCCTCCTGGTAGTCTAGATGAATCTTGATGTCTCGAGATTGGGCAAGTCCTTGCAGCCTTATGGGCTACCCCTGGACCAGGGATTTTCTTTTCGGCTACACAGAGTAGCTTCTAGGCAGCTCCTTGAGCCAGCCACTAACTGACCTTTATCATCAGAGCGTCAGGGAAGTTGACACTGGCGGACGAAACCTTGATGCGAACGCAGTTGTCGTGCATGTCGGGGGAGGGGAGGTTAGTGTCGAGCCTTAGAACACCCCCTCCTACTGGGAGGGTCGCATCGCCCAACGCCTCGCACTGGATAGCGCGCATGCTGCAGTCTGGACCGGTCGATGATCAGGTAAGAGGGTTACGGTGATGGGGGGCTTGATTGTTGAGCGTAAGTGAGTCAAGGCAGAGTGCAGTAGGTGAGAAGATAGAGAATGTGACGAGTGCGAGTGGCGAGTGGTTACGGAACGTGATCACGACAGGTCAGTCGTGGGCCAGAACGCAGCTACCGGCTCGACTACTATCGCCAGGCTGTGGGGAACTGGACAGCCTGTCGTCCTGCACTGCTTTTTTATTGAGGGGATTCTCACCAGGATTGTTCGAGGGTACTACAGAATGGAAGTAGTAAGATGTAAATGTTTACAATATAAGAGCTCTTGGCGTTAACGCCTCTACCGACTTGGTCCTTAATGAACTCAATAGATCAGCTGGATGGGCTCAATAGATCACCAACAAGGACTTAATGAGACAATGTATTGGCTTTTGGAATAAAATCGTTTACTGTAAGGACGATGATTTAGTGAAAAAAGCCTTGCTAGACAATGTTATAATAACAACCAGAGATAGCAACAAACAATGCTGATCTCATGAATTACTAAGATGCATACAGAGATGAGGTGTTGTAGAAGAATTCTCTGGTATTCTTCGGGATAACCAAACGTCACAGAGCAAGATTAACTCTGCGAAATTTGATGAAGGCATCTCTAAAATGAAATACATTGACTGGCAATCCCTAAGTACAGTCAAAATCCAGGAAACTTGGTTATAACCAAGGAGTCGGTATTAAAGCTATTGCATATGCGACTTAGATTATGTCAGAGGATAGAAGCCATAGTTCCACATACACCAACTTATTCAATAATAGGGATGGTATTCAATACATAACATGACTACGCCTTCGAGCTGTCGCTTGCCTGTCACAGCCTGGCACACCGCTGCCATAGCATGTCACACCGCTGTCAATTGCCTGCCACACCGTTGTCACAGCCTGTCACCCAGCTGTCACTTCCATGTCACACCGTTGTCACTAGCCTGTCACACCGCTGTCACTTGCCTGTCACAGCCTATCACATCGCTGTCACTTACCTCTCACACGGCTGTCACTTGCCTGTCACAGCCTGTCACCCAGCTGTCACACCGTTGTCAATTGCATGTCACACCGTTGTCACTTGCCTGTCACCACGCTGTCACTTGCCTGTCACAGCCTATCACATCGCGGTCACTTTCCTCTCACACCGCTGCCATTTGCCTGTTACAGCCTGTCACCCAGCTGCCACACAGTTTTCACTTGCCTGTCACACCGCTGTCACTTGCCTGTCACATTACTGCCACACCGCTGTCACAGCCTTGGCAAGTTAGCAGACAGGACTTGCTGGAGGCATGTAACCAAGTGCAAGTTCAAGAAGAGGCTTTGGTCTGGCTTGTAACTGTTCCTGATGATGAAAATGAAAAAAACAAAAAGTGATTTGTTCGAGTTTACATTTTTCTGGTAATAATGTATTTACTGCCAAAGACGGCGAGCAGCCAAATTGCTGGCTGAAGCTATGTAACCAAGTTCAAGTTCAAGTAAATGTTACTGCCAAAGATGGAGAGCAGCCAAATTGCAGGCAGGAGCCTTGAAACCAAGTTAAAGTTCGAGAATGGTGTTCATATTTTGTTACAACACAAGACAGCGACAAGCCTACATGCTGGAGCTATCTAGCCAAGTTCAGGTGAAGCACTAAAACAGGCCACTGGCGGGATATCCCCTTCCGACATATTCCGGCCAATGACCCGACTTCCGACCTATACAGGCCAATAATAGCCAATGCTGATAATAAAATACATGAAGGCTGAACACTATTGGGAAGTCTCCCTAGCAGTGATATAATGACACTTTCAGCTAAATGATATCATCAACCCCCGCATTGCTTTATTGCCTATATCCTGACATTTGAGGATGGTTGCCCCCCCCCCCCCCCCCCCCCCCCAAATGTTGTGGGGTGGGCTTGTCTTGGCCTACAATGGCTAACTTACTATGGCCTGCCTATGACAATATAATGCAACACTCAAACTCATGTCCAAGGCAGTCTGGATGGGTACGCGGTAAAGGTGGAACCACCATGGGGCACTGATTATGTGTGTAGCAGCTTCTAAACGGCTGCTTTTTCCCGTCCCTAGGTCAACCCTGAAGCAAGTGAACCTTACAGCTGGCATGACAGGCATTGCAATATAGCTGAGCGCCATGGGCTAGGACCAGTGGTTGGCTAACAGAGCTGGCTGGAAGCTGCCATGTTTAGCCCCCAAAAGAAACATTGCCCTGGAGGGCTGGAGGAGGTACAGACATGGAATATAAATAGAAACCCCAAGCAACTCACACATGTATGTGACGCAGGGTCCCGATGCATCTCACCAATAAATGTGACGTTGGAACCCCATGCAACTCACACATGTATGTGACGCAGGGTCCCAATGCATCTCACCAATAAATGTGTCACACAGGAACCCAATGCAACTCACACATGTTTGTGACGCCGGGTCCCGATGCATCTCACCAATAAATGTGACGTTGGAACCCCATGCAACTCACACATGTTTGTGACGCAGGGTCCCGATGCATCTCACCAATACAGGTGTCACACAGGAACCCCATGCAACTCACACATGTACGCGATGGAGGGTCCCGATGCATGTCACCAATACATGTGACATTGGAACCCCATGCAACTCACACATGTATGTGACGCAGGGTCCCAATACATCTCGCCAATACATGTGACATTGGAACCCCATGCAACTCACACATGTATGTGACGCAGGGTCCCAATGCATCTCACCAATAAATGTGACGTTGGAACCCCATGCAACTCACACATGTAGGTGACGCAGGGTCCCAATGCATCTCACCAATAAATGTGACGTTGGAACCCCACGCAACTTACACATGTATGTGACGCAGGGTCCCAATGCATCTCACCAATAAATGTGACGTTGGAACCCCATGCAACTCACACATGTTTGTGACGCAGGGTCCCGATGCATCTCACCAATACATGTGTCACACAGGAACCCCATGCAACTCACACACGTACGTGATGGAGGGTCCCGATGCATCTCACCAAAACATGTGACGTTGGAACCCCATGCAACTCACACATGTATGTGACACAGGGTCCCGATGCATCTCACCAATGCATGTGACGTCGGAACCCCATGCAACTCCCAAATATGAGTCGATATGTGACAAAAATCTCTTAAAACGCATACATATGTCACACAGGAATCCCATGCAAGCCACAAATGCACGCAACGTCGAAATCACACGCAACTCACAAATACATGTTACACATGAACCCCACGTGCAACTTGCAAATATATGTGGCATAGAAACCCCATTCAACCCACAATTCTACTGTGCGTGGTGTAGGAACCCCATTCAACTCACAATAATAATGATAACGCCTGGTTGGGCGTGGTATTATGGGAGCCCCGTCTTACGGTGGTAGGGAACGGGCTGCTACTAAACCTGGACAAAGCTACCATGGCTGTTGACAGTGACCGCGAACACTAAGGCGCACCCGTGGGGATTCAAACCCAGCACCTTGGTCGTTCAAGGAGCTCTGTCATTGAGCCATTCGTTGAACGGGGATAACTCACAACTATATGTGATGCACGAATCCCATACAACTCACAAATGCATGTGATATAGACATCCCATGCAACTCACAAATGCATGTGATATAGACATCCCATACAACTGACAAATGCATGTGATATAGACATCCCATACAACTCACAAATGCATGTGATATAGACATCCCATACAACTGACAAATGCATGTGATATAGATATCCCATACAACTCACAAATGCATGTGATATAGACATCCCATACAACTCATAAATCGATGTGAGGCAGGAACCCCACGCAACTCGCAAATATGTGAAACATGTAACCCCCATTTAACATTAGAGCCAGGAAAGCACGACCCCCCACCCCATTATCTGAAGCATGCAAAGGTGTTTGTCACAGCAGGGAGGGACATACTTTTGGCTAAATAGTTTGACCGCCAGATCAGAAACTATTGACTCATGATACCCCAAGGCAAGTGGTGCTAAGGGAATCACCACAAAAAGCAAGCCTGCTCTAAGCAGTGGGTACAAGGCAGCAGGGTACTAAGCGCGCGCGGCAGTACGATTTTGCGCACAACTTTTGAGCCCCACTGCGCGTTTCACACAGTTTTTTCAACCCCCTGTGGGCGCAGCGCACAGTTTTTGCGCTTTTTGCACTGCAAAGAGCTGGCCAATTTGACGTTTGTGCGCTTTAAGCGCTAACCAATTTGACAAAATGTAGTACCCTGCTAGGCAGCTTGTCCAAAGCATGCAAGGGGAAATAAAGGGCATACAAGGGTAAATAATAAGCTGCGGGAGCCAGGAAATCACAACCTTCCATTCCATTGTCTGAAGCATGCAGAAGCTGCAAACATATGCAGGTACCAGAAACCAATTCTGCAGTTACCAGGAAACCAATCTGAAGGTGCCAGCCTGGCAGGACACCACAAACTCCCATCCCATTGTCAGAAGCTCTTATCACCCACAGGAGCCATGAGACCACACCCCCCCATCCCATTGTCAGAAGCATGCAAGGGCTCTTAACACCTACAGGAGCCATGACATCACGACCTCCCATCCCATTGTCAGAAGCATGCAAGGGCTCTTAACACCTACAGGAGCCATGACATCACGACCTCCCATCCCATAGTCAGAAGCATGCAAGGGCTCTTAACACCTACAGGAGCCATGAGACCCCCCCCCCCCCCCCCCCCCCCCCCCCCCCCCCCCCCCCCCCCCCATCCCATTGTCAGAAGCATGCAAGGGCTCTCAACACCTACAGGAGCCAGGAGACCTCCCCCCCCCCCCCCCCCCCTTCCATTGTCAGAAGCATGCAAGGGCTCTTAACACCTACAGGAGCCATGACATCACGACCTCCCATCCCATTGTCAGAAGCATACAGGGGCTCATAACACCTACAGGAGCCATGACATCACGACCTCCCATCCCATTGTCAGAAGCATACAGGGGCTCATAACACCTACAGGAGCCATGACATCACGATCTCCCATCCCATTGTCAGAAGCTCTTAACACCCACAGGAGCCATGAGACCACACACCCCCATCCCATTGTCAGAAGCATGCAAGGGCTCTGAACACCTACAGAAGCCATGACATCACGACCTCCCATCCCATCGTCAGAAGCATGCAAGGGCTCTCAACTCCTACAGGAGCCATGAGACCACAACCCCCCATCTTATTGTCAGAAGCATACAGGGCTCTTAACATCTACAGGAGCCAGGAGGCCACAACCTACCACACTATTGTTAGAAGCATGTAAGAGCTGCACAAATATGCGGGTGCCAGGACACCACGACCTCGCATCCAATAGCCTAAACAGACTGCTCCAAAATCTACAAGAGCCAGGAAACCACGGTATTCCATTCCATTACCATAAGCATAAAATAGCTCCTAACATATGTAGGTGCCAGGACACCACGACCTCGCATCCCATAGCCTGAAGCATAAAACTGCTCCAAATCATCTACAGGTTCCAGGAAACCACGACTTTCCATTCCATTATCATGAGCATAAAATAGTGGCAAACATCTGCAGGTACTATATATATGTAGGTGCCAGGACACCACGACCTCCCGTCCCATTGTCATAAGCATTCAGCTTGCTCAACTGCCAGATCGACCTTCTGGCGGACACCACCCCACCGCTCAGCCTAGTGCTCTAACCCACTGCTGCCATGGGTGAGGTGATTGTCACAGTAGGGAGGAACATACTTTTAACCTGACAATTTGACTGCCAGATCGATCTCCTAGCAAACACAACCTGACCGCTCAGCCTAGTGTTCTAACCCACAGCTGCCATGGGTGAGGTGATTGTCACAGTAGGGAGGATCATGCTTTTGGCCTTCTCCACGATCGCCAACTCTGCCAAGGTGTGTGCAGGTGTGAGACTACCTGATATCTCAGCCTAGTGCTCTTACCCACTGCAGCCATGGGTGAGGTGCTAGAAGGTGCCATGGGTGAGTTCATACCAGGGAGGTTCTGGCTTTCGCCCTTGTCCACGATCGCCAACTCTGCCAAGGTGTGTGCAGATGGGACACCACTGCAGCGCTCAGCCCAGTGCTCTAACCCACAGCCACCATGGGTAAGGTGATTGTCACAGTAGGGAGGATCATGCTTTTGGCCTTCTCCACGATCGCCAACTCTGCCAAGGTGTGTGCAGGTGTGAGACCACCTCATCGCTCAGCCGAGTGCTCTAACCCACAGCAGCCATGACTGTGGTGCTTGCAGGTGCCATGACTGTGGTGCTGGCAGGCGCCATGCGTGAGGTGCCTGCACCTCCCATGGGTGAGGTGCTAGCAGGGGCCATGGGCGAGTTCATACCAGGGAGGATCTGGCTTTCGCCCCTCTCCATGATCACCAACTCTGCCAAGGTGTGTGCGAACTTGCAGTGCAGGTTCACAGGATCACCTTCCTCATGAGTTTTACCTGATAGCGCGCTCATCTTGTCAATCTGAGCGTTCCGGACTGTACACTGCAGTAGGGGCCAAAGAATGGAGTGGTGTGAGTGTGAGTGGGTGTGGGTGGTGGTGGGTGTAGGCTCACTGGGACCCCTCCCCGATGATGTTTGACCGATAGCGCAATCATCTTGTCAGTCCGGGCATTCCGGACAGCACACTGCAGTAGGGGCCGGAGAATGGAGTGTGAGTGTGTGTGGGTAGTGGTGAGTGTCTATGGGTAGTGGGTGGTGGTGGGTGCAGGCTCACTGGAACCCCTTCCTGATGATTTTTGACTGAAAGCGCCATCATCTTGTCAATCTGGGCATTCCGGACTGTACACTGCAGGAGGGGCCGGAGAATGGAGTGTGAGTGTGTGTGGGTAGTGGGTGGTGGTGGGTGCAGGCTCACTGGAACCCCTTCCTGATGATTTTTGACTGAAAGCGCCATCATCTTGTCAATCTGGGCATTCCGGACTGTACACTGCAGGAGGGGCCGGAGAATGGAGTGTGAGTGTGTGTGGGTAGTGGTGAGTGTCTGTGGGTAGTGGGTGGTGGTGGGTGCAGGCTCACTGGAACCCCTTCCTGATGATTTTTGACTGAAAGCGCCATCATCTTGTCAATCTGGGCATTCCGGACTGTACACTGCAGGAGGAGCCGGAGAATGGAGTGTGAGTGCGTGTGGGTAGTGGTGAGTGGGTGGTGGTGGGTGCAGGCTCACTGGAACACCTTCCTGATGAGTTTGACCGATAGCGCGACCATCTTGCCAATCTGAATGTTCTGGACTGTACACTGCAGTAGGGGGGGAAGAATGGAGTGGTGTGAGTGTGTGTTTGTGTGGTGGTGAGTGGTTGGTGGTGGGTGTGATTGGTTGCGACCTGAGTTCTTGTGATATTCATATCTTAGATGTGTCACTTTTACTTCATACGATTTTGGGTGTGGTTGCTTGTGGGTGTGGTTGCTTGTGGATGTGCTTGGTGGTGGGTGTGATTGGTTGCGACCTGAGTTCTTGTGATATTCATATCTTTTATGTGTTACTTTTATTTTATCTAATTTTGGGTGTGGTTGCTTGTGGGTGTGGTTGGTGGTGGGTGTGATTGGTTGCGACCCGAGTTCTTGTGATATTCATATCTTAGATGTGTTACTTTTACTTAATATAATTTTGGGTGTGCTTGTGGGTGTGCTTGGTTGTGGGTGTGCTTGTGGGTGTGCTTGGTTGTGGGTGTGCTTGTGGGTGTGCTTGGTTGTGGGTGTGCTTGTGGGTGTACTTGGTTGTGGGTGTGACTGGTTGTGCCCTGAGTTCTTGTGATATTCAAATCTTAGATGTGACAAAAACAAAAAACAACAAAAACAAAAAATTATACCTTGTTACGAGGCGTGAGGTTGAGGGGGCCAGCCCGTTTGCTTTTACTGGGGCCAACCACCAAAACTCAGTTAGTAAATAAATAGTACACCTTGTTACGAGGCGTCAGGTTAAGGGGGCCAGCCTGTTTGCTTTCACTGGGGCCGACCACCAATCTTCGATGTGATACTTTTACTTCATATATTATTTGTTGTCCTAGAATCCTGGAGAATGGAGCCAAACTCTCTAATGAAGTCCCACCAATCCAGGTGGTTGTGGGAGTGATTGGTTGCGCGTGTGGTTGGTTGTGGGTGTGGTTGGCTGAGGATGTGGTTGGTTGTGGGTGTGGTTGATTGTGGTTGCCACATACATTGCTGGTCTAGGCCAACCTATACCTTCGAGAAAAATACAATGTGACCTATACCAGCGATGTTCGACGCAACGGAAAACTGAAAAATATACGTGTTGACCCAACACTTTTTGTTAATACTGGCGTAGCGGATGACCGCACCAGTTGATTGATTTACCCACAGCCGGATGGTGGGTGTTGCAGACCTATTTGTGGGTCATTATACTGGTCGATCAGTTAATGGGTGGACGGGTTGATTGATTGATTTACCCAGATCTGGATGGTGAGTGTTGTGGACTGATTGGTGGCTCATTATACTGGTTGAGCCATTCGCCGGGCGCTCCAGCTGTAGGACGTTCCATATTATGAGACACTCAATCTCTTCAGGGAATGGCGACTGAGCTGCCACGGGAGGAACATTGAAATTGAAATCGAAATTGAACGGCGACTGAGCTGCCACGGGAGGAACATTGAAATTGAAATCGAAATTGAACGGCGACTGAGCTGCCACGGGAGGAACATTGAAATTGAAATCGAAATTGAACGGCGACTGAGCTGCCACGGTAGGAACATTGAAATTGAAATCGAAATTGAACGGCGACTGAGCTGCCACGGGAGGAACATTGAAATTGAATTTGAAATTGAACGGCGACTGAGCTGCCACGGGAGGAACAGTGAAGTTGAAATCGAAATTGAACGGCGACTGAGCTGCCACGGGAGGAACATTGAAATTGAAATCGAAATTGAACGGCGACTGAGCTGCCACGGGAGGAACATTGAAATTGAAATCGAAATTGAACGGCGACTGAGCTGCCACGGGAGGAACATTGAAATTGAATTTGAAATTGAACGGCGACTGAGCTGCCACGGGAGGAACATTGAAATTGAAATTGAACGGCGACTGAGCTGCCACGGGAGGAACATTAAAATTGAAATTGAAATTGAACGGCGACTGAGCTGCCACGGGAGGAACATTGAAATTGAAATTGAAATTGTTACATCCGTGTAATACAATTACTCACAGGACGTGAAGTTAAGGACACCATAGCGTAAGCCGGAGCTAGCTGTAGTCACCGTACGGGAGGAACATATCATACTCGCCTTTGGTCAAAATCATATCATATGATATCAAATCATATGACCAAAGGCGAGTATGATATCATATGATATCATATACATGATATCATGCACATTGCATCATATGATATTGTACAGACATGTTAACTTTAGTCTATTCAGTCTGCTGGCATCATATGATATCATATTGCCGTTCCCTGCCTAAGACAATACAATGTTACACAGAAGCACTATGTGGCCTACATCAACAACATGCAGGTTTTGGGCAGAGCCCCCTATTTAGGGGGGCGGGAGCCCACAGAGTCACCGGGTTGTCTGTTTGTCCGTCCGACCGCACGAAGCCAACTGCCTCAACTAATCATCATAAATAACTGGCTTCGGGCCGCTGCAGTTGATTCCGTTGCCACCTGTCGCCCAAATAGCCAACACTTGCCACCAATTTTCCACGTCGCTTGTGACGCCTAGGACTTGTTTTGCATGTCCCCAACTTAAGCCAACTGGTGATCAAATTTTTCAGGGCAGTTGTGTTCTTCTCTGGGCCTGCTTATGACGACGCAATCAGGGATATTTTCTTCCGCTATATATAGCGATCGCTAGTTTTGACCCCGTTTTGGAGAAATTATCGCTATAAGAAAGTTTAAGAAAAACAGTTTTTTGTGTTGCCCATAATGGCCCCAAAAAGCTACAAAAGCTATAAAAACCACTAAAACGCCATCCCTGGAGGAGGCCTAAAACCTTCAAGCTAGAAAAAACCCACTTTCAGATTAAAAAAAAAACCACTGGACGCAATGCTATATAGCTAGGGATCGGTAAGTCATATGATACTGACCAAAGGCGAGTATGATAGCATATGATCAGTGATTGTTTAGGCGCGATTAATCGTTTTTTGCGCGATTTTAATGTTATTTGAGAATAGGTCAATCGTTATCTCAGGTCTGGCTAATGTTTTCGAATTCTGAAACGTTGGGTGAAGCATCGCGCATGCGCGAAACTTAATGTTTCCAACCGGCTGATGGCTTGAGTGAAGCATCGCGCTGCACGCTTTTTAATGTATCGTACGTCGCAGACGGTTGGCTCGGGCATCGTGCAACTACTTTGTTAGCCTTGATTTGAGATTGGTTGGCATCAGTTGGCATTGGCACCAGGCTGACAGGTCAGGTTCGTTAGGTCCTTATGGGTCGACAGTGAGTGTGGACTCCACGCGCCATGCACCGTTCAAATATAAGTCACAGCTTGTGGTTCCATATTCCAAGATCGGTGCTGTTATTATTCAAGCTACTTAACCTTTGACCCGGCGCATTGCTGTACATTAACGCTTAACCCGCTGCGTGCGCCAGTGCTGGCAGATCGCCTTGCGCAACTTCGGGCTTATTAAAGCATCCTTTTCTACGCTCTCTTCGCTCTGCTAGCCCTGTCGCTTGCCTCCTTGAGCACTGCTACACTGCTTGCATGTTGGCATAGCGAGTGCTATCGTACCTACTTCGCGCTCCAATAGCATTTCCACTCGTGAGCCGAATTGTTTAGCTGCGCCTTCTTGATTTCTTAGTTCAGGTACGGTAATTACTTACGCTGATATGAATATGATATCATACAAATTGCATCATATGATATTGTATGTTAATGGTAACTTTAGCCTAGCTAGGCTGCCGGCACCATATGATATCATATGATGATATGATATCATATTACCTATCCCTATATATAGCAGCACAATGTGACTTACATCAACAACAGGCATTCTCCTCCGCATTTCCTCGATTTTAGTCTGCTCGACATTGATTTTTTCAAGGGCAATATTGTACTTCTCTGGGAGGGGCAACAGCATCCAAGGGTGTTTCATCACATCAGCAAGGGAAATACGTCGGCGCTCATCTAGCTCAAATATCTGCGGACAAGACAGAAGGGGTAGTGGATAGTGAATAGTGGAAACAAGGGTGCTTCATCACATCATCCAGCAAATACGTCGGCGCTCGTTTAGCTCAGATATGTGCAGATAGAAGCATGCAGCAAAGCTTTGAGAATATACAGTGAATAGTGGAAACAATGCTGCACCTGCACATCGTCCAGCAAGATACGTTAGCGCTCATCTAGCTAAGATATCTGCAGATAAAAGCATGCAGCATTGCGCTGGGAATGGATAGTAAATAGTGGAAACAATGTTGCACCTGCACATTGTCCAGCAAGATACGTTAGCGCACATCTAGCTAAGATATCTGAAAATAAAGGATGCTGCATTGCGCTGGGAATGGATGGTGAATAGCGGAAACAATGCTGCACGTACACATTGTCCAGCGAGATGCGTCAGCGCTCATCTAGCTAAGATATCTGCAGATAAAAGCATGCAGCATTGCGCTGGGAGCGGATAGTGAATAGTGGAAACAAGGGTGCCTCATCACATCATCCAGCAAAATACGTTGGCGCTCATCTAGCTTAGATATCTGCAGATAAAAGCATGCAGCATTGCGCTGGGAGTGGATAGAGAAAAGTGGAAACAATGTTGCCCCTGCACATTGCCCAGCGAAATTCGTTAGCGCTCGTGTTGCTCAAATATATGCGGCTAGCAGCATGCAGCATTGCGTTGGGAATGTAAAGTGAATAGTGGAAACAATATCGCACCTGCAAGTCATCCAGTGCTATGTACTGGCACTCATCTAGCTCAAATATATGCAGATACCAGCGTGCTGCAATGCTTATAGAATGAAGAGTGGATAGGGGAAACAATCTCCAAGTCGTTTAGTGCTATGTATGTGAGTGACATATATGTGAGTTTGTGTGTGAGTAAGTGTGTGTGTGAGTAAGTGTGTGTGTGAGTAAGTGTACAGCATTGCGATGGGAATACATAGTGGATAGGGGAAACAATCTTCAAGTCATCCAGTGCTATGTACTGGCACTCATCTAGCTCAAATATATGCAGAGAACAGCGTGCAGCAATGCGTTGAGAGTGGATAATGGATAAGGGAAACAATGTGCAAGTCGTACAGTGCTATGTATGTGGGTGTATGTGAACATATATGCAGAGAACAGCGTGCAGCAATGCATTGATGGTGGATAGTGGGTAGGGGAAACAATGTGCAAGTTGTACAGTGCTATCTATGTGGGTGTATGTGAACATACATGCAGAGAACAGCGTGCAGCAATGCGTTGAGAGTGGATAATGGATAAGGGAAACAATGTGCAAGTCGTACAGTGCTATGTATGTGGGTGTATGTGAACATATATGCAGAGAACAGCGTGCAGCAATGCGTTGAGAGTGGATAATGTATAAGGAAAACAATGTGCAAGTCGTACAGTGCTACGTATGTGGGTGTATGTGAACATATATGCAGAGAACAGCGTGCAGCAATGCGTTGAGAGTGGATAATGTATAAGGAAAACAATGTGCAAGTCGTACAGTGCTATGTATGTGGGTGTATGCGAACATATATGCAGAGAACAGCGTGCAGCAATGCGTTGAGAGTGGATAATGTATAAGGGAAACAATGTGCAAGTCGTACAGTGCTATGTATGTGGGTGTATGTGAACATATATGCAGATAACAGCATGCAGCATTGCGTTGAGAATGAAGAGTGGAAACATGTTGGCATCTCCACTTTAAGATGCCTTTTGCACCCTAAGCTGAGCGAGCTAATTACGAACAGACATGGTTTTATCCATGGTCGAACCAGTGTCTGTTGCAATAGACTTGGATGACTTGTAGTTAGAGGTGAAAGAGGACTAGACCATTATTACGCAGGTCCAGGCTGCTACAGCCCCCACCAACATTGTCCCTTCACATACCCCCCCCCCCCCCCCCCACACACACCACCACCACCACACACACACACACAGCCACTTTGCACTAACATGTCGTTTAGTACTACGCAGCTTCAGGCCTCCCCACCTTTGTCTCCACCCACCCCCACCCCCACCCACCCACCCACACAGCTAATTTGCGTCACCACGTCGTTCAGTACTACGCGGCTTCAGGCCTCCCCAACTTTGTCCCTTCACATACCCCCCACCCCCACCCACCCACCCACCACCACATACACAGCCACTTAGCATCATCAAGTTGTACAGTACTACACGGGTTCGGGCTGCTAAAGGTCCCCACCGACCTTGTCCCTTCCCCCCCTCCCTTTCCCCACCACCCTCCCACCACTCAACACATATACCACCACCCCGCTCGCACCTTGTCTAACAGATCACGACATTGAAGGGAGAGCTTGCCGACGGCCTCTGCCACACACACATATCACCACACCACACACACATACCCCTGCCACCACACACATAGGTGTGGGTGTAGGAGCTGCCAGGCATGAGGCGCCACACACATGAGGCGACACACACATACCCCTGCCACCACACACATAGGTGTAGGTGTAGGAGCTGAGGTATCTGTAGGTGGAGGAGCTGCCAGGCATGTTGCGGACGGCCACGGCCACTGCCACACACACATACCACCACCACACCGCTCTCACCTTATCTAACAGATCCCGACATTCCATGGACAGCTTGCGGGCGGCCTCTGCTACTCTGGTATGCTCCCTCCAACTGCACTGAACCTGATACCGTAGGACCTGCACGCATTTCAAATTTCAAAGTCAAATTCAAAAAAGAATAAATAAATGAAATAAAAATTCAAATTCCATGTTCCCATCTGATACATAAGGATCTGTATAAATTTCAAATTCCAAAGTCAATTTCAAAAAATAAAATCCATGTTCCCACCTTAAACATAGGACCTGAACAAATATCAAGTTCCCAAGTCAAATTACATAAAGAATAAATTAAAATAATACAATTTAAAATTCCATGTTCCCACTGGATAGCGGAGGACCTGCAAAGAGCCACATGTAGTTGTGTCAAGGGTCAACACAAATGAATTCAAATTTAAAAGTTTCAAATTCCATGTCCCCATCTAAAACCGCAGGACCTGCACAGGGCCACAAGGGGTCGTAAAGAAACTGACACAAATGCATTCAAGTTAAAAAATCAAATCTTATGCCATGCTCTCATCTGATACCGAAAGGCCTGCATAGTTACTCATCGAGTTGTGTCAAGGGCCAACGCAAATATAAACAAATTCAAGAAATACAAATTCCCATCTGATCCCCGTAGGACCTGCACAGGGCCACATGGGGTATTATCAAGGGCCAACGCAAATACATTCAAATTCAAAAAATCAAATTCCCATCTGATACCGTAGGGCCTGCACAGGGCCACATAGGGATGTGTCAAGGGCCAACGCAAATACATTCAAATTCAAAAAATCAAATTCCCATCTGATACCGTAGGGCCTGCACAGGGCCACATAGGGATGTGTCAAGGGCCAACGCAAATACATTCAAATTCAAAAAATCAAATTCCCATCTGATACCGTAGGGCCCGCACAGGGCCACATAGGGATGTGTCAAGGGCCAATGCAAATACATTCAAATTCAAAAAAATCGTTTTTTTTGGCGGAGCCCCCTCTTCAAGGGGGCGGGAGCCCCCAGGTTAACCCATTTGTCCGTCCGACCGAAACAATTCTTGCTTGGAGCCTTACACGTCATCCAACGGTCGCATAACTAACTCGCTTTGGTCAGCTCCCTCGTTGCCACCTTTCATTCCGTTGCCAACACACTCCGCCAATTTTCCGCGTCGCTTGCGACGCTGCTTAGGACTTGTTTCCATCTGATACAGTAGGTTCTGACTCAGCTCAGACCTACCCCATGCCTGGCAGCTCCTCCACCTACACCTACCTCAGCTCCTACACCTACACCTACATGTGCCTCAGCACCTTCACCTTCATCTGACTCAGCTCACACCTACACCTGACTCAACTCACACCTACCTCATGCCTGGCAGCTCCTACACCTACAGATACCTCAGCTCCTACACCTACACCTACATGTGTCTCAGCACCTTCACCCACACCTAAACCTGACTCAACTCACACCTACCTCATGCCTGGCAGCTCCTCCACCTACAGATACCTCAGCTCCTACACCTACACCTACATGTGCCTCAGCACCTTCACCCACACCTACACCTGACTCAACTCACACCTACCTCATGCCTGGCAGCTCCTACACCTACACCTACACCTATCACAGCTATTCACCTACACCTATGCGTGCTTCAGCACCTTCACCTACACCTACCTCAGCACCTACACCTACACGTGCTTCAGCACCTTCACCTACACGTGCTTCAGCACCTTCACCTACACCTACCTCAGCACCTACACCTACACGTGCTTCAGCACCTTCACCTACACCTACTTCAGCACCTACACCTACACGTGCTTCAGCACCTTCACCTACACCTACCTCAGCACCTACACCTACACGTGCTTCAGCACCTTCACCTACACCTAACTCAGCACCTACATCTGACTCAACTCACACCTACCTCATGCTTGGCAGCGCTCTCGTTGGGGTCAGGGTGTTCTACGTGATCGAAGGGGAACAGTCCCAGCATCATCACACACAGCAACACCCCACAGGCCCACAAGTCCGCCTTGGACGCGTCATACGGGATCCCGTCGGAGCACTTGATGAGCTGGGGGCACATGTAGACCGGAGTGCCAACTTGTGTCTTCATATGGGCTTCCTCATTCCAGCTCTTGGCGAAGCCGAAGTCACAGACCTGGAAGTGTCAGGCAGGCACAGGGGGATGGGTTTGTGAGGAGGCGTGGGGGTGGGGTGGAAAGTGGTTGTGAGGAAGCGTGGGGGTGGGATGGTGTTGTGAGGAAGCTTAAGGGTGGGGTGCGATGGTGTTGTGAGGAAGCTTGGGGGTGGGGTGGGAAGTGGTTGTGAGGAAGCGTGGGGTGAAGGTGGGAGGGTGTTGTGAGGAAGTGTGGGGTTGGGGTGGGAAGTGGTTGTGAGGAAGCGTGGGGGTGGGGTGGGATGGTGTTGTGAGGAAGCTTAGGGGTGGGGTGCGATGGTGTTGTGAGGAAGCTTAGGGGTGGGGTGGGATGGTGTTGTGAGGAAGCGTGGGGGTGGGGTGGGATGGTGTTGTGAGGAAGCGTGGGGGTAGGGTGGGATTTGGGGAGAGAAATAAAAGCTTCTTCCTGGTCAGTGAGTACCAGGGTACTACTTTTTGTCATTTTTTGTTGCGCTTTTGACGCAACTGCATCCTTTTGGTTTGCGCTTTCGTGCAGAGCTGAGCAACAGAAGGGCAGCCTAGCCTAACCTACAATGTAATATTATCGGATAGGAGACTACTGCCAGGCAAGCTATAGAAATGCCACATACATAGTTTTTCTTTCCATCTAAGAGCAACAGCTTCTAGGCAGCTCCCTGAGCCAGCCACTGGGCCAAGCCCCAAGATTTAGACAGTTCTGGACAGCGGATTCTGTCACCTTCCGTACACACTAGGTCGCATTAGCTTTGGCTTAACAGCCAGTCAGAGGAGCTGCCTAGAAGCAGCTGCTTGTTGCTTGAAACCAAAATACTGCCCTCACCTTAATCCTGGGTGGTTTTGAGCCATCCAGCACAATGTTGTCGAGCTTGAGGTCCCGGTGTGCAACGTGGTTACTATGGAGGAAGTGAACTGCCTGGATGGATTGCTGCAATGCGCAAGGATGGACAAGGATCTGGTGAGCTGTATGAAAGAAGCTGGTGGTGATGGTCGTGGTGGTGGTCGTGGTGGTGGCGATTGAGGCTACTGGAGCCTGGATGGATTGCTGCAATGCGCAAGGATGGGCAAGGATCTGGCGGTGGTGGTGGTGATTGAGGCTGCTGGAGCCTGGATGGATTGCTGCAATGCGCAAGGATGGACAAGGATCTGGTGAGCTGTATGAAAGGAGCTGGTAGTGGTGGTGGTGGTGATTGAGGCTGCTGGAACCTGGATGGATGGCTGCAATGCGCAAGGATGGACAAGGATCTGGTGAGCTGTATGGAAGAGCTGGTGGTGGTGGTGGAAGTGGTGGTGGTGGTGATTGAGGCAGCTGGAGCAACAGGACAAGGGGAAAAGGACTTATTCACTGAAGTCCCATCTCAAATGTCCCATCCCCATCCCCAAACCCAAACGTCCCATCCCAAATGTCCCATCCCGAACCCAGTTGTCCCATCCCAAAGGTCCCATCCTGAACCCCAGATGTCCCATCCCAAATCCTAGATGTCCCACCCCAGATGTCCCATCACCAATCCCAGATGTCCCATTCCTAAATTGTCCCATCCCCAATCCCAGATGTCCCATCCCCAATCCCAGATGTCACACCCAAAATGTCACACCCCAGATGTCCCATCCCAGATGTCACACCCCAGATGTCCCATCCCAGATGTCACACCCCAGATGTCCCATCCCAGATGTCACACCCCGGATGTCCCATCCCACATGTCACACCCCAGATGTCCCATCCCAGATGTCACACCCCGGATGTCCCATGCCAGATGTCACACCCCAGATGTCCCATCCCAGATGTCACACCCCAGATGTCCCATCCCAGATGTCACACCCCGGATGTCCCATGCCAGATGTCACACCCCAGATGTCACACCCCAGATATCCCATCCCAGATGTCACACCTCGGATGTCCCATCCCAGATGTCACACTCCAGATGTCCCATCCCAGATGTCACACCCCAGATGTCCCATCCCAGATGTCACACCCCAGATGTCCCATCCCAGATATCACACCCCAGATGTTGCATCCTAGATGTCCCAATTGTCCCACCCCAGATGTCCCACTTCAGATGTCCCAGATATCACACCCAAGATGTCCTATCCTAGATGTCCCAGATGTCCCACCCCAGGTGTCCCACTCCAGATGTCCCAGATATCACACCCAAGATGTCCTATCCTAGATGTCCTAGATGTCACACCCAAGATGTCCCATCCCGAATCCAGTTTGCCCATCCCAAATCCCAGATGTTGCATCCCAAACTAAATTATCATCATTTGTCGTCATCGTCATCGTACGATATCCTGTGTTGATACTGCAACAGATGTGACACCACCAATTGTCGTTGTCGTCATCGTTACCATATGATATCTTGTTTGATATTGCTACAGGTGTGACAACATCGATTATCAGTGCCCACCCAGATGACCCTAGGCCTTAGCACCAGTACCCACCCAGGTGACCCTAGGCCCTAGTACCTGTACCTACCCAAATGAAGTATCGAGCTTCGTCCTCAGCCAGGAAGAGGCCGTTGCGTTCTTCACAGGACCACGCACCCATGGTCACATGGTTGGTCAAGTTCCCACCAGATGCGTACTCCATGACGAGACAAAGATGAGAGGAGGTGAGGATGAGCCCTTTCGCCTTTACAAGGTTTATGTGCCCATCACCCAGGTCTGCCTGGATCTGTGGAAGCAGGCGAAAGGGTATAAGTAAATGAATAAAGAAAGCAATCAATAAACAAACAAATCCGAATAAATAAATGAATGAATCAATGTAACGCCTTCTGCAAGGCAAAGAAGAGAGGAGGTGAGGATAAGCCCTTTCGCCTTCACAAGGTTATGTGCCCATCGTCCAGGCCTGCCTGGATCTGTGGAAGCAGGCGGAAGGAAATTAAATAAATAAATAAATAAATAAATAAATAGGTGCCTAAGTCAGACCCTGAGTGATACGGATGGATTGAGCCTATGCCCTCAAGTCCCAAAACAAAGATTTTTTGCTAATAAGTTGCCCAACCACATCAGTTAAAAACACACACACTCAGATTTGGGTTTTCTGAAATGGTGGGGACCAGGTCAAGTGAAACATGCTAATTTGTTACTATGGGGTTCCCTAAGTCGATACGGGTTTTACGTAGGAAGTGATACGGAGCCTATCGCGACCGAAACAAGCCATTTTTAAAGAACACTGGGTACAAATGTTGTGTAACGTCCAGTAGTTATTACGGAAGGTCTTGGAAGGCAGTACACAGGCAGTACAGTTGAGTACAGACCCCTAAAACACTGATTATTTACATTTTGTGGGTGTCCTAAGTCTAGGTCAGAGTTGCACAGCCTCAATTGAAACATTTTGGGCCTCGGTTTTGCTCTATCTCAAGGTGTAGCGTGCAGAACAACTTTTTCTTTTTTTTCGAAAATTCAAAATTCAAACATTTCTTGAAAATAAATTCAAAAACAAACTTTTTTTAATTTGTCTTCAAACATCCACATCTGTACTCAGTTTTTGATTTGGGGTAGATAATTGAAAGCACACCCTAATCCTGAGCCATGGTGTGGTAGGCCACAGGGAGATAAAACCTTGAGATGTAAAGCTATTTCAGTGGATTCCGAGGCCAAGGCTGAAGCGCAGCCTCCGACCTTGTAATAGGGGTTTTATAAGCCTTTCGTCCCGAGGAACCTTTCTTCGGAATAGCTCGCGCCGCCTTGTATCTGACGCGATCTGGATTTGTATCACTAATTATCGCACATCTGATGTACTGCCACCGGCCTGCCGAACAAGGCTGCTCGCGACCAGATGCGAACGCGCACAAAAAGTAGCTGCGCGCATAGCTGACACCGTCGCGAACAATATGAGCCTGACAGAATTCGATTCCGAGCAGTTTGGGCCATGTACGGCTCTGTATCACATTCTTATATCGACTTAGGGCGTTTTCGGACTTCGGCACCTATGGAGATACTTCAATAAATGAATGTTACGCCTTTTGCAAGGCAAAGATGAGAGCAGGTGAGGATGAGCCCTTTCGCCTTCACGGCTTATGTGCCCATCACCCAGGTCTGCCTGAATCTGTGGAAGCAGGCGGAAGGGTAAATATAAATAAATAAATAAATAAATAAATAAACAAACAAATAGATAAATAAATACATAAATAAAGACGAGGCAAAGATGAGAGGAGATAGGAAAGAGCCTTTCGCTTGCACAACGTTCGCCTTGCTGAGGTCTGCCTCGAACTGTGAAAGCAGGCGGAAGGGTATGGATAGATAAATACATAAATAAATACATAAATAAATAAACAAATTAATTAATTGTACGCCTTATGCAAGGCAAAGATGAGTGGAGATGAAAAAAGCCTTTCGCCTTAAGAAGTTTCGCCGTGCTGAGGTCTACCTTGATCTGTGGAAGCAGGCGGAAGGGTATAGGTAGATAAATAAATAAATCAATAAATTGTACGCCTTATGACGAGGCACAGGTGAGAGGAGGTGAGAAAGAGCCTTTCGCCTTCACATGGTTTGCCTTTCCGAGGTCTGCCTGGATCAGTGGAAGCAGGCAGAAGGGTATAGATAGATAGATAGATAGATAGATAGATAGATAGATAGATAGATAAATAAATAAACAAATCAATTAATTGTATGCCTTATGCAAGGCAAAGACGAGAGGAGATGAGAAAGAGTCTTTCATCTTCACAAGGTTGGGAGGGAATACGTTGAGGGGGAATAAGTTGAGGGGGCATTAGTTTAGGGGGTATAAATTGAGGGGGTATAAGTTGAGAGGGTTTAAGTTTTGAGAGGGAACAAGTTGAGGGGGCATAAATTGAGAGGGTATAAGTACCTTAATGAAAAGAGAAAACAAATGAAGGGATTATCTGGAGAAAAATCTCTATGTGTTAGTGTGGTAGTCACAAAACAAAATGTTCAAGTTTCATGAATAACCACAAAACAAATGAGCATTATAAATCTTATAACAATTATACGACTTATTTACACCAGTCAGATTCTCTTAAGAGCGCATATGAGCATCGCAATTCACGAAAATGAGCTCAGGTTGGGCCAAAGCTACATTCAACGGTAAACAATTGATTTAAGGGTGCCTTGAGCTATTATTTCAAATTTGAACCAATCAAACACGCGTGTATACGATTTGGGAATAAAAATGTTAAAAGAAATCTGAGACGAAAACATCAAAGCATCAAAATCCATGAAACCTTCCCTCTGCCAAGGGGGGCACTAGGGCTACAATTAGCACGGAACTTACTCACTCTGTGGGTGGGGTGGGCCCCCGTGGGCGACCACCTGGGACATCAAGCCACGCCAACTAAGGTACTACCGCCAGCATCAACGAAGACATCCACAGACCAGCGCACAGACTGAGATCGGAGGAGGCCTGCTGATCGTGACACGCGCACCCAACATCCGACAGGATGGCAGCCAGGTGGCCACGAACTGCCGGAACGGGACGTTCCGTCCAGCCCAGACCTGAACAGTATGTTCCGTCCAGCCCTTGCAAAAATTCCCTAAAATCACCCAGACCCCAGATTGGTCTCATTTTGTGTGCATCAAATTCTTACAAATAAAGCCGATCTACATACATACTTTTTACAAACATAACAGGCACGTTCAATACTGCCCCAAAATCAACAACCCTAGTAATGGATCAAATTACTTTACATTGAATTAAATTAAAAGTATTTAACATGTATTCAATTCACAACTCAGATTATTCATGACTTTGAAAATTTAATTCGGGACACTACTCCAGACGCCCTTAATGAAGAGAGGGTACAAGTTGAGCGGCATAGTTTTGAATCCACTGATGGTGAGAGTAGCAAGTACAGATTGAACCCGAGGCCGTACTACAAATAAAATAACAATTGAAGTTATACTAGTCTACAAACTTCAGTACTTGCACGCTCACAGCTGATACACCACTGGTATACATGCTCACAGCTGATAGACCACTTGTATGTATGTATATATATATACATATGCTATATATGTGTATGCTCACAGTTGATACACCACTATACCTATATCTATATATGTGTATATGTATATGTATATACACATGCTATATATGTATGTATGCTCACAGCTGATACACCACTTGTGCCTCCACTCACCAAGGCCACACTAACATAAATCAATTTGGCTTGGAGATCACATGTGCCATGCTCCAACCTTCTGTCACCCTGACACCCAAACTTTCAGCCGGACATTCGAATTATTTGGGAACTTGAATTATTTTGGCACCTCAGTATCTTGGTGTTGTCTTTTTCTGACAAAAAGAAAAACAGAGGTACCCGAATAATTTGAGTCTTGTCCTTGCCTCAAATCATCCCCACACCCCATATATCAGCCTTACATTCCGAAGACAGCTAGGGACAACATTAAAATACAGATGCACCCAAAATATTCGAGTCTTGTACTTGCCTCAGATCATCCTCACACCCCATATATGATATATCAGCCTGACATTCTGAATACAGCTAGGGACAACATTAAAAAACAGATGCACCCAAATAATGTGAGTTATGCACTTGTCTCAAATCAGCCTGACATTCTGAAGACAGCTAGGGGCAACGGTTATACAGATTCACCCAAATTATTAGAGTCACGCACTTGTCTCTAATCATCCTCACACCTCAACTGTCAGCCTCACATTCTAAAGACAGCTAGGGACAACATTAAAATACATGTGCACCCAAATAATGCGAGTCATGCACTTGTCTCCAATCATCCTTACCTCAACAATCAGCCTGACATTCTGAAGACAACTAGGGGCAACAGTTATACAGATGCACCCAAATTATTTGAGTCACGAAAGTGTCTCAAATCATCCTCACACCTCAACTGTCAGCCTCACATTCTAAAGACAGCTAGGGACAACATTAAAATACATGTGCACCCAAATAATGCGAGTCATGCACTTGTCTCCAATCATCCTTACCTCAACAATCAGCCTAACATTCTGAAGACAACTAGGGGCAACAGTTATACAGATGCACCCAAATTATTTGAGTCACGAAAGTGTCTCAAATCATCCTCACACCTCAAATGTCAGCCTCACATTCTCAAGACAGCTAGGGACAATACAAAAATACAGATGCACCAAACAGTTTGAGTCATGCACTTCCCTCAAATCATCCTCACACCCCAATTATCAGCCTGACATTCCAAAGGCAGCTATGGACATCACTTAAAAACAGACACACACAAATAATTTGAGGCATGCACTTACCTTGACCTCGTGGGTTATACTGGGCAGGGCAAGCCTCGGAATTGGCCGCTTAATGAATTTGACAGCTTCATTCTTGCGAGTTATCTTGTTGACACACAGCCATGTCTCCCCAGAGGCCCCCTCTCCCAGTAGACGACGTACCTGTACATGTATGACAAATCAGGGTATTGCATTAGGGCTGAGGGCTGCAGGCCAGAAATGCAAATAAAAGACAACATGAAGACATAGATGCACGAGTGGGACGCATGAGTTTCTTGCACGCGGGATGATTTTGTTTCTGGATACTTTACAAGCTGTAGCTGCAGGAAGCAGCCAGCCAGCTGGACGAAGACCAGCAGCACTGTGGGATCCCAAACAGTTCATGATAATCCTATCACATACACAGCACATCAATGCTGGGAATAGCTGCAGGAGGTTGGGATTTGATTTGATTGGTTAGGTTGGGTGGTTGTGTGAGTGTAACAATTTGGATATGAGAACTGATAGACGCCCTAGCAACCCAAAACAGCAAGCTGTCATGAGGTGTTAGTAGCAGTAGTAACAACTCGGCCCTCCATCCTGCCTGCATGTTGCATTGAGGTTGTTATTGTGGGCAGTAGGTGAGCTAGGGATGTGCTGGTTAACCCAGATATCTTACAATTTTCAATGAGATTCTACATCCAGTTGTGTCTACTGAAATCCTAAGGAGTTTACAATGCTCTCGATGCTGTTGCGACGCACCGGTTAGCGCGGTCGAACGGCCAGGAACGGTTCTGCGCATGCTCAAGTTGATTGTGATGGACTACCTCTCGAAGACTTACTTCGTAGAATTCCTCTATGTTAAATGACTCCGGTGATGTAGCCGAATCATCGGAGTCGGAGCTAGCGTAATGAACAGCAGCCCGGGGGGTTGATTGAAAACAACCCAGTTTTCCAGCTGTCTGACAAGGGCGATGTTTCTCCCCAGCAGTGAAGCTTCATTCACTGTAGGGGGCACGCGGAGTCGAGGGGGCAAATAACGTGACGGCCTTTGGAAGTAGAAAGGCAGGTAGGTACTTCGAGGGTTGTTTGAAAACAGTTTCTAGAGTTCTGTGACCAAGAAGCTTCTGGACGCACGATGAATCAGGAGTAGCCTTGCAAATGTTGATGAGGAACAAATATATGTTACTGCGATACGCTGTACAACTTTAGCCATGCCGCATGCCCCTTCTCCGAAGCGCGCGACTACACTGGCCTGCACTTGTACGTCGTAGTGCCATGGTTATGGACAGGTGGCATGGTCATGGACAGGGCGAGGTTCAACCCGTCGGTCTCACTTTCCTACGCAGCAACAGGACACTATACCGTGACTGCTGCGAGCATCCTCAAAATCGTATTCATCATCCCATCCCTTTCGTCGATTGAACTGGGGCGCGACGAGTTGAACATATTCCGCAATAGATATCATATTTGAAACCGAGGCTGCGAATATTGCACTTCTAATAGCGGCAGCATGCCTCTGCACGTAGCTTGTCCCATCAGCGGGTGCGTTACCGTCTGCTCCTTTCTCTTTTGGGATCGCTTCTCCACAAAGGGATGGCCGTGGTGTTGATTCCAGGCATATGTCTGAATATCTTCCCCCCTGCAAGCAGGAAAAGTATCTGCTCGTGCTCAAGCTACCCTGCTGCTGGAATTGGAAAGTCCCCAGCAGATACCATGGCCTTGTGGGAGCGTTGGAAGCAATTCTGCGGGGAGAACTCAATCCTAGAGTCTGCTCCCTATGCACCTGAGAGTGTGAAGGTCAGTCCTAGTATATTTGACTTGAAATTAAAACATGGTCTATCAGCCTACAGGCTGATCACGTACTGTCGGCAAATGAAAAATGAGTGGTAAAAACACAACTACACTACACTCCTAATAACAGAATGCAATCCCATGGGTGTGACGGGTTAATCAAGTGTCCAGCTCAGTCCTCGAAGGGTACCTATGGTCCGCCTGTGTGCATGTCTTTTGTATTGATCGGCACCGTCAGGCATCAGCATGCAAGCTGTCATGCTGTAGGATGCGGTATCCATTGGAGTGTCGTCATCACTGCTTTTCTTTTTGGCTAAGAGCAGCAGCTTCTAGATAGCTCTCCTGGCAAGCTACACAGCCCAGCCTAGTGCACCTCGAGGCTATCCCGCACTGCAACATTGAGCTTCATCCTTTGTTTGGTTTTTAAAGAGCTTGTCCCCTGGCATAATATGTATCAGTAGACTTCTACAATCAGGCTTGCAACACCGCAAGAAAAACCAAAAAGATCAGATTCTGGGGGAATTAGAATTACAAACTTTTCCTTGGGTAATTCTAATTTTAAGGAATCTGATTCTTACATGTTGAAAACCATGGTTAGTTGTTGAGGAGATATCAGTAGCAAATGTTGAGGAGATCTCAGTAGCGATGATGATTACGTTCGTTCTGGTGCCCTACTAGACTCCAAATGTGCCCGCGATTTGACAAAGTCAAGGGGGACTTATGGAGGCCCTATCCTGCTGTGTCAACTATTCACCAAACAGGCCTTACAGCCCCTCATACCTTTTGTGTGGTTAAGATTTTTGCATTCTTGGACTGTTGTGCCTGAGTCTACTGATGTCCCAACCGACCAGGTATTGTAAAACTTACATGCTTCATGTTCGCCTTATGGAGCATCTCATCCTCCTGTTATTGTCTCCATGCGATGTGCTGCTACATATGTCTGCATGTACAATGCATTTACAATGCATGTACAATGCATGTGCAACTCTGGTACAACTGCCATATTCTTGTATTCTTTTGGTTTGGGGAGTGGTAAGTAAGATGTTTAAGTCAGTGGTGGGTCTATTCAGTTTATAGCCTATTTACTAATGCCCGACCCAACATGTTGAACCACCCATTCATACAAATCAGTGCGAGGTCAATTCACAAATGTCTGACTCAAAATATTGAATCACCCGTTCCTCTAAATCAGTGCGTGGTCAATTCACAAATGTCTGACTCAACATATTAAGCTCCCATTCCTCTAAATCAGTGCGTGGTCAATTCACAAATGTCTGACTGAACATATTTAATCACCCATTCCTCTTAATCAGTGTGTGGTCAATTCACAAATGTCTGACTGAACATATTAAGCTCCCATTCCTCTAAATCAGTGCGTGGTCAATTCACAAATGTCTGACTGAACATATTTAATCACCCATTCCTCTAAATCAGTGCGTGGTCAATTCACAAATGTCTGACTGAACATATTTAATCACCCATTCCTGCACTCATGTACCGAAGCTCTTTTGAGATCCCAGCACTCGGCATGTATGCAGTATATATGTACCCCAAAAGAGCTGCTGTATATGATGACATGATATCATATTGCCAGTCCCTACTTATTTTTAACCCCTGCCAGAAACTCCATGTTGGCCAACAAGACAGTAGACAACAGTGACTCGTAACATATTGCATCACCCGATCCTGCACTCAGGTACAGTAGTACAGCGCACACACACACACTCAGACCCCCCACCCCCCCACACTCAGGTGCCGCAACTCTTTTGGGGTCCCAGCACTTCCCAAATGGCTCACGTAACCCACCCAACAGGTATGTTGGTGCATGTTGGTAAATGCTTGGGATTGTTGGCAGGTTGGTGCATGTTGGTAAATGCTGGAATCGTTGGCATGCTAGTCTATGCTGGTACATTTTAGACCATGCTTGAGAGTGTTGGCATGTTGGTGCATGCTTGCACATTCTTGAGGTTATTGGCGTGTTAGTACATGATTGGGATTGTTGGCATGTTGATGCATGCTTGTAAATGCTTGGCACTGTTGGTATGTTGGTACATGCTGGAATGGTTGGCATGTTAATATATAGTTGATTTTGTTGGCATGCTGGTGCATGCTTGCACATGCTTGACAGTGTTGGTATGTTGGTACATGCTGGAATGGTTGGCATGTTAATATATAGTTGACATTGTTGGCATGTTGGTGCATGCTTGCACATGCTTGACAGTGTTGGTATGTTAGTACATGCTGGAATGGTTGGCATGATAATACATGCTTGGGATTGTTGGCATGTTGGCGCATGCTTGTAAATGCTTGACACTTTTGGTATGTTGGTACATGCTGGAATGGTTGGCGTGTTAGTACGTGCTTGAGATTGTTGGCATGTTGGTGCATGCTTGCACATACTTTAGGTTGTTGGTATGTTAGTACATGCTGGAATGGTTGGCATGTTAATATATTCTTAAGATTGTTGGCATGGTGATGCATGCTTGCACATACTTTAGGTTGTTGGTATGTTAGTACATGCTGGAATGGTTGGCATGTTAATACATTCTTAAGATTGTTGGCATGTTGGTGTGTGCTTGCTCATACTTGAGTTTGTTGGTAGGTTGGTATATGCTGGAATGGTCGGCTTGTAAGTGCATGCTTGAGATTGTTGGCATGTTGGTGCATGTTGGTAAATGATGAAATTGTTGGCATTTTAGTCCATGTTGATGCATGCTTGTAAATGCTAGAGATTGTTGGCGTGTTGGTGCATGCTTGTAAATGCTTGACACAGTTGGTACGTTAGTACATGTTGGAATGGTTGGCATGCAAGCACATTCTTGAGATTGTTGGCATATTGGTGCATGCTTACTCATACTTGAGTTTGTTGGTATGTTGGTACATGCTGGAATGATTGGCATGTTAGTTCACGCTTTGGATTGTTGGCATGTTGGTGCATGCTTGCACATACTTGAGGTTGTTGGTAGGTTGGTGCATGCTTGTACATTTTAATGTTGTTTGCATGTTGGTGCATGCTGGAGTTGTTGGTGCAGATGATACCCCACAGCAAAAGACACGTGCTTCATCAATTAAACTGTCAGCATGATAATCCAGGTTTTGCGAATGGTTAATTGGTTGATCATTTGGCTTCACCGAAGAAGGCAGTTTTTTTTTTTCAGATTTCTGTCGTCCAGCTTGAGTAGCTACTTGGGCTACTCAACCCTGATTTCAGGATAGTTGCATAACCATTGCATGGCGGAGCGCCAAGCTTGGAGAAGGGGTCGGGGGGCAGCGCGTCCCGATATTGGGGGGTCCGGGGGATGAAGCATCCGACGGAATGGCGACAGAATGGCGGCGCGTCGTTGGAACGACGCTTCTTCCAGTTAAAAAAAAAAAAAGAAGAAGGTGCTGGGTTCGAATCCCTACCGGTGCGCTTTAGTGTTCACGGTCGCTCTCAACCGCCATCGTAGCTTTGCCCAGGTAAAGTAGCAGCCCTAGAGTCAAGACGGGGCTCCCTTAATACCACGCCCCTCAAGGCGTTATCATTACTTTTTGTCAGCTTGATCACCATGGGACATGTCACGCACACCTCTTCGTCTCCTAGACTTGAAGCTAATGCAGTGAACGCTTGCAACCAGGCTGTCAGGGCCTCAGCACAGCACTGCCTTCCATACGAGCCTATAACACCCTATCACATGAAACCCATGGCATGACCTCACCCACACATGAAATCCCACGGCAGGTTCATCGCGTAGACTTGAAGCCAATGCCGTGAACGCATGCAACCAGGCTGCCAGGGCATCAGCAGAGCACTGCCCCCCATATGAGCCTATAACACCCTATCACATGGAACCCACGAAATGAACCTACCCACACATGGAATGCCCTCGGCATCACCCCACCCACACATGGAAACCTACTTCAGATTCATCTCGTAGACTTGAAGCTAATGCCGTGAATGCTTGCAACCAGGCTGTCAGGGCGGCAGCACAGTACTGCCTACCATATGACCCCCCTGAAGGTATGCTGCTGGATGTCATTTTGTGTCGTCATCGTCAAATATTGGTCGTTAGCCCCAGTGAAAAACCCAAGGAAATGAGCTGGCCCCCATCAACCTTACACCTCTTAAAAAGGCGTACAATTTATTGTATTTATTTATTTTTATTTGTTTATTTATTTTGCCATCATTGTCCTGTAATGGAGCGAGACTATTAAAACCGCTGATCCTTGGGGTTGTCAAATATGCCAAATACTATTGTTTACATGTGTTTTGCACGGAGCAGGAAGGATGAAATTTGTACATGCTACTGTTTGCCTGAGTTATGTGGGGTGGTTAAATATTTTACATACTGCTTTCCCCTGAGGTCTGTTGTGTGATTGTTTCCTTGTATATTTTACATACAGCTGTTTGCCTGAGGTCTGTGGGGTCGGCTGTTTCAAACGTCTGGCAGGAAGTCATGATCATGATTGTCTTAATGTCTGATTCATTTCAGGCATATCTGTGCCAGTTTGTCTGAACTTTGTGCGCAATCGCAAACCTTATATGCTGCCATTTGCCTGGGGTCTGTGGGGTGGTCGGCTGTTTCAAACGTCTGGCAGAAAGTCATAATCATGATCATGAGCGTCTTTTTGTCATCTTCATTACAGGCATATCTATGCTAGTTTGTCTGAACTTTGTGCGCAATCGCAGACCTTACATACTGCGATTTGCCTGGGCTCTGTGGGGTGGTCGGCTGTCTCAAACGTCTGGCAGGAAATCATGATCATGAGCGTCTTTTTGTCATCTTCATTACAGACATATCTGTGCCAGGTTGTCTGAACTTTATGCGCAGTCGCAGCCCTTATATACTGCCAATTGCCTGGGGTCTGTGAGGTGGTCAGCTGTCTCAAACGTCTGGCAGGAAGTCATGATCATCAGTGTCTTTATGTCTTCTTCATTACAGACATATCTATAAGTTGTCTGAACTTTGTTTGCAATTGCAAACCCTTATACACTGCCATTTGCCTGAAGTCCGTGGGGTGGTCGACTGTTTCAAATGTCTGGCAGGAAGTCATAATCATGATCATGAGCGTCTTTATGTCTGATTCATTACAGACATATCTTTGCAAGGTTTCCTGAACTTTATGCGCAATCGCAGACCTTACATACTGCCATTTGCCTGGGCACTGTAGGGTGGTCGGCTTTCACAAACGTCTGCCAGAAAATCATGCTCATGAGCGTCTTCATGTCTTCTTCTTTACAGACATATCTGTGCAAGTTCTTCCGGACTTATTGCGTAATCGCAAACCTTATATACTGCCAATTGCATAAGGTCTGTGGGGTGGTCGACTGTTTCAAATGTCTGGCTGGAAATCATGATCATTAGTATCTTTACGTCTTCTTCATTGCAGGCATATCTGTGCAAGTTCTTCCGGACTTATTGCGCAATCGCTGACCTTACATACTGCCATTTGCCCGAGCTCTGTGGGGTGGGCGGCTGTTTCAATACAACACAATATAAAATAAATACAATATTGTACGATGTATCATATGATATCGTACTTGACAAAGCTAGTCTTTATGTCTTCTTCATGACGTCATCATTGCAGGCATATCTGTGCAAGTTCTTCCGGACTTTGTGCGCAATCGCAAACCAAGACACCCTCCCTTGGCTAAGCTGGAGGAGGACCTAGCTACCCTGCATAAAGACCTCAACAGGCTGAAGGAGGACGAAGCTGCGGCAACAACAAAACATGATGATGATATCTCTAGGCTCAGGTAATGTCTCTAACCCTAAACCCTGAGCCCTAAACCCTGAACATACCATGATGATATCTCTACGTTCAGGTAATGTCTCAAACCCTAAACCCTAAACCCTAAACCCTGAACAAACCATGATGATATCTCTAAGCTCAGGTAATAACATTTTTTCGTGCAATGCATCGTAAATTCAGCAACTCGGTGCAACAACAGTGCGACGCGCTGCCCCCTGAACCCCGCAGAGCGTGGAGCCCGGGGGGGTCGAGGGGCCATTTCTGACTAGTTAGCCGGACCCATGCGTGTAACAACAGAATAGCGACGCATCGCACAAACAAAAATGGGTAACTAGGCTATCAATTCTTCGCGCTCCCTTCCCTCTGCATGGTCACGTGCATGGTCATGTTCCTCCTCCCCTTCAGGATCTTGGTGAAAACCGGGTGCTGCGTCCACCGCGTCCAGGTTTGTGCTGCTGCCCCTCCCTCCATCTCGACCAGTACATGATCCCTCCTACTCTACCAGTTCATGATAGATCAATACACTACTCTACCAGTACACTACCATACTACTACACTACTCTATCAGTACATAATATGCCAGTACACTAATCAGTGTAAACAAAAAATGTTTTACCTCACACTAGGTCAAAGCACACCGAGAAGCTTGCCCTGCTGAAAGAGGCGGAGACGGTTGCGCGGGAGAAGGCAGCGGCTGTGAGGGAGGAGAGGGTTAAGAAGCATCAACAGGCCAAGGCAGCCTCCCAAGGTATGTCTCCGGAGCAGATCGAATGTCTAACACGGACCAGAATGTGTGTGGGTGGAGAGGGGGGGGTGGGGGGCAGGTACATGGCCATGACCATCACATGGTAGTTAGGCCACACATGCATGCACCCATGTCTTCGGATCAGAACGAACGTCAAATACAAATCAGAATGTGTGTGGGTGTCTGGAGAGGGGGGGTGGGGGGTGGGGGGGGGGGCGAGGGATGGGAGGGGGGGCAGGTAGACCATCACATGGTAGTTAGGTTATACATGCATGCACACATGTCTCCGGATCAGAACGAATGTCAAATGCAGAGACCAAATTGTGCATACATACGTGAGCTTTTGGAGGAAAACTGCTGAGGCAGTACCAAGGCAAGTGCCCACCCACACTCACAGGCAGCATTGGTGGAAATCAGTAGTTGGATGCAAACAATCAGACAGTTTAAATCATCAGTCGGGTTGATATTATTTCATTCATTTATTTGTCATCCTCATCAGTAATGATGATATTTGTCATCACTATCATTATCATCCTCATCATCCTCATCATCATCCTCATAATCATCCTCATCATCATCAGTCAAGTTGATATTATTATCTTACATGTATCTTACATCATCATCAGTGATAATCATATTCGTCATCTCTATCATTATCATCAGCCAAGTTTATATTATTATTTTACATGTATCTTACATCATCATCAGTGATAATCATATTCGTCATCACTATCATTATCATCCTCATTATCATCAGTCAAGTTGACATTATTATCAGACATATATCTTTCATCCTCACCAGTTGTAATCATATTCGTCATCATCATCCTTATCATCCTCATTATCATTATCATCCTCATTATCATTATCATTCTCATTATCATCATCATTACCATCCTCATTATTATCCTCATCCTCATTATCATCATCATTACCATCCTCTTTATTATCCTCATCATCATTATCATCCTCATTATTATCCTCATCATCCTCATTATCATCCTCATCATCGGTCATCATCCTCATCATCATCCTCATTATCTCAATTATCATCCTCATCATCGGTCATCATCCTCGTTATCATCCTCATTATCATCCTCATCATCGGTCATCATCCTCAGTACCATCCTCATTATCATCTTCATTATCTTAAATATCATCCTCATCATCGGTCATCATCCTCGTTATCGTCCTCATTATCATTATCATCCTCATTATCATCATCATCATCATCATTATCATCCTTATCATCCTCAGTATCATCATTGTCATCCTCAGTATCATCATTGTCATCATCATCATCATCATTATCATCCTCAGTATCATCATTGTCATCATCATCATCATCATCATCCTCATTATCATCATTGTCATCATCATCATCATCATTATCATCCTTATCATCCTTATCATCCTCAGTATCATCATCATCAGCCTCAGCATCCTCATCATCATCAGCCTCCTCATCATTATTATTATCAGCATCATCTCTTTACTCCACTCCTCGCCCAACAAGACACGCTACATCACAACATCCCACGTCTTACTTATTTTGCAGCGGCGGCAGTGGCAGCAGCGGCGGCAGCGGCGGCGGCAGCAGCAGCAGCAGCGGCGGCAGCCCAGCAGCTCACCCCCAAGGCTAAGAGGGACATCAGTGGGGGGGCTGTGTCCAACAAGAGCAAAGGGAAAGGGGCTGGGCCTGTCCTGTTGGGCAAGGTTGATTTGAATACCGACCTAACTGGGGCAGCGCTGCAGCTGCTGTGGCCGGAGTCTGGGGAGTGGTGGAGTGGAGAGGTGAGTTGTGAGAACATGATAAACGGATATATATATATATATATATATATATATATATATATATATATATATATATATATATATAAAAATATGTAGAAATCATGGCGGTCGCGGTCGTGGTGGTGTCATCATCGCGTGCCCACGTGCCATGGGCCTGCGAAGTGTAACCGACTTGCAACCGACTTTTCGTACACCCAACTCGCAACTCCCCGCCCAGCGGAATTTTCAAATACCAAAACTGCAGATGCGCTAAGCTAAGCGCGCACGCTCATAGCATGTCCACAACTGCCTCCCATACTATGACTGCAAGAAATTTATAATCAGAAGATCCTCTCCTCGGAGGTCATCAGCTGACCCTCATATTGGAGGCCCCTCTGCATGGCGCTCGGAATAATAGCTTTCAGTTCTTCACGGAGAATGCAACCATGATGCGTGGCAACGGTCCTAATGGACAGGAGGGCCAGCAACACCTCCAGCCAGCGCTTAGAGCGAGCTTGGCAGAGCAAGGAAGACAGGGACATAGCCAACAAGCGCCGACGTGATGCCCGCGTTGCCCAATCCGATGTGCTACGTCATGCTGATAATCTCGCAAGGAGTCAGGAACGAGCTGCCGATCCTGAGGAGGAACACGAAGCTGCTAATCAAGCCAGGCGCGAAGACTATGCTGCCCAGCCTGAGGAGTTACGCCAGGCTCGTAATCAAGCCAGACCTTCAGATCGTCATGCTTTTTTTCTCCGTCTGCGAGCGATGCCACCATTCATCTCACACATGCGCACTTTTGCCATTCCATCGCATCACATTCGTCATGACTGGCATCCAGTTGTTGCGATTAATTAACTTTGTTCAGATCACTATGGCCATTCCGTCCCCCTGCACACTCTCGCGCTTGCCACGCTCATCCCATCTTTGCAAGCTCTTTTCGTTGTATCGAAAATCGTTAAGTACATTGCTGCGATTTTTGCTGTTCTGAGTGATGACCGAGTATCGACTGGGGCACTGCACGAGGAGACGAAGCTGCAGGTTTGTAGCCATGCAATTGCACCGGTCCGGTGTTCTCGGGGTGATCGGAAACTGAGCGTTCGCAATGTTGGTAGGTTCAAAGCACAGCGGGCCCCTCTTTCTGCACGATTGAATCCCACAGGGTGAGGTGAAGGGTACGAGGTAGGGAGAAGAAGATTGTGTGTGCGTGGTTGGGGGAAGGGAGGGTGGTGGGGGGTAAGGTGAAAGAAAGAGAGTGTGTGTGGATGGGTGAGGGTGAGGGGTAGGGAGAGGTCAGGATGGGGGGGGGGGGGGGGATGGTATGCGTGTATGAGAGGGTGGGAGGCCACAGCTGAAGCAGAAGGGGAATAGGTAGGGAGAAGAGGTGTGTGTCTGTGGGTTTGGGAGGAGAGGCAGGGGGGCGTCGAGCGAGGGCGGAGATGGCTGATATCTTGACTGTGTGTAAGGGAGAGAGGGGGGAGGGGGGGGGGGGGGGGGGGGGGCATACAAGGGCGTTAACCGTTCTGTAACCCAGACCAGACTAGGTCCCATGGCCTGGGTGGGTGGGTGGGTGTGGGGGGTGGCTAGTATATATATATATATACTAGTACGGTAGCCCGTGTGGCCTGTGGCCACACCAACAATCACCCCGCACTCTCAGACGCACACCTCTTCTCTCTACCTTTTCCCCTTCTACTTAAGCTGTGGCCTACCCCCTGTCATACACGTATTCCATCATCCCCCCCCCCCACCCACCCACACATACAGACCCACAGCATCCTCCACTTCCCCCGGCCTCTTCCTGCCCAATCCACACACACTCTCTTTCTCTCACCTTCGCCCCCAAAAGCCTCCCTTCCCACAACCACCAACACGCACACACACTCTCCTCCTCCCTACCTCATACCCTTCACTCCGGCTGCGGGATTTAATCTTGCAGAAAGAGGGGAAAGTGCAGACCAACAACTTGGGAACGCTCACATCCCGATCGCCCCGAGAACACCGGACCAGTACAATTCCAAAGCTACAAACTTGCAGTTTCATCTCATCGTGCAGTGCCCCAGTTGATACTCGGTCAACTCTTGGAACAGCACAAATCGTATGTCACGATATTCGATACAAAGAAAAGAGCTTTCAGATAAGGGATGAGAGGTGCAAGCGCGAGAGTGTGCAGAGGGACGGAATGGCCGTGGCAATCTGAACAAAGTCGAATTAATCGCAACAACCAGCCAACAATGACGAAGGCAATGCGATGGCATGGCGAAAGTGCGCATGCGTGAGATGAACGGTGGCAACGCTCGCAGGCGGAGAAGAAAGCATGACGATCTGAAGGTTTGGCTTGATTATGAGTCTGGCGTAACTCCTGAGGTTGGAAAGCGAAGTCTTCACGCCTGGCTTGGTTAAGAGCAGCTTAGCAGCTTCGCGTTCATCCTGAGGCATGGGATCGCGTTGTTCACGTCCGGCTTGATTATGAGCCTGGCGTAACACCTGGGGTCGGGCAGCGTGGGCATCACGTCGACTCTTTTTGGCTCTTCCCGGCTCTGTCCAGTTCTTCCTTGCTCATGCAAGCTCGCTTTGAGCGCTGGCTGGCGGTGTTGCGGGCCCTCCTGTCCATTAGGACCGTTGGAATGCATCATGGTCGCATGCCCCGTGAAGAAGCAATGAACTGAAACGATTATTCTGAGCGCCATACAAAGCGAGGGTCACCATATGACCTCCGAGGAGAGGATCTTCTGGATCTAAATTGCTTGCAGTCACAGTATGGGAGGCAAAGCAAATGTGGCGATGAAATGAGCGCGCGCGCTTAGCTTTGCGCATCAGCAGTTTCGGTATTTGAAAATTTCGCTGGCCGGGGTGTTGCGAGTTGGGTTTGACGGAAAGTCGGTTGCAAGTCGGTTACACTTCGCACGCCCATGGCACGTGGGTACGCGATGATGACACCACCACGACCACGACCACGACTTCTTTATATATATATATATATATATATATATATATATATATATATATATATATATATATATATATATATATATATATATATATATATAACAAATCACATATTTATGATAACCCCAATGATGGCACAAGCTCGGCACGGAACCCATACTACTGGCGGTGCCAATCATAAGGGTTCGGCGTTGACAGAGGCCTCCGTCCCACGCCACCTGCACATGAACCCGCGACATGCAACCACAGTCCTGCAGGCCCCCAAGCCCAAGAACTCGCAACTCAGATGTGACAAAAAAAAACCACACACAACACCACCACCAACAACAACACCAACAACAACACCAACAACTCCACCAACAACACCATCCCGAAGAGGGTCATTCACCAGTAGTTAAATGACATGCATGAGTAGGCCTACCACCAGACTGCCTATGACCAGACTACACACTCTGCCGCCTACAGCTTTGTGTACTTAGGTGACTATGTATAGCTATGGTTGTCAAGTTCGATATCGTATTGCTAGGGTTGTCATGTACGATATCGTATTGCTAGGGTTGTCAAGTACGATATCATATTGCTTTGGTTGTCAAGTACAAGATCATATTGCTAGGGTTGTCAAGTACGATATCGTATTGCTAGGGTTGTCAAGTACGATATCATATTGCTTTGGTTGTCAAGTACAAGATCATATTGCTAGGGTTGTCAAGTACGATATCATATTGCTTTGGTTGTCAAGTACAAGATCATATTGCTAGGGTTGTCAAGTACGATATCGTATTGCTAGGGTTGTCATGTACGATATCATATTGCTTTGGTTGTCAAGTACAAGATCATATTGCTAGGGTTGTCAAGTACGATATCGTATTGCTAGGGTTGTCAAGTACGATATCATATTGCTTTGGTTGTCAAGTACAAGATCATATTGCTAGGGTTGTCAAGTACGATATCGTATTGCTAGGGTTGTCAAGTACGATATCGAATTGCTAGGGTTGTCAAGTACGATATCGTTTAGATAAAGCGTATGAAATTTCGACAATAGCATATGATATATCGTAAGGTTTTGTGCAATACAACAATACAGTGTATGATATATCGGCCGATAATCTTGGGGACCAGTACGATATTGACATCCCTATATACTTAGGGAACGGCAACTAATATAAGTGTTTGGAAAACTAATATTAACTAATATTATTATAGTGTCACAATAATATTAGTTTTTCAAATACATTCGAAATTCTGGTGAGATGGCTCGTCCGACTTATATTATATAATATTATTCATTCACTAATATTGTATAACATAGCCGACCCCTATATATACTTAGGTGACCGTGTGCATCCCAGGGATTTCCTCCCCGGCTATGAGCATTAGCTTCTAGGCAGCTCTTTGAGCCAGCCACTGAGCTGAACCCCAATATTTCAGCAGTTCTGGACAGCTGATTGTGTCTGCTTCAAGGTTCACTTGGTCGCATTTTGTTTGTCTCTATAGCCAGTCAGGGGAACTGCCTAGAAGCTGTTGCTCGTAGCTGAAAAGGAAAGCTATGGTACAGCCAAATTGTGCATTCTTTCATTATCTGTTTTTTCATTCGCGGGTCACTGTGTACTATTGAAATTGAAATTGTTACATCTGTGTAATACAGTTACTCACAAGACGTGATGTTAAGGACACTACAGCGAAAGCCGGAGCTAGATATAGTCACCGTACTGTGTACTACTATACTACACACTCAACCATCATCTGTACCATGTTACGATTCCCAATATTTTAAAAAACAGAAAAGCATAATGAATGTATTATCAAAATTATGTATGTAATAGGAAAAACAGAAAATAAGCATAATGAATGTATTATCAAAATTATAATAAAAACAGAAAATAAGCATAATGAATGTATTATCAATAGGAAAAATTGGCCCTGGTGTAGGTACCCAATTACAGTTCACTAACCCAGGTTGTGGGCTTTTACATTCATAGGTCACTGTGCTCAACCAGACCGTACACTCAGCCATCATCTGTACCATATATATACGATGCTCAGTCTGAAAAAAACCTCGGGAAGTCAGCATAATGAATGCATGATGAATAAGAAAAATGGACCCTGGTGTAGGTACCCAATTGCAGTTCACTAACCCAGGTTGTCGGCTTTTACATTCATAGGTCACTGTGTACAACCAGAGCACACACTCAGCCATCATCTACTACGCCACTGGGGAAGAGGAGGAGGTGGCCCTAGGGGAGCTTGTCTCCAAGCGCGAGGTGGCTTGGGGTGAGGGGTGGAGCCGAGCCCTTGTGGATAGCCTGGCTGCGGGAGGGACGCTACCAGTCGCCCTGTCACCGCTGAAGCCCCAGGCTGAAGCAGTTGAAGCAACTGCAGCAGCAGCTGATGTAACTGCTGGTTTAGCTGCAGCAGCAGCGGCAGCGGCAGCCCAGAAGGACAAGAAGCGCGTCCATGAGGGGGTTCTTGTGGCAAAGGGTGCAGGGGAGGGGGGGCCTGCGCTGAAAAAACAGGCCAAGGGGGAGGTTGCGGTGGAGGGTCTGAGCCGTGGGCCCAAGCGGGCGATGAAGGGCGCTGAGTGGGCAGTCGACGGAGCAGGGCAGAAAAAGGCGGCGAAAGGGGATTGGGGTGCTGAGGCTGCAGGTGGGGGTGGGGTGTCCAAGAAGGTGGGCAAGGGGGAGGTTGGTGTGCATAAGGATGTGGGCGGGCACACGGATGGGAGAGGGCAGAAGGATGTGGGTGTGCATAAAGATGGGGGCGTGCACAAGAAGCACCCCAAGGGGGATTGGGACGTAGAGGGCGGGTTGCACAAGAAACACACCAAGGGGGATTGGGGCGCAGGGGGCGGGGTGCATACGGATGGGGGCGTGAACAAGAAGCACCCCAAGGGGGGGTGGGGTGCTGAGGGCGGGGTGCGTAAAGATGGGGGCGTGCATAAGAAGCACCATAATGAGGAGTGGGACGCGGAGGGCGGGATGCACAAGCACGGGGGCGTGCATAAGGATGGAGGCGTGCACAAGAAGCTCTCCAAAGGGGGGTGGGGGGCAGAGGGCGGGGGGCATAAAGATGGGGGAGTGCACAAGAAGCACCCCAAGGGAGAGTGGGGAGCAGAGGGCGGGGGGGTGCAGAAAAAGCTCCCCAAGGGGGACTGGGGCGAAGAGGACTTGGGCGTGCACAAGCTTGTGAAGGCCAAGAAAGGATTAGATGGCAATGCACAGAAGAAGACTCCTACTCCCGGGGCGAAGAGGGGGCTCAAGCCAAAAGGGCTGGGGCAGGCACTGGTGTGGGATGATGCAGGGGGGCTGGAGGGACAAGAGGCCCTCACCCTGGACGCTAACTTCAACTTCACGCTTCCACTGTTGGATGCTGAAGCACTGAACAGTATCACAGATGGGAGCTTGGCCATGGGGGAGTTCACGGGGATAGAAGGTGTGGCAGCGCTGCCGGGTCAGAACTTGTTCATGAACAACTTCTTGGGTGGGAATGGTTCAGCTCCATGGTGAAGCAGGGTATTTATTTTCGGCATTTCATAGCAGCTTCTAGGTGGCTCCCAGAGCCGACCAGTTTAGAGAGTTGTCCAGGTCGACTAGCCAACTTGAAATTTACAGGCATACCGGTAGCATCAGCCTACAATTTGGTTGCTCGCTGTCTTTGGCACTAAAACAAATTACACAATTGCAAGGGAAATGGTCAACTAGCAAGGTGAAGCAAGATGAGGGATCATTTAATCAACTAAGTAGATAGAGCACAATTTCATTAACATTTCACTTATTAACCAGACTCCTTTTGATTACATTTCCGAGCACGAGACTTGTAACTCTTTGTATTACGATAAACATCAGTGGGTTGCTACATGATTTTTCACCCAACTCTGGACTCCTCACCGAGTCAGCTTCTTCCAATTCCATGCACACCACCACCTCCCTCCCCGTGTGCGATACCCATTGAAACCAGGGAGCGTAATAGATACCGGTAGTTTAAAAACTTTTCCAGGTCTAGTATAAATTATCCATGATGTGTAACACTGATTACAATGTCTTCATGGTTATTTTTGAATACCGGTATATGCGTTTATCAGTACATGTTTTCAAATTATGTTTTTTATAAGCCCCAATGTATGTTACATGACTAGACAATCCTGCCGGTCTAGGACCATAGTAGTGCAGGGAGACCCACCCTTTGAGGCGAAATTTCTCCCCCCCCCCCCCCCCGCATACACACTCACCACCCGCCCACCTGGACCGCCCACCCACCCACAAACCAAATACGGAAATACCGGTAGCACGTCACAAATCACGATCCTTCACTTGATCTCGTGGCTTCTGCCCTCACCTGATGTATTTGGTGGCGGCCCTCCTATTGGGTGGGCCAAGGGGGCAGGGGTTTTACCGCCTGCGGCATATAACTCCTTCCATCGCGATATCGAATGCGTTTACTCCATTCGATCCATACCATCAAAGCACGATGATCTCCGCTCGCATGAACGCTGTTCGCCGCCCCCTGGCTGCGGCCCCTCGGTTCGCCCGTGCACAGGTAGGTCGTGATCTACAGGACGCATAGATCACCCCCTCGCGGGTTGATTGGTGTGGTGGAGCACGTTGGATGCCCCCCCGTGCGGAACCCATGAGAACTTGGGAGCACAGTAAACAGATAATAACCCATGATTGGGAGTGAGTGGAGGGAGGTGAATCAGGTTTGCTCTTATCCTCGTGCTCAGATGTGCTCCCCCATTTTTGCAACCCCGCGCAGACTGTGCAGGTCCGTGCTATGGCCGCCCAGCACAACCCCGCTGCCGTGAGGACGAAGGTAAGCCGATATTGGCCAGTCCGTCTTATCTTGTTCGCTTGACTGCTGGTAATACATTGCATCAGGTGGCTTCATACTTTCCAGATTCTGCAATCGGGAATCGATGGGTTTGTCCGCGCAATCGGCATCCTAGCCCAGAGAAACCAAGTGCAGCAGCGCCTCTTGACGTAGTTTCTTCTTGCATGGTCGAGGTTGCGTCCGTATCAACCTGCCACAATCATCTCACGTTCTTTCCGCCAAGTCTGTACGCGCCATCAGCCTGCTATTAGTTTTTCCACGACAGTGGTGATTATGATTGATCCACGACTGGGCCGTGGCACAGTTTCCGGAATGTTACAGTTTCTTGCGAGATCATCGAATAGTCGGGAACAGCCATCCTTGATAGCTCTGATGCGTTAGCGATGATCTAACACAGCCATGGTCCGATCGAAGTGACCCCACTGCCGCATCGATGAATAATTGACAGTGCCGCCTGATCACCTTGCATGGGTTCGCTCACCATTGTAACTCAGATACTTTGACTGACCCCTGATGACTGAGTCGAAGATGGAACCTATCATTGTCTTGATCATACTCATCTTGATCACGACCGCCCTCATGCCCACTGCTAGGTTCCATGTATCCACAAATATCATCACTACCCCCATCACCACCACTAGCTCCCTCACTATCACCAACACCAACACCACCCATGTTACCTCCAACACCAGCACCACCCATGTTACCTCCAACACCAGCACCACCCATGTTCCCATCATTCTCCCGGGTCTACTTTGACATCAGCTTGGGTGATGCCCCTGCTGGCTGCATTATCATGGGCCACCCTCATCACCATCACCACTACCATCCTTATCACCACCATTAGCTACCCCAACCAACACCACCCATGTTACCATCATTGTCCCAGGTGTACTTTGACATCAGCATGGGTGATGCCCCCGCTGGCCGCATTGTCATGGGCCTCTATGATGATGATGTGCCCAAGACTGCTGCTAACTTCAAGCAGCTGTGCACCGTAAGTTTAAATTCCCTTCTGCCTGTTCAGCATTAAAATATAATCTAAGAACTGCAGGCAGCTGTGCACTTTAAGTTCAAATTCCATTTCGCCTTTTCAGTATGCCAATCTTATCTAAAAACTTAAAGCAGCTGTGCACCCTAAGTTTATATTCCATTCCGCCTGTTCATTATTCCAATCTTGTCCAAAAAATTAGGCAGCTGTGCACCATTAGTTAAAATTCCGTTCTGCCTGTTCAGCATTCCAATATTATCTAAAAAATTCAAGCAGCTGTGCACCAGAAGGTTCATTTCTATTTACCCTGTTCAGTATTCCAATCTTGTCTAAGAACTTCAGGCAGTTGTGCACTGGTTGTGCACCACAAGTTTGAACTACATTCCTCCTGTTCAGTATCATTATCTTGTTGGAGATTCTCAGGCAGCTCTCGCGAGTACGTTTGAACTGCATGCTGCCTGTTCAGTTTCACAGTTCATCAAACGGGCATGTGCCACTGAATCAGTTTCATAGTTCATCAAACGTGCATGTGCCACTGAATCAGTATCATAGTTCATCAAACGTGCATGTGCCACTGAATCAGTATGATAGTTCAGATATCTGAACGATGTATGTTATCTCATTAAATATAACTAATGTCTCATATAGGCTGCCTATTCCTTATAGCCATATCTACAGATGTCATTTGCTTATGCTTTGTCTAGTGTGGCATCAGCCATCTCAATTTATCACATCTTCTCTCTCTCTCTCTCTCTCTCTCTCTCTCTCTCTCTCTCTCTCTGACACATACATACATACATACATACATACATACACAGGCGCACACACTATGCCCCCAGCACCGCCCATAGAAACACCTACCTCACACCCAATTGTGCGCACGCACAACGCCCACTGCACGGCCTACATAAATATTCACCCCACACCTACTAATGCACACACACACATGTTCACATGTTCAATGTCGCCAGCACCGCCCACTGATGCATCCACCCCAATACACACACACACAGGGAGAGCCCGGATTCGGATTTAAGAACAGCGCTTTCCACCGTGTCATCAAGGACTTCATGATCCAGGTATGCGCCCGTAGCCAACTTTTATTTTAATTGATATTTAACTATTTTTAATGAAGATTCAAGAGCATCGCCTTTCACCGTGTCACCAAGAACTTCATGATCCAGGTATGCGCCCCTGGTCAGCTTTTTTTTGTTGCATTTTTAACTAATTGTCTTTTTTTTTGTCAAGCTTTTAGAACAGCACCTTTCACCGTGTCATCAAGGACTTTATGATTCAGTTATACACCCTAGCCAGCCAGCCAGATTTCATTTATTTAAAATCAGAAGAGTCGGCAGCCCATTACTGTGTGGAGTAGAAACCTGTGTACAATTTGGCATTGCAGCAAAGTTCTAAAATCTCTCATTGTTACGCTAGATATGGAGGTCCGCTAGATATACGCTAGATATGTATATCCTTAAATATATAGAGATCCGTAAAGCCGTGCATCACTGATCAACAATCAGACTTTCATTCCTTACAAGATCTTAATAAACTTAAAACAAAAATGGGATGACTGATTAACTTAAACTATGCACATGGTGTACTTTAATTTCGTGGCTTCTTATCCCTTAGCGCAAGTTGATTCTAGCCCCTTGATGGCTTTAATATTTGCTATTATGCCTTTCGTGGATGCTTCTATGATTTCTTACAACCCCCCTTCAAGTACTCCCAAGAAGCGGACTATTGTCTCTTTACAGGAGAGTCCGAAGCCAGGGTTTATGTAATTTTTCTAAGGAAAGGCGTTATGAAATCATAGGATATCATGTCTTCATACAATATCATCTGATGGCGGCAGTCTTGCCAGGCCAAAATTACCATTTCTATACAATATCATGTGATGCAATTTGTATGATATCATATGATATCAACTTGCCTGAGGTCAAAATCGTATTACATGCTGTTCCCTACATTATGGTGACAAACAAACAACTAGACAAATGGTTTTACCCTGGGGGGTGCTGTACAAAAAACGAAAAATGTCCCCACAGCAAATGTGACATATCAGCAGGAACCAACTTTCCCCCTACTCTTAGCAAAAGGGTGGGGTCTTCATCGCTGGAAACTGAAACGGTGGCAAAAGTAACTACCGAGCTCTATCCTCCCCACAGCAAGTTTGACATATCAGCAGGAACCAACTTTCCCCCTACTCTTAGCAAAAGGGTGGTGTCTTCACTGCTGGAAACGGGAAGGGTGGCAAAAGCAACTACCGAGCTCTATCCTCCCCACAGCAAGTGTGTAATATAATTATATAAACAAAAACCAACTTCCCCTACCACCAACAGGGTGGTGACTTAACGACCGGAAACAGAAATGGTGGCAAGAACAACTACCGAGCTCTATCTTCCCCGGAGCAAATGTGTAATATAATCGTACAAACAGAAACCAACTCCCCCCACCCCCCCACCCCACACACACCACCTACCCCCCCCCCCCCCCCCCCACACACACACACCACCCACCACCTACACCCCCCCACACACACACCCACCCACCCATACCCCCCCACACGCACACACACACACACACATACCCACACCTGCCATCAGGGTGGCGACTTCACCGCCGGAAACGGAACCGGTGGCAAGAGCATCTACGGAGAGAAGTTCCAAGACGAGAACTTCAAGTTCCGCCACACTGGTGGAGGAATCCTCTCCATGGCCAACGCCGGACCCAACACTAACGGAAGCCAGTGAGTAATCTATCGCACTCTGATTTAAGTTTGTGTCAACAAATAGTACCAATGGTGCTCATATGATGTGTGTTGCAGCACCAAATTGTTGAGAGCGATTTAATGTACATAGTTAGTATCCAAATCAAAAGTTAATCCCCGCAAAGAAGCACTCCTGCACTCTCACACACCGTTGTTCGAGCCTAGTTTGCCAATGAGATCTTCCTGAACCCTAAACCCATTGTTCCGCCAAACTGGCCACACCGCCCCATGGCCAATGCTGGTCCGACACTAACGGAAGCCAGTGAGTAATCTAATACACTTTCAAGCACTGCTGCACACACACACTCAAGACACCCACCCTGACACACACATAAACGGACACACACACGCACACACACACTGTCATACACACGAACTTACACACACGCACATTTTTTCTCGGTTCATCAGCATACACACACACTCGCAAGCAGTCACACAGATAGCACACATGGAAATATTTCTCCTTCAGTATGTAAGACACATGTCTCACGCAGTATGTAAGATACATGTCTCACGCAGTATGTAAGATACATGTCTCACGCAGTATGTAAGATACATGTCTCACGCAGTATGTAAGATACATGCATGCATGCGAGGAGAATCGTAGCCCTCCTAAGATATCCATATCCTGTGATGCACTGAGACCCTTACATCACACGCGCATGGAGATGTCTATCTCACACCTTCTACAAGATTCAATATTCATATGACCACATCTCACGTGTGCATGGAGACCCATATCATGACCACATCTCACACATGCATGGAGATGTCTATCTCACACCTTCTACAAGATTCAATATTCATATCAGCACATCTCACGTGTGCATGGAGACCCATATCATGACCACATCTCACACATGCATGGAGATGTCTATCTCACACCTTCTACAAGATTCAAGATTCATATGACCACATCTCACATGTGCATGGAAACCCATGTCTCACGCATGCATGGAGATGTCAATCTCCCACCTCCCAGAAGATTCAAGATTCAAATGGCCACATCTCACGAATGCATGGGGAACCATTTCTCACGCATGCATGGAGATGCATGCCCCAGAGCTTGTATATGCACAATAACTTACTCACTTACTTACTTACTTACTCACTCACTCACTCACTCACTTACTCACTCACTTACTCACTCACTTACTTACTTACTTAGCAGCAGCAGCAGTAGAATTCATTTCAAACAGGAGGTTCACTGAGCAGCAATAGCATCACTTTCATACGGCTCAGCTCCAGCCTTCTTTGCTTTCTTGCTTCTTACTTGGTTGGAATGATGATCTGCACTGGGCACTGATTCTAAATGAAAGATATACAAAATCACGGGAGGCCTCAGAAACCTCCCTTTTGCTGACCACCAAGAGCATTGACATGTTCATTTTTCCTCTCCTTCATTACAACCATGAGTATTGAAAATTACCTGCCCCTTCTCTCTTGTATTACCACCACAAACATAGACATGTGCCTCCTTCAAATCTCCTGCTTGGGTTGGAATGATGATCCGCACTGGGCACTGACTCAGAATGAAGGATGTGCAAAATCACGGGAGGCCTCAGAAACCTCCCTTTTGCTGACCACCAACAGCATTGACACGTTTCTTTTCCTCTTCTTCATTACAACCAAGAATATTGATACGTTTCTGCTTCCCGTCTACTGTATTGCCACCACAAACATAGACATGTCCCTACTTTAAATCTCCTGCTTGGGTTGGAATGATGATCCGCACTGGGCACTGACTCAGAATGAACGATGCGCAAAATCACGGGAGGCCTCAGAAACCTCCCTTATGCTGACCACCAACAGCATTGACACGTTTTCTTTTCCTCTTCTTCATTACAACCAAGAATATTGATAAGCTACTGCTTCCTGTCTACTGTATTACCACCACAAATATAGACATGTCCCTACTTTAAATCTCCTGCTTGGGTTGGAATGATGATCTGCACTGGGCACTGATTCAGAATGAACGATGTGCAAAATCTCGGGAGGCCTCAGAAACCTCCCTTATGCTGACCACCAAGAGCATTGACATAAATCTGCTTCCTCTCTGCTGTATTACCACCATAGCATGGATACATATTTACTTATACTCATTTGCATAGGTTGGAATGATGATCCGCACTGGGCACTGACTCGAATGAACGATGTGCAAAATCACGGGAGGCCTCAGAAACCTCCCTTTTGCTGACCACCAAGAGTACATACATGAATCTGCTTTCACTCCCCTGCATGACCACCATAGCAAAGGTACTATTTACTTCAACTCACCTGTGTAGGTTGGAATCATGATCCGCACTAGGCACTAACTCAGAATGAACAATGTGCAAAATCACGGGAGGCCTTAGAAACCTCCCTTTGCTGACCACCAAGAGTATATACATGTATCGGCTTCCACCCCCCTGCATGACCACCACTTGTATAGACAAGAATCAACTTCAACTCATGCATGTGAAGCGAACTGCTGATGTGGACCCTCACTGGCTTGGTGTCCTGAATTGTTAGGTTGGAATGATAAATGCACTGGGCAGTGACTCATAATGAACGATGTGCAAAATCACGGGAGGCCTCAAAAACTTCCCTTGTGCTGACCACCAAGAGCCAACACATATGTGTGCTTCCTCTCCCCTGCATTTGCACCACTTGTATATATACTCGTCACCTTCCAATCTCCTTGCTTCTTACTTGGTTGGAATGATGATCCGCACTGGGCACTGACTCATAATGAACGATATGCAAAATCATGGGAGGCCTCAGAAACCTCCCTTTGCTGACCACCAAGTAGATATAAATGTATCTGCCTCCACCCCCCTGCATGACCACCACTAGTCTAGATACATCTTTACTTCAACTCACCTGCATAGGTTGGAACGATGATCCGCACTGGGCACTGACTCAGAATGAACGATGTGCAAAATCACGGGAGGCCTCAGAAACCTCCCTTTTGCTGACCACCAGGAGCCAACACATATATGTGCTTCCACTCCTCTGCATAACCATCACTAGTACAGACAAGGATCAACTTCAACTCACATGCATGTGTAAACCAAACCGCTGACCAGTGTTTATTGTAAGTTCTTGGCCATAAACATTAAGTATATGGCAGCCCGATGCCCTGGTGTAGACTTTGGTGGACAGAAACATGAAGTATATGGCTGCCCGATGCCCAGGTGTAAATTTGGAAATGCATAAACATGAAGTATCTGACACGCGCGATATTGCTTGCAAGTGGTTACCCAAAATCGGGCTGGGGAATTTCTCAAATTTTCTGGATACAAAATAATGTGTTGCTTTTGCTTTCACAGATGTCATCAAAACGAGCTTTGGTACCTAACCGTGTTTATCAGATTGTGGTGGCTGCCATATTTAAAAACCCTAGCAACACTTGGTTGCCCTAAATAACAATCCTGGTCCTGGTCAAACCCTGGTTGCCAATGAGACAAATCATGGCAACCTGCCCTAGTAGCCCTCGTGGAAAATACTAGCTACAAAAAGTGGTTGTCAGAAAAGAAATCCCAGTCAGAAATCCTGGTTATGTATGCGCACATGATTGGATGGTACGAATTTGAAATGATGACAAATGTTACCCAATAATTGTCGCTTTTGGCCCAAAAAGCACAAACCTTAGCTCCTTTTCTTGAATTGCGATACTCATATGTGGTCTCTTGAGAATATCTCCGGTATCAATAAGTCTTATAATTGGGATATCTTATATAATGTTTTGTTTTTTTGTGATTTGAAGTGAAACCTGAAAAGTAGGTTGTGACACACGGACGGACACACAAACAGTTTTGACAGGCTAATCCCTCAATCAATTTTTTTGTAATTTTTGAAATCCTGGTTACCGATAGGGCAAACCATGGTAACAATTCCTAGTAGCCTCTGGAAAATACTAGCAACAAAACGTGTTTGTCACTAAACAAATCCCAGTCAGAAATTCTGGTTACCAATGGGGCAAACCATGGTAACAAATCCTAGTAGCCCTTGTGGCAAATACAAGCAACAACTCCTGGACAACAAGTCCCAGGCAGCTCAGGGCAGCTCCAAGCATGCCAGGCAGCTCCTTGCAGCTAGTAGATCCTTGTAGCTCCTTGCAGCTCTGGCAGCTCCAGGCAGCTCATGATCCATGCAGCTCAAGACTTGAGCACTTGGCGGCGGGAGCACTTCTCAGCAATGATTAGATTAGCGAATAATAACGAGCAAGCTTCCATGATTCAATGCACACTAAGTTCGAGAATTCAGCAAGCAAGACGCGCTGATCGCAGGCAAGAAAGGCAGGGGGCGCGTTGGTTGCAGCCACTGAGTGGAATCAGGGGTCAGGCAATATATCCACGGAAACAGGCACGGGGCGAGGAAAGGGCATCGTGAATTGCTATTAACTCAGTAGCTTACCTGTGCCCAGCTTTGGAGTACCAGAGCCGAGGACTAACCGAGCGGCTGAATCTGCGACGACACCTGGGAAGGAGAAGTGGGGGGTAGGGCTCAATTAACAATACATAATAACTCGAAGCACACACAACCCAGGCAGAAGCTAAGCGATTAAGGCACATCGAGATGCTAGCAGTTGCGCACCTGTGTTGGCCGGAAATGACTTGCTCGGCCGGCCTCGGACAGGCGCGACAACAGTCGGCGGAGCTCCGAAAATGGTCTTCCAGGCTGGAAGACCATTTTTGGAGCTTCGACAACTGTTGTCGCACCTGTCCGGGGCCGGCCGAGCAAGTCAAATCCGGCCAACGTAGGCAGGTGCCTGGGGGCAGTCCATGTCACCCAGATACCCACGTCACCACGACCTGCGCGATGCTCCAGCCAGGTACCTACAATCCCAAATCGGGTTTGCGCGATTAATCGTTCTTAGAAAAAACACTGCCGCTGACGCGCACCTTCACTGGCACGGTGTTCTGAATGGTTAGGTTGGAATGATGATCCGCACTGGGCACTGACTCAGAATGAAAGATATGCAAAATCATGGGAGGCCTCAGAAACCTCCCTTGGCTGACCACCAAGAGCAAACAGATATATGTACTTCCTCTCCCCTGCATTTCCACCACTCATGTATAATTGTCTCCTTCAAATCTCCTTGCCCTTCACTTGGTTGGAATGATGATCCGCACTGGGCACTGACTCATAATGAACGATATGCAAAAGCATGGGAGGCCTCAGAAACCTCCCTTGGCTGACCACCAAGTAGATATACATGTATCTGCCTCCACCCCCCTGCATGACCACAACTAGTCTAGATACATCTTTACTTCAACTCACATGCAAAGGTTGGAATGATGATCCGCACTGGGTACTGACTCAGATGAACGATGTGCAAAATCACGGGAGGCCTCAGAAACCTCCCTTTTGCTGACCACCAGGAGCCAACACATATGTGCTTCCACTCCTCTGCATAACCATCACTAGCTCTTAGTTCTTCCTCTGCACTGTGGCCACCCCCTATTTGAACAGAAAGCACGTCATGTTGTATATATTACCCATGTATGAATAATCAACTTAACATACAATAACTAGATCACCCACCTATGAAGGGTGGCCTGGAGGCTCTCCAATGTTGTCATACATTATAATATATGAAATGGGTCAGCTCGCCTCAAAGCTCTCTCCATTTCTAATAGGTTCTTCCTGTGCACTGTGGCCACCCCTGGTTCAACGGAAAGCACGTCATGTTGTACATATTGCCCATGTATGACACATCAACTTTATATTCAAAAACTATATCACTCACATGTGAAAGGTGGCCTGGAGGCTCTCCCATGCTGAAATACATTAAATGAGCCAGTTTGACCCCCATTGACCCCCAGGCTTGTCACCCATATAAAACTATACAGTCAACTATAATGTGAAGGGTGGCCCCATGTTAAATACAGTGAATGAGTAAGCTTGCATCTTAGCCCTCTCATGTTCAAATACATTAAATAAGTAAGCTCGCCTCCAAGCTCTCTCATGTTAACATACATAAAATGAGTAAGCTCGCCTCTCAGCCCTCTCATGTTGTAATCCCTTAAATGAACAATCTTGCCTTTGTTTTTCAAATTATCACCAGAACCGCTCAAACCAACAACTAAGCTCTCCCCATTTTAACAGGTTCTTCTTGTGCACTGTGGCCACCCCCTGGTTGGACGGAAAGCACGTCATCTTGTAAGTGTTGTGTTGAGTGTGGGTAGTGATCATTTGATTGTGTGTATTGTAGGCAGATGCCTAGGTCGTATGTAGCAATGCAGTGGGGCAGTGGGGTGGTGTGGATTGCTTTGGCTCCATGAGCATTTCGTGATGTATATTTGTGCTATTTGGCATGTGATGGATCCCTTAGGTTGGAAGACAGGCTGTAGGGGACTTGCCCCTCAGGATATGATGACATTGTGCACTTGAATTCTCAATAACCAATTGGATAGCCTTGGCACCAACAGTAGTACGGTTGAACAGGTATGCTGTTTACTACGTAGTGGAGTCCTTGGGATGGTGAACAGGCTGAAGGGGACTTGGGCACCTGGACATAATGATATTGTGCACTTGAATTCTCAATAACAAAAGATAGCATTGGCACCAACAGTAGTACGGGTTTACAGGTTTGCTGTTTGCTATGTAGTGGAGCCCTTGGGTTTGTCAACAGGCTGAAGGGACTTGGATAAGATGATAGGCATGGTCTACCAGACATGCCTTTGGTTGGCAGGCTTGAACGAAACCTTACCTTCATTGGACGGGTGGTATGCAGACCTTGACGATATGATATTTTGCAATTGATTAATAAAACCAATAGCTGCCCCATGTCATTATTTAAGAACTTCCCCCCTCTGGGCCTGCTGCCCCATATCTTAATCCCCTTCTGCTATGTGTCCTACCCCACCAATCGCTCCTTCTAATTCCCTTCTGCGTCATGTCCCTCCCATGCATGTCCTGTGCTTCTTCAACAACGCAGCGGCGAGGTCATTGAGGGCATGGTGAGTTCTTTCCTATTTTTTTTTTATGTGTTCATATGTGCATGTAAGCGTGAACCCGAGAGCCTCTATGTGTTTGCAATCGCTGACTTCGTATAGACAACGTGCATTTGTAACGCACATGTATCATCTCACGTACTCGTTCTCTTGCCCCACCCACTGACAAACTTACCAAGAGATCCCTCTCTGATCCCGTTTGACTTGCAACGCACGTACATTGTCATTGACTCCTTCTTTTGCCCCACACACTTAGCAACTAATTCCTGATCCCTCTCTCAGCCCCTCGGACGATCAACACACTTACATCCTCCCACACACTCACCCGTTCGCCCCACTACACCCCACCCCAATACCCCACCCGCCTCTTCACCTACTCATTCACTTGCTCCGCCCACTAACGAACTTTCTCTGTCTTCACTCTTCAGGACCTTGTCAGGAAGATCGAGAACGCAGCCTGCGACCGAAGGGACAGGTAGGTGATGCATGCAGTGTTTGTTTCCATTAGATAATCGGGAGTCCGAGGTTCGGCAAGTCCTTCAAGCTACCGCAGGGACAGGTAGGTGGTGCATGAAGCGCTTGTTCATCATGTGTCTGTTTCCATTCAATAATCCAGATTCCGAGGGTGGGCAAGTCTGTCAAGGGCCCAAGGGCAGGCAGGTCTGTGACCTAAGGAACAGGCAGGTGGTGCATGTAGTGCACAATCATCATGTGTCTGTTTCCATTAGATGATCCGGAGTCCAAGGGTGGGCAAGTCCTACGAGGGCCCAAGGGCGGGCAGGTCTGTGACCTAAGGAACAGGCAGGTGGTGCATGTAGGGCACAATCATCATGTGTCTGTTTCCATTAGATGATCCGGAGTCGAAGGGTGGGCAAGTCCTACGAGGGCCCAAGGGCGGGCTGGTCTGTGATCTAAGGAACAGGTAGCTGGTGCATGTAGGGCATAATCATCAAACGTCTGTTTCCATTACATAATCCAAAGTCCGAGGGTGAACAACAAGTCTGTCAATGGCCAAAGGGTTGGCAGGCCTTTGACCTAAGGAACAGGTGGTGCATGAAGTGTTAATGTCCATTAGCCCCTCCTAGTAATTTGAGGTCCAAGGGTGGGCAGGTGTGTGACAGATGGGACAGGTTGGTGGTGCACGAAGTGTTAAATTCCATTAGCCCCTCCTGGTAATCTGAAGTCCAAGGGTGGGCAAGTCCGTCGAGGGTCCAAGGGTGGGCAGGTCTGTGATAAAGGGAACAAGTTAGTGGTTCATGAAGTGTTAAGCTTCATTAGCCCCTTCTGGTAATCCTTTGACCAAGAGTGGGAAATTCCTCCGAGGATTCAAGGGTGGGCAAGTCCTCCTAGGTTTCAAGAGTGGGCAAGTCCTTAAAAGTGTTCAGGGGTAGGCAAGTCCGAGGTTGGGTAAGTCCGAGGTTGGTAGGTCCGAGGTTGGTAAGTCCGAGTCCGAGTCCGGGATTCCGAGAGTCCGAGGTTGGTAAGTCCGAGTCCGGGAGTCCGAGTCCGAGGTTGGTGAGTCCAAGGTTGGGAGTCCGAGGTTGGGTAAGTCCTTAAAAGTGGTCAAGGGTGGGCAAGTCCGTTCTTGGTACCCTTTGTGGGTGTTATGTCCATGGTTCATTTGCCCACATGAAGCTTGCCCCCCAGCCCTTCTTGTTATTGTTATTGTTGTTTTGATAACATAGCCTTCAAGCCTTTCAACTTTAAAAAGCCACCCAACCTTCTGCGTTTGAAGTTAACAGGGGTAGTGCCCCCCCCTTCCTACCCCCCCCCCCCCCCCACACACACACACACACACACACACACACACCTACCCCTGTCTATCCTTCTATGAAGAGTGGCCTTCCCGTGCTAATACTATTTCCAACCCAGTATAATATATCTGATCCCCGTTGACATATTTAATACATGTTCACATCTGCCTACACAAGTTCATATCTGATGCAACAAGCTAAAATAAGTTCATATCTGATCTCCTTACCCAGGCCCGTGGCTGCTTGCGTCATCACTGATAGTGGAGAGCTCACTGAGTAATGTAGTTGGCTTCTTAGCTTGCGTTGACCTGGCGGCAGGGTTCACACATTTATGTCGTGCTTTTAATACATACGTGCTGTCCACGGCATGCCAGTTTGTTTTGATTGGTGGACTGTAATGTTCAGTTTTTGTCCGTGCCCCAATACATCCCCACACGTGGTTGATCCATTCAGATTTTGGGAGAAGGGATAACACCAATAAAAATGTCTGTTCGTTAGTCCGTTAGTGTGTGTGACACGAAACAACATTTTCAGGTTTAGTTAAAAACATTACTTAAGTTGAACATTCTATATTTCGGATGAATTATTAGACTTATTTGTACGGGACAAATTCTGACCAGAGCAGTACGTTACGTTCGAACACACCAGGATTGATCTTAAACTTGGTTACATCTCTTCATAACCCTTCCTACTCGTTCGCTCCGAGTAAAAGTAAATTCCCCATCCCGATCATATCTAATGTTTTGAGTTAAGGGGACCCGCCCTTTAAGGCGAAGCTCCTCCTCGACATAGAATGATTATAGCCAGCAATTTTGGTGCTCGTAGTGTTAGCCGATAGAAAACAACAGCATGGTTGGGTTCAGAGGGACTTCGAGATGAGGCCGAAGATGACGAAAAAACAGCTCGGCAATGACCCAATCACTTTCGCATGCTTCGCGGAACTCAGTAATGAACACACGACAAACAAAATGATTTGTTCGCGTTTACTTTGTTCCCCAGAATTGTTTTGAATAATGGAAGACGGCGAGCAGCCGAATTGCTGGCTGAAGAGATGAACTTGAACTTGAACTTGGTTACATAGCTCCAGCCAGCAATTTGGCTGCTCGCCGTCTTCGGCAGTAAAAAACATTATTTCCTGAAGAGATGTAACCAAGTTGAAGTCCAAGTGCGTCCATGTGCAGAGCTGCATGTTTCTTGCAAGTACCCAGAAGCTGTCCACACCTGGGCATATGGCTGCCAGATACTAAATGTTTATGCCCAAATCCTCCTGGGTCCCAGATTATAAATTTGAATGTGCGCATCCGGTGCGCAGCACGATGTTCTTTGGTTTCTTTGAAGAACCATCATTTGAATACCGTTGTACCAATACCATTTGAGTCATATTGCTTTTGTAGCCTACGACGGAGAGCGGCCAATCTGCTGGCTAGAACCATGTACCGGTAACCAAGTTCAAGTTCAAATACCGGTAACCAATTACCGGTAGCTATGTAACCAACTTTAAGTTCAATTACCGGTAGCTATGGAACCAAGTTCAAGTACCGGTAGCTATGGAACCAAGTTCAAGTTTAAGTACCGGTAGCTATGTAACCAAGTTCAAGTTCCGGTAACCAAGTTCAAGTTCAAAAGTACAGCTTTACAGATCTGTCCCAGAGCAGAATCGTGGCACCATACACCATGGCGACCACGTGACTAGTACGGCAGTACATAACTAGGTACATATCTCCCTAAAGATATTCCCCCCCCCCCCCCCCCCCCCCCCCCCCCCAATTCCTGGTAATCTAGTAGACAGGAAGTACTTGACTCAGTAAGAGACAGAAGTAAACTGGTAAGATACGTCATATTGCTGGTAAGACACGTCATATTGCTTGTATCCTGTGATTCTAAGGATGGTTAGAAAACCCCTCCGGATGTTGTGGAGCGGGATTGTCTTGGGGCAACTAAGGCCTGTCTGCGGCAACATAATAGAATGTGAAAATTATACGAAGAACTTCACAGCTTGTCGTACCACCCCTGGGCAACAATTGAATTGAATTCAATGAAGGTATATAAAGCTGCTTGAGCAGAGGTGGCAGATAGGGTACCTCAGGAGGAGCCCCAGCCCTTCTGTCTGAGACGCAACCAATTGTATAGCCTGCGTCCTGCGACGCAACAGACCCTTCCTTCAGGTCAACAGACCCTACCCACGTTGCGTCCTGCGACGCAGCGGACTCTTCAACGTTGCGGAAAAGGACGCAGCTTCCTGAACAACCCTGGTGGCAGACATCACTTCACGGCCTTTTCAACGAGTACCAGCTTGCAGCCCCTGTTCAAATAAATAATAAGTGCTACGCCCAATGACAAGGGGTGCAATTGAGATGACCAGCCTCTTATCCAGCCACCAAAGTCTCCAAACCATGGTATTTAAGTTCCTGAGCGGGGCTTGGACAGTAGCAGGGAACAGCAGCAAGGAACAGATGGAAGTCTGGAACAGCCACAAGGAACAGCTGGGAACAGCAGCAGGGAACAGCAAATTGCTGGCTTAAGCTATGTAACCAAATTCAATTTCAAGAACATTCAATTTCAAGAACCGGTTCAAGAACATTCAAATCCAAGAACATTCAAGTTCAAGAACAGCAGGGGTGGGAATCCCAGGCAGACATAACTCCACAGCTTTTCTAGTAGTTCCGCCCCTGAGCCTCAGATGTAGCCCATGAACATGCTAGTGAAGGGTCTTGGACAAGAAAAGACGGTGAGCAGCCCAGAGTTGGCTGAAAACTCATGTAACAATCCAATCCAAGGGTCTTGGACAAGGATGGCTCTCCCGTAGGAGCCACGGCCTGGGGTTCTTCTGCTCATATTTTGTGATTTTGAGGATGGTTGGAAGCCCCCCCCCGGTGTTGTGGAGCGGGCTTGTCTTGGGTCAACTACTGCATGTCCTCGTGACAATGTAAATGTAATTGTAATATTGCATAGGGCAGCATGGCCACCAGACCCATTCAATTAGGTACCGTAGCGATGCTTGAACAGGGGTGGTGGGAAGCCTTGGCAGACATCACTCCACGGCTTTTCTAATAGTACCGCCCCAGAGCCGCCGATGTGTCCCACGAACACGCAAGGGTCTTGGACAAGGATGGCCCGTCCGTTAGAGCCTCGGCTGAGAGCCGGGCTGGGCACGGTGTCTGTGCGTGGCATACGCTTGTATTGCTTCTTTTGGATGGCATGCGTAGGAGGCTTGCATACGTCGAAGTGACAGAAGCCACCTGGGCTGAAGATAATCAGGGAGCTCTGCAGTGGGGTTGGGTGGTGGTGGTGGGTTGGGTGAGGTGGGGTGGGAAGATTTTGGGTGAGTTTGGGTGGGTATGGTTATGGGTGGCAGGTGAGGGGGGTGGATGGCAGCAATTGGGAGGTCAGGAACATTTGGGTCAAACCAATTCCTACCTTGGACCAGGCTTAGACACTAAATTTGTTAGGTATGCCCCCTTCAGCCCCTAATCACCTTCGGCATGCAATTATCGTAATTTATAAAACCCGTATTGGTTCTTTTAATTTAGTTCATGGCATAGCATGTGTAGGGAAAGGGTAAAACATAGGTCTTAGTGACGCAACAACTAGGGTTGAGTTGGTCAGCCCAAGATTGTCTAGGTCGCCTACACCAATGCCTACCCTACAAAAGCTAAGGTCTGTCGGGTTGGAGAGCACAGTGAGGGGCCTCAGGTTGTTGATACCTAGGATATTATCATACCAACCTTTTTTTTCCTGTCTCCAAGTCTAAGCGTGTCAAGACAAAAAGGTTAAAAAAGCATGAGTTAAATAACAAGCATTTTGGGTACGTGGCCCCAGCCAGCTTAGTGGCTGCTCGCCGTCTTCAGCAGGAAAACTAAAAATTCATAGAAAAGCAATTCATTATCACCCCACCTCCTACCTTAGCCTCTGGGTAAAATGAGCATCTCGCCCCACCACCACCACTATTACTGGGCAGTCTATGCAGACAGGCAGCTATGGCCGACTCACCTTAGCCTCTGGGTCAAATGAGCATCCTGCTGGCGCGCCTGGCAGTTTCTGCAGACAGGTAGCTATGGCCGCCGCGTGATCCAGCGCCCAAGGGTGTGCCCGTCCTGCCTCGACGTCAAACAAAGACAAGGCACTACACGACAGTACCGCTGCCAGCAGCTTGCTGTCCGCGCTGAAACTGAGCCCCGAGATGGGAGAGTCCGCGGTGGCACGGAACACTCGGCCCGTGTACTCAAGCCTCGAGTTTTCGCCGCCGCCGCTGGAAGTCACCGGTAGCCGCACCAGGCTGATGCCTGCGGACCCTGCAGTCGCCACCAGCGCCCCGTTGGGCGAGGCGGCGAGCATGGAAACCAGCGGGTGGTAGGAACGCCAGCGGCTGGTTTGGCCAGCCACTGCCTTGTTCGCGGCTGAGGTGGAGGGGGCAGCATGGGGGTCGTCTGAGGTGGACCTGGGGGGAAGGGGATGTGTTGAATGTCAAAGGGTTGAACATTGAGCACAGTGAGCGTAGTGTGCATGGAAACCAGCGGGTGGTAAGAGCGCCAGCAGCTGGCTTGGCTTCCCACTGACTTGTCCGCGGCTGTTGCCACTCGGGAGGTGGAGGCCGCAGTGGGTTCGACTGAGTTGGACCTGGGGGGAAGGGTGCATGCATATGTTTATGTTACAGCCCAGGGGTAGCTAAAGAGGAGGACCTGGGGGAAGGGTGCATGGATGTGTATGTCACAGTCCAGGGGTCGTCTGAGGTGGGCCTGGGGGCAGGGTGCATGGATGTGTATGTTACAGTCCAGGGGTCGTCTGAGGCGGGCCTGGGGGGAAGGGGATGTGTTGAATGTCAAAGGGGGGGGGCAGTGGGCATGAAAACCAGCGAGGGGTAGGAGCGCCAGCAGCTGGCTTGGCTTCCCACCGATTTGTCCGCGGCTGATGCTATTCAGGGGGCGGAGGGGGCAGTGGGTTCAACTGAGGTTGACCTGGGGGGAAGGGGATGTGTTGAATGTCAAAGAGTTGAACAGTGAGCGCAGTGAGCATGGAGACCCGCGGATGGTAGGAGCGCCGGCAGCTGGCTTGACTTCCCACTGCCTTGTCTGCGGCTGTTGCCATTAGGGAGGTGGAGGGGGTGGCATTGGGATTCTCTGAGGCAGACCTGGGGGGAAGGGGGTGTGCTGACTGGATCTGGGGGGAAGGGGGCGTGCTGACTGTCAAAGGGATGAACAATGAGCGCAGTGAGCAAGGATACCAACAACTGGCCCAATCTCCGGATAAGGTAGGAGGAAGCCAGTTTGGGTGATGACAAACACGCTAGAGGTACTGGCCCAATCTCGGGATAAGGTAGGAGGAAGCCAATTTGGGTGATGACAAACAAGCTAGAGCTACTGGCCCAATCTCGGGATAAGGTAGGAGGAAGCCAATTTGGGTGATAACAAAGACGCTAGAGCTACTGGCCCAATCGCGGGATAAAAGCTAGGAGGGAGCTACTAAGGGTGATGACAAATAAGCTACAGCTACTCGCCCACCGTCGCCCAATCAAGATCAACTCAAGCTTACCTGGACGGAAGCGTGCCCACTAGGGTACTACATAATGCGCGCTATTGCGCTCTACCGCGCAAGGTTGTGGAGCCCAACTGCGTGATTTATGCACAATTGTAAAACCCCTCTGGATGTAGCGCGCAGATTTCCGTTTCAAGTCAAAAGCGCTACCCAAAATGACAAAATGTAGTACCCTGGTACCCACTGCCACAACCTTCTCCTCCTCGGCTCATGACACACGGGTTCAGGCAGTCCAGGTACGGCCAAGACCAAAGACAGCCACCGATACCAGTCCAGGTACGGCCAAGACCAAAGACAGCCACCGATACCAGTCCAGGTACGGCCAAGACCAAAGACAGCCACCGATACCAGGTCCGGTACGGCCCAGACCCAAAGACAGCCACCGATACCAGTCCAGGTACGGCCAAGACCAAAGACAGCCACCGATACCAGTCCAGGTACGGCCAAGACCAAAGACAGCCACCGATACCAGTCCAGGTACGGCCAAGACCAAAGACAGCCACCGATACCAGTCCAGGTACGGCCAAGACCAAAGACAGCCAACGATACCCGTCCCGTAGGCCAGACCAAAGACAGCCACCGATACCAGTCCAGGTAGGCCAGACCAAAGACAGCCACCGCACCGTCCAGGTACGTCCAAGACCAAAGACAGCCACGATACCCGTCCAGGAACGGCCACACAGACCAAAGAAGCCACCGGATACCAGGTCCAGGTACGGCCATAGACCAAAGACCACCCACGGTATACCAGTCAGGTACGGGCCAAAGCCCAAGACAGCCACCGATACCCTCAGTTCAGGTACGGCCAGACACAAAGGACATGCCAACCGATACAGTCCTAGGTACGGGCCCAAGACCCAAAGACCGGCCACGTACCAGTCCAGGTACGGCCAAGACCAAAGACAGCCACCGATACCAGTCCAGGTACGGCCAAGACCAAAAGACAAGGCCACGGATACCAGGTCCAGACGGCAAAAGACCAAAGCAGCCACCGCTACCAGTCCAGGTTACGGCCAACCAAGACAACGACGCCACCGATACCAGTCCAGGTACGGCCACGACCAAAGACAGCCACCGATACCAGTCCAGGTACGGCCAAGACCAAAGACAGCCACCGATACCAGTCCAGGTACGGCCAAGACCAAAGACAGCCACCGATACCAGTCCAGGTACGGCCAAGACCAAAGACAGCCACGATACCAGTCCAGGTACGGGGCCAAGACCAAAGACAGCCACGAGACCAGTCCAGTACGGCCAAGACCAAAGACAGGCCACCGATACCCCGTTCCAGGTACGTGCCCAAGACCAAAGACAGCCACCGATACCAGTCCAGGTACGGCCAAGACCAAAGACAGCCACCGATACCAGTCCAGGTACAGCCAAGACCAAAGACAGCCACCGATAAGTGAAGTAGGCTGCAAGTACTATCCCAACCTTCAACAACCAAGATCAACTCAAGCTCACCTGGAGGGAAGAGTGCCCACTGCCACAACCTTCTCCTCCTAGGCTGATGGCACACATGGTTCAGACAGACCCGGTACGGCCTAGACCAAAGATAACGATAGAGAAGTGAAGTAGGCTGCAAATACTCTCCCAACCTCGAACAAACTAGATCAACTCTAGCTTACCTGGGGGGAAGCATGCCCACTGCCACAACCTTCTCCTCCTCAGCAGTTGGAAGCTGAAAGCACTTGATGGAGCCACATGGGAGAGAAGCTAGAAGGAAGCCACTGGGGGTGATGACCAGGGCGCTGGCCACACCGAGGGCTGGGGAGGGGAGAGGCACCCTGGCTACAGTCACCTTCCCTTCGTCTTCCTTCTCCTTCTCCTCATCCTCCTCGGTGGTGGGCTCGGATTCCAGGCGGTACAAGCGTACTCCAAACTCAGGGCCACTGCAGCAGACGTACTGCCCGTCTGGAGAGATGGCTGAGCAGGAGATCCGTCCACTCAGCTTGATGCGCACCAGTTGGCGTGGCCCCGCCACCAGGTCCAGGGGGTCCCCTTCTTCCGGCTGGAGCGCAAGAAGTACGAGTGCGTAAGTACGTACATAAGTAAGTAAGTAAGTAAGTAAGTAAGTAAGTAAGTAAGTAAGTAAGTAAGTAAGTAAGTAAGTAAGTAAGTAAGTAAGTAAGTAAATAAAGAAAGAAAGAAAACAGGGCGTATAACGAGGCGTGAGGTTGAAGGGGCCAGCCCGTTGGCTCTCACTGGGGCCGACCACCAATGGTCAAGAAGTAAGAAAGGCATACAGTCAGTGAAGGTGCGCATTAGTACTTGCCAAGATACACACTCATTCGGTCTCCAATGGGATTCGAACCCCCCCACTCCGGGAACCTGCATTATTGTTGGACTACACAGACACAAGTGCCTTTTCATCTTGCAACACGGTCCATGTTGTTGCAGTCCAGGGGTAGGCCAAATAGGCTAAAGGGACTTGCCCAACCGTGACAGGAAGGGCTAAAAAGAGGAAAAATACTGTATCTGGCTGTAGGTGAAAAATTGTGGTATATTGTATGTTGTTGCAGTCCAGGGGCAGGCCAAATAGTCTTAAGGGACTTGCCTAACAGTGACAGGAAGGGCTAAAAAGAAGAAAAATACTGTATCTGGCTGTAGGTGAAAAATGGTTGTATATGCTGAGGGGCATTTTGTATGTTGTTGCAGTCCAGGGGCAAGCCAAATAGGCTAAAGAGACTTGCCCAACCGTGACAGGAAGGGCTAAAAAGAAGGAAAATGCTGTTTCTGGCTGTATGTGAAAAATGGCTGTATGTGCTACATTGCAATTGTTGTTGCAGTCCAGGGGTAGGCCAAATAGGCTTTAGGGAGTTGCCCAACCATTTTTCCTTTTCCTCCCCTCACCCACCCACCCACACCCACCTGGCCCTCCACAGTAGACGCTCTTGCTTTTGTGTGTCCCGTGTGATATTTACAAATGTTTCCTTTTCCTCCCCACACCCACCCACCCACACCCACCTGGCCCTCCCCAGTGGACGCTCTTGAGTTTGTGTCTTGTGTGATATTAGACTTTTTTTCCTTTCCCTCCCCACGCCCACCCACCCACCCACACCCACCTGGCCCTCCTCAGTAGACGCTGCTTCCGTTTGTGTGTCCCGTCTGATATTTACTATTTTTTTCCTTTTCCCACCCACGCCCAACCACCCACACCCACCTGGCCCTTCCCAGCAGACGCTCTTGCCAGTTGCCAAACGTCACAGTGAAGGTTGTTGGTGGCTAGCAGCCGGGTGGGACGTGGCTGTTGGCCCACAGACAGATTCAGACAGATACATAATATTTACCATTTCCCTCTTTTCCTCCCAATACCCACCCACCCACACCCACCTGGCCCTCCCCAGTTGACGCTCTTGCTAGCTGCCAAACGTCACAGTAAAGGTTGTTGGTGGCTAGCAGCCGGGTAGGCCGTGGCTGTCGGCCTACAGACAGATACAGAATATTAAACATTTTCCTCTTTTCCTCCCCCCCCCCCCCCCCCCCCCCACCCATCCTCACCCACCTGCCCCCCCCCCCCCCCCAACCCCCCCCCTCAGTGAACGCTCTTGCCAGCTGCCAAACGTCACAGTGAAGGTTATTGGTGGCTAGCAGCCCGGTGGGACGTGGCTGTTGGCCCACAGACATATATTTACCATTTTTTCCTTTTCCTACCCACACCCACCCACCCACACCCACCTCGCCCTTCCCAGTAGACGGTCTTACCAGCTGCCAAACGTCACAGTGAAGGTTGTTGGTGGCTAGCAGCCGGTTGGGACGTGGCTGTTGGCCCACAGGCAGATACAGAAAGATACATAATATTAACCATTTTCCTCTTTTCCTCCCAACACCCACCCACCCACACCCACCTGGCCCTCCCCAGTTGACGCTCTTGCTAGCTGCCAAACGTCACAGTGAAGGTTGTTGGTGGCTAGCAGCCGGTAGGGACGTGGCTGTTGGCCCACAGACATATATTTACCATTTTTTTCTTTTCCTACCCACACCCACCTGGCCCTTCCCAGTAGACGGTCTTACCAGCTGCCAAACGTCACAGTGAAGGTTGTTGGTGGCTAGCAGCCGGGTAGGCCGTGGCTGTTGGCCTACAGGCAGATACAGACAGATACAGAATATTAACCATTTCCCTCTTTTCCTCCCAACACCCACCCACCCACACCCACCTGGCCCTCCCCAGTTGACGCTCTTGCTAGCTGCCAAACGACACAGTGAAGGTTTTTGGTGGCTAGCAGCCAGGTGGGACGTGGCTGTTGGCCCACAGACATATATTTACCATTTTTTCCTTTTCCTACCCACACCCACCCACCCACACCCACCTGGCCCTCCCCAGCGGACGCTCTTGCCAGCTGCCAAACGTCACAGTGAAGGTTGTTGGTGGCTAGCAGCCGGGTAGGCCGTGGCTGTTGGCCCACTGACATATTTGCTTTGGCTGTGCCGTTGGCTGCCTTTGACTTTTTGTTGGTGGTCAAAGATGGAGCCTGGAGGCTTGGCAAGGAGGGGATCGACAGCTGGCACCGTGGCATTTGGGGGGCCTTGCACAGACGTACTGGATGCTCCTGCGAAGGTAAAATGACTTGTTTAGGTGTGGAGTGAACTTGCGTATTGGATGCTTCTAAAGAGGTACAGTTGCTTGTTTAAATGTGGGTGTTGAGTGAACTTGTGTATTGGATGCTTCTGAAGAGGTACAGTTGCTTGTTTATGTGTGGGTGTTGAGAGAACTTGCGTATTGGATGCTTCTGCTGAGGTAAACTTGCTTGTTTAGGTGTGGAGTGAACTTGTGTATTGGATGCTTCTGAAGAGGTACAATTGCCTGTTTAGGTGTGCAGTGACCTTGTGTATTGGATGCTTCTGAAAAAGTACAATTGCTTGTTTAGGTGTAGAGTGACCTTGTGTATTGGATGCTTCTGAAGAGGTACAATTGCCTGTTTAGGTGTGGACTGACCTTGTGTATTGGATGCTTCTGAAGAAGTACAACTGCTTGTTTAGGTGTGGAGTGACCTGGTGTATTGGATACTTCTGAAGAAGTACAACTGCTTGTTTAGGTGTGGACTGACCTTGTGTATTGGATACTTCTGAAGAAGTACAACTGCTTGTTTAGGTGTGGACTGACCTTGTGTATTGGATACTTCTGAAGAGGTGGAGGTGCTTGTTTTGGTGTACTATGAGCTACGTGCCAACACCACCACTCACGAGGACAAACTTTCCAGGAGAAAGCATATCAAGGCGTCACCTACCTGGATAAATGTAGCCACAGGGTAGGTGATAAGCTACGTGCCAACACCACCACACATAAGAGCAAACTTTCCAGGTGAGAGCATATCATATGTATATCTACAGTTCGCATATCAAGGCGTCACCTACCTGGATAAATGTCGCCACAGGGTAGGCAATGAGCTGCGAGTCAACACCACTACACACGAGAACAAACTTTCCAGGGTATCGCATATAACTCTTATCTATTTAGTTCATATCTCAAGGCATCACCTACCTGGATAAATGTAGCCACAGGGTAGGCAATGAGCTGCGATTCAACACCACTAAACATGAGAACACACTTTCCAGGGTATCGCATATAACTCTTATCTATTTAGTTCATATCTCAAGGCATCACCTACCTGGAGAAATGTAGCCACAAGGTATGGTGACTACTGCCAGCTCCGGCTTACGCAGTGGTGTCCTTAACTTCACGTCCTGAGAGTGGCTCATTACTCGGATGTAACAATTTCAATTTCAATTTCAATAGCCACAAGGTAGGCTATGAGCTGTGAGTCACCGCCACCACTGATGAGGATGAACTGTCCAGATTCAAGCGTGACCACTGCCGAAGGGGACTAAGCGTTTACTGACTACATGCATTTGTATGTCAAGGCATCACCAACCTGGATAAATGTAGCCACAGGGTAGGCGATGAGCTGTGAGTCACCGCCACCACTGATGAGGATGAACTGTCCAGGTTCAAGCGCAGCAACTGACCAAGGGGACTACTGCTAGACTAGGGCATTTACTGCTTATACATATAATGACTACAAAGGTCTGATGAGGATAAACTTTCCAGGATCAAGCGTGACCACTGCCAAACGGGACCAAGCGTTTACTGACTACATACATTTGTATATCAAGGCATCACCAACCTGGAGAAATGTGGCCACAGGGTAGGCAATGAGCTGCGAGTCGACACCACCACTGATGAGGATGAACTTTCCAGGTTCAAGTGTGACCACTGCCAAAGGGGACTAAGCGTTTACTGACTACATACATTTGTATATCAAGGCATCACATACCTGGAGAAATGTGGCCACAGGGTAGGCGATGAGCTATGTGCCAACGCCACCACACAAGAGAACACAAATTCCAGGTTAAAGCGTAGCAACTGACTAAGGGGACTAACCGGTTACTGGCTGTACATTTGTACATCAAGGCATCACATACCTGGAGAAATGTAGCCACAGGGTAGGCAATGAGCTGCGAGTCGACGCCACCACTGATGAGGATGAACTTTCCAGGTTCAAGCGTGACCACTGCCATGGCCCGCACATCATGCGAGTGGGGGCGCTTGTAGTGCAAGTACGTCCATGTACTGTCGTCTGGTTGAGAGGGAGACGCGGCCACTGGGCTGAAGAGGGCGACAGAGGGATCCACACCTGCACGGTGATGGGCCAGGATTATATTATCAATACATGTTCTATGTATGTTTTATATGTTTTGCATATTATATTATGAATATATGTTCTATATATGTTTTATATGTTTTGCATATTATATTATGAATATATGTTCTATGTATGTTTTATATGTTTTGCATATTATATTATGAATATATGTTCTATGTATGTTTTATATGTTTTGCATATTATATTATGAATATATGTTCCATACATGTTTTATATGTTTTGCATATTATATTATGAATAACAGGGCTGAAGAGGGCGATAGAGGGATCCACACCTGCACGGTGATGGGCCAGGATTATATTTTGAAGATGGGTTCTATATTTGTTATACATATATGTTTTATCTGTTTTACATTAGATTATGAATAACAGCACTGAACAGGGCGACAGAGGGATCCACACCTGCATGATGATGGGCCAGGATTATATTATTAATATCTGTTCTATCTATATATTTCACATACTATTTTATGAATAACAGGGCTGAAGAGGCATCCACACCTGCACGGTATATATGTTATACATGTCATGTATGTATTACATATTATGTTATGAGTACAGAGCTGAAGAGGGCTGAAGAGGGCTGAAGAGTATGTTATGAGTACAGGGCTGAAGAGGGATCCACAACTGCTCGGTGATGGGCCAGGATTATATTATGAATATGTTTTATATCTATGTTGTACAAATGACATGTATGTTTTACACATTATGACATGTATGTTTTACACATTATGACATGTATGTTTTACAAATGACATGTATGTTTTACAAATGACATGTATGTTTTACACACATTACAAATGACATGTATGTTTTACAAACGACATGTATGTTTTTTTTACACACATTACAAATGACATGTATGTTTTACAAATGACATGTATGTTTTACACACATTACAAATGACATGTATGTTTTACAAATGACATGTATGTTTTTTTTTACACACATTACAAATGACATGTATGTTTTACAAATGACATGTATGTTTTACACACATTACAAATGACATGTATGTTTTACAAATGACATGTATGTTTTTTTTCCACACATTACAAATGACATGTATGTTTTACAAATGACATGTATGTTTTACACACATTACAAATGACATGTATGTTTTACACATTATATAAAAAAGAATACCATTCTATTGTGAATAACAGGGCTGAAGAGGGCGACAGAGGGATCCATATCTGTGCAGTAATGGGCCAGGATTAAAATGTTACATTTATATATGTTTAATATATGTATATATGTGAAAACATATATAATATATATTATCATAATAAAAGTTCTGCCCTCTGACAATATAATATAATATAATATAATATAATATAACATAATATAATATAATATAATATAATATGATATAATATAATATGATATAATATAATATAATATGATATAATATAATCTATATATATAAAGAAATCATGGTCGTGGTCGTGGTCGTGGTGGTCGTGGTGGTGTCATCATCGCGTGCCCACGTGCCATGGGCGTGCGAAGTGTAACCGACTTGCAACCGACTTTTCGTTCACCCAACTAGCAACTCCCCGCCTAGCGGAATGTTCAAATACCAAAACTGCAGATTCGCTAAGCTAAGCGCGCGCGCTCATAGCATGTCCACAACTGCCTCCAATACTATGACGGCAAGCAATTTAGATCCAGAAGATCCTCTCCTCGGAGGTCATCTGCTGACCCTCGCTTTGTATGGCGCTCAGAATAATCGTTTCATTTCATTGCTTCTTCACGGAGCATGCGACCATGATGCATGCCAACGGTCCTAATTGACAGGAGGTCCAGCCAGCGCTCAAAGCGAGTTTGCCTGAGCAAGGAAGACAGGGACATAGCCAACAAGCGTCGACGTGATGCCCGCGCTGCCCGATCCGAGGAGCAACGTCATGCTGATAATCTCGCAAGGCGTCAGGAACGTGCCGCCTTGCCTGAGGAGGAACGCGAAGCTACTAACCAAGCCAGGCGTGAAGACTATGCTGCCCAGCCAGAGGACCTACGTCATGCTCATAATCTCGCAAGGAGTAGGGAACGAGCTGCTCAGCCAGAGGAGCTACGTCATGCTCTTGCTGCAAGCTAAGACACTCGCACGGCTCATGGTATCTCTGCACGATCTAAGTCAATGCAACCCTGTGACGTTCTTCCGACTCCCGACTCCCGACTTCCTTCTTGCTGCGTGCTCCTTGCACCATGTGCAATACCTCTGCAAGATCTTCCCCCCCACCCCACCCCACACCCTGCAACCCTGCAACGATAAGGTTATTTTCGCGCTGAGCTGTAGCGAGTGCATGACAGAGTTTACCAAACGAAGGCCCTTTCGGGAAATAGCTTGCACGCGCAACCAGGTATCTATGCGCGAAGAGGAAGCTACAGGTAAGCAGGTCTGCTCTCGCGCAATTCCGATGTTTCAAGCCGAGTCTGAAACTGGGCAGACGTTCGTTTGCAATTTCCAAAAGTCTTCGCATTTCCGCGTCGTCTGATGAAACGTCCAAACGTCTGCGCGATTTCGAACTCAGCTGGAAACACCAGAATCGCTTCTGTTAAACCCATCTGCTTAAGTGGCCGAGAGAAGATCAGATTCATGGGAACGGAGAAGCAGGGAAGTACGTGTGTCTTGGCGGGTAAAGGGGTGAGGCAAATTTGAGATTGGGCCTGGGTCGAGGTTTGGGCAGAGTGGGGACTGTGTGTGTGTGTGTGGGGGGGGGGGGGGGGGGGGGGGGGGGGTAGATGAGTCAGCATTTGAAGTGGCGGAAAAATGATGACTGTGTTTATGAGAGGGGTGGAGGTGAGGTGATGTGTAGCCCATTCTGTAACCCAGCCCCACGGGCACCCTATTATGATTGGGGTGGGGATGATGTGTGTCTGTGGCCACCGGCCACACGGGCTACCGAACTAGTATATACTAGTACTAGTATATATAACTAGTATATATTATATGATATAATATAATATAATATAATATGATATGATATAATATAATATAATATAATATAATATAATATAATATAATATAATATAATAGGATACAAGATAACAGAATATAATGTATACAATGTAATAACATTGGTGTCGACTCACCAGAGGCAAAGACAGCAGAGCCGTCCGGGGCAGCAGCTATGGCCACTACATCAGCAGCGTGTCGTTGGAAACGTTGGAGGAGGGTTCCGAACTGCGCATCGAAGAACTGCACAGCACCCTCGGAATCTCCAGTGACCAGGGTCCCGTCAGGGAGGAGGTTCAGCTGCCAGATGCATGCGGGGCTTGAGGTGGTGGTGCTCACTGTGATGCGCATGAGCTCACGGCCTGGTAGTGGGGTGGGGTGAGGGGCGGGTGAGGGTGTGGGTGAGGGTTGAGGGTGTGGGTGTTGGGTGTTGCGTGGTGGGTGGATAGGGTGGGGTGGGGTCGGTGGGAGTGGAAGTGTAAATCTCCAGTGACCAGGGTCCCATCAGGGAGGAGGTTCAGCTGCCAGATGAATGCGGGGCGTGAGGTGGTGCTGCTCACTGTGATGCACATCAGCTCACGGCCTGGTTGTGGGGTGGGGTGAGGGTGTTGGGTGTGGGTGTTGGGTGAGGGTGTGGGCTGAGGGTGTGGGGTGTGGGTGTGGGTTGAGGGTGAGGGTGTCGGTGTGGGGTGTGGGTTGAGGCTGTGGGTTGAGGGTGTGTGGTGTGGGTGTGGGTAGGGGCCTGGTAGTGGGGTGAGGGGTGGGTGAGAGTGTGGGCTGAGGGTGTTGGGTTGAGGGTGGCTTGAGGTGGTGCTTCTCACAGTGATGTGCATGAGCTCACGGCCTGGTTGTGGGGTGGGGTGAGGGTGTAGGGTGTGGGTGTTGGGTGGGGGAGAGGATGTTGGGTGAGGGTGAGGGTGTTGGGTGAGGGTGGGGGTGAAAGTGTTGGGTGTTGGGTGTGGGTTGAGGTTGCGGGTATAGGGTGAGGGTGTGGGTTGAGGGTGGGGGGTGGGTGAGGGTGTCGGTTGAGGGTGTTGGGTTGAGGATGGCTTGAGGGTGTGGGTAGAGGGTGAGGGGTGGGGCGAGGGTTTGGGTGAGGGTTTGGGTGAGGGTGAGGGCTGAGGGTGTTGGGTTGAGGGTGGCTTGAGGTGTTGCTGTTCACAGTGATGCGCATCAGCTCACGGCCTGGTTGTGGGGTGGGGGGAGGGTGTAGGGTTTTGGGTGTAGCTGTGGGTGAGGGTGTGGGTTGAGGGTGTGGGGTGTGGGTGAGGGCCTGGTAGTGGGGTGAGGGGTGGGTGTAGGGTGTAGGGTGAGGGTGTGGGGTTGAGGGTGTTGGCTTGAGGTGGTGCTTCTCACAGTGATGCGCATGGGCTCACGGCCTGGGTAGTGGGGTGGGGTGGGGTGGGGTGTGGTGTGGTGTGGTGGGGTGGAGTGGTGTGGTGTGGTGTGGTGTGGTGTGGAGTGGAGTGAGTGTGGTGTGTGTGTGGTTGGTGTGGGTGGTGTGGTGTGTGTGTGTGGTGTGGTGTGGTGTGGTGTTGGTGTGTGTGGTGTAGTGTGGTGTGGTGTGGTGTGGTGTGGTGTGGTGTGGTGGAGTGGAGTGGAGTGAATAGAGTGAATAGAGTGAGGTGAGGTGAGGCGTGGTGTAGTGCAGGGTATAATAAAGAAACACTGTTGTAAAAAACAACAAGGCCCCCACCCCTGTCCCCTGTCCCCTGTCCCACCCCTTGTACCAGAAGCAGCAGCCAGCAGATGTGGCATGGTGTGGTGTGGCGTAGGCCACAATAAAGAAACACCGTTGTAAAAAACAACAAGGCCCCCCCCCCCTTCCCCCCCCCCCCCCCCACACACACACACACACTCATACCCCCACCACCACTCCCCACCCACCGCACACTCATACCCCCCCCCCCCCCCCCCCCCCCCCCCCCCACACACACACACACACCCCACCCCCACCCCCAAACACCCCGCCCCACACACTCCTACCCAAAGCAGCATCGAGCAGATGTGCTGTGGTGCGGTGTCGGTGTCGGTGTGGTATGGTGTTGGTATGGTGTGGGTGAGGTGTGGTGTGGTGTGGTGTGGTGTCGGTGTGGTGTGGTGTTGGTGTGGTGTGGGTGTAGTGTGGTGTGTTTTCCCTGTGTTCCCACCCCACCCCCCTCCCCACACACCCCTACATGAAGCAGCATCCAGCACATGTGGTGTGGTTTGGTATGTTCCCTGTCTTCCCACTCCACCCCCCACCCCCGACACACCCCTACCTGAAGCAGCATCCAGCAGATGTGGTGTGGTGTGGTGTGGTGTGGTGTGGTGTGGTGTGGTGTAGTGTCGGTATGGTGTCGGTATGGTGTCGGTGTGGGTGTGGTGTGGGTGTGGTGTGGTGTCAGTGTGGTGTCGGTGTGGTGAGGTTTCCCTGTGTTCTCATCCCACTCCCCACCCCCACCCCACACCCCACACACCCCTACCTGAAGCAGCATCCAGCAGATGTGCACACCCATCGCTGCCTCCTGCTGCGATCACATCCCCATCCGGGTGCCAGCTGCATGCAAGCACCTTTCCTTGCAGCATGGTCAGCACCCGCTCGAACTGAGCGCCCTGCTCGCCACCCTCCACGCCAAAAAGGCGCACGCCGCCATCGTCGCACGCTGCCGCAAGCTGGTGGGAGTAGCCTGAGGTTGTGGGCATAGGAAGTTAGTTGGAGAGGGAGGGGAGGGGTAGTTGGTGGTGGTGGTGGTGTTAGTGGTGGGGTAGAGGTGGAGGTGGAGGTGGTGTAATTGGTGGTGGTGGTGGTGGTGGTGGCAGGTTGCTGCTCGCCGCTCTCCACGCCAAACAAGCGCACACCGCCATCGTCACTCGCAGCCGCAAGCTGGTGGGAGTAGCCTGAGGTTGAGAGCAAAGGAAGTTAGTTGGACAGGGAGGTGGGGTGGAGGTGGTGGCGGTGGTGATGGTGTTAGTGGTGGGGTGAAGGTGGAGTTGGTGGTGGTGTAAGTGGTGTTAGTGGTGGTGGTGGTGGTGGTGGCAGGGTGCTGCTCGGCGTGGAGGGCGGCCTCCACGCCAAACACGAGCACACTGCCATCGTCACACGCAGCCGCAAGCTGGTGGGAGTTGGAAAAAACAGTATGCTAGTTAGAAAAACTGGATTTTATACTATTTCTTTTCATCCCCCTCCTTCCCCCCCCCCCCCCCCCTCCTTCCCCCCCCCCCCCCCCCCCCCCCCCCAGGACCCACTCCCTGCCCCCCCACCCAACCTGCCCCCCCTCAGCTGGGAGCCATCCAAGTGCTCCCTCAACCCCATCCATGCCATAACTACTTTCACTGAGCCCCTAGGTTGAGACCTTAGAGCCCAGATGGTCGAAGGCACATAGACAGACTCAGTCTTTCATTTCAGCCCCCTCCTCACCCCCCTCCTCACCCACCCCCAGTACACCATCCCCCCCCCCCCCACACACACCCCAACACACCCATACACACCACCTCCCTGCTTTCACTGAGCCCCTAGGTTGAGAGAAAAGAGCCCAGATGGTCGAAGGCACATAGACAGACACAGTCTTTCTTTTCAGCCCCCTCCTCATCCCCCACCTAGTACACCCCCCCTCCCCCACCCCCCACACATACACACACACATGCACCCCACCCCACCTGCCTGCTTCAACTGAGCCCCTAGGTTGTGATGCAAGAGCCCAGATGGTACCGCCAGCCGAGTCAGACTCAGTCTTTCTTTCCAGTCCCCTCCTCACCCCCTACCTAGTACACCATCCCCCCCCCACACCCCACCCGCACACCCATCCACCTACCCACACCCATACACCCCACCTACCTGCTTTCACTGAGCCCCTAGGCTGGGACGCAAGAGCCCAGATGGTACCGCCAGCCGAGTCAGTGGGGGAGGCGATGGTGCCCTCCTTCCAGAGCACCTCAGCGAGGGAGCCGTCCAAGTGTCCAGCGAAAGTCCTCCAAAGACCGGTGATGCTGTCCAAGGCCCAAGCCAAGCACGTGACCTCTATATTCTCCCCGACTACTCTCTGCACAGATAGGGTTGAGAGGGAGGGTGATGGTTTGTTGGGTTTGGTTTTGGGTTTGGGTGCGTGAGTTGGAAAGGGCGATTTGTGTGTGTGTGTGTGTGAGGGTGTGTGGGTGTGGTGGTGGTGGTGGTGGTGGAGGGGGGGGGGGGGGGGGGGGGGGGGGGGGGGGGGGGGGGGGGGGGGGGGGGCGGTGACGCTGTCCAAGGCCCAAGCCAAGCAGGTGACCTCTACATTCTCCCCAGCTACTCTCTGCACAGATAGGTTGGGTTGGGAGCGTGTTTGTATGTGTGTGTGCGTGTGTGCGTGTGTGTGTGGTGTGTGTGTGTGGTGGTGGTGGTGGTGGTGGTGGTGGTGGTGGGATGCTGTCCAAGGCCCGAGCCAAGCAGGTGACCTCGACATTCTCCCCGACTACTCTCTGCACAGATAGGGTGGGTTGGGAGGGTGATGATTGTGTGGTGTGTGTGATTTGTGTGTGTGTGTGTGTTGTGTGTGTGTGTGTGTGTGTGTGTGGTGTGTGGTGGGTATGTATGTGTGTTGTGAGTGTGTGTTTGTGTTTGTGGGTTGTGGTGTGTGTGGGGGGGGGGGGGGGGGGGGGGGGGGGGGGGGGGGATCCTTTTGTGTGCAGGTTTTGGGCAAGAGGGCACGCGGGGAGGTGTGGGGTGGGGGGTGTGGATGTGGGAGTGGGTGTGGATGCGTGCGTGTGTGTTGGGGGGGGGGGGGGGGGGGGGGGGGGGGGGGGCTAGTGCCAATCACATTGTTGCCTCACAGCGACATTGAAATTGAAATTGAAATTGAAATTGTTACATCCGTGTAATACATTCACTCACAGGACGTGAGGTTAAGGACACCATAGCGTAAGCCGGAGCTAGCTAAGTCTTCACAGCGCCATGCATCACCAAGCATGTTACATTATAGCTGTTCAGGGTATGATTTGGATTTGACAGGTCGACAGGCCGTAGTGCCGCTCGATTTGTTCAGGCCAAATTTGAGGTACGAAGTATGACCTACAACCTGTTTCTAAAACCCAAAATCCAAACCATCTGCTGAATAGCTATGAACAATACAATTTTATAAACAAAGACATGCTATAAACAAAGCATGAATAGATATAAACGAAGAAATGCTGTAAACAAAGCATGAATAGCTATAGACAAAGACATGCTATAAACAAAGCATGAATAGCTATAAACAAAGCACGAATAGCTACAAACAAAGACATGCTATAAACAAAGCATGGATATTTATATACAAATAATGCTATGAAGAAAGCATGAATAGCTATAAACAAAGAAATGCTATAAACAAAGCATGAATAGCTATAAACAAAGAAATGCTATAAACAAAGCACGCATTTCTTCAACGGAGAAATGCTATAAACAAAGCATGAATTGCTGTAGACAAAGCATGAAATAGCTATAAACAAAGAAATGCTTTACACAAAGCATGAATAGCTTTAAACAAAGAAATGCTATAAACAAAGCACACATTTCTACAAACGGAGAAACGCTACAAACAAAGCATGAATTGCTACAAACAAAGCATGAAATAGCTATAAACAAAGAAAAGCTATAAACAAAGCACACATTTCTACAAACGGAGAAACGCTACAAACAAAGCATGAATTGCTACAGACAAAGCATGAAATGGCTATAAACAAATAAATGCTATACACAAAGCAAGAATTGCAATAAACAAATAAATGCTATTAACAAAGCAAGAATTGTGATAAACAAAGAAATGCTATCAACAAAGCATGAATTGTTTTACACAAAGAAAAGCTATAAACAAAGCAAGAAATGCGATAACCAAACAAATGCTATAAATAAACAAGAATTGCTATGACATACGCATGAAATGCTATTAACAAAGCATGAAAAGCTATAGACAAAGCATGAATTACAGTAACCCATGCATCCCATGCACCACCACACTACGACTGCCCATGAACATTTTAAGTCACATGCAGTGTTTTTCCTTAGGTTTTTGGACTAGACATTAATAATCGGCCAGGCCCGATTCCTGAGAGTGCAGACTCTCAGGAAATTAAAACATTAAAAATCTTTCTACACGATTTTGACACAATTGCACTTTTGCTGGGGAAAAACGACATAGAACATTCCAGAAATTCCGTGCGAGAATTCCATACGAGTGAAAAAACGACATAGAACATTCCAGAAAATGTGAGAATTCCATACAAGTGAAAAAACGACATAGAACATTCCAGAAATTCCCAAGGGCTTTCATAATTACATGACAATTTCTCTTAGTCAATGGTCTTATGTGGCAGTGCCAAATTTGGCAATGGCAGTGGCCTGAATTACTCGAGAAGGACCCAACCCCCTAGGGTGGTAGTAGTGGGTGACTTGGTTACCATTGCCATAGGCATGGAAGCAACACAAATAAACATTGTACAATACACCTGACTTGCACTAGAGTGTTCTTCAGAGGGCCCCTTTCAGTGATATACAATGGTTTAGTGGTAGACCTAATCACTTGAGGATGAAGAGTCGGGGGTTCAACTCCCCCTTCGGTCGCTCTTGGCGTTGCAGGTCGTCGTCAACCGCGATGGTAGCTTGTCTAGTTGAGGTAGGAGACCGCTCCCCACCCGCGTTCGACGGGCTCCCTTGACACCACGCTCCACCAGGCGTTACCATTACCTTATTATTCAGTGGGCCCATTTAAATCAAAGAGTATAATAAAATAATACCATGTGTTGTGCGTGCTCAATGCCGATTGACCAACATGCGATCCCCCCTCTCAACCTCTCAATCCACCCCCTCAGGAACCATCCTATTCCCTCCTACCCTTCCCTAGCACATGTAGCTGTCTGGTAAGCACTTCATAAACCTCTGCTGCTTGTTCAGCTGTGACTATGCACACAACATCAGTCACCCCTACCCACACACCCACACCCACACCCACAAACACACAAACACACAAACACCCACCTAGCACATGGAGCTGTCTAATAAGCACTTCCTCAACCTCCGCACCTTGTACGGCTGTGACTATGCACATAACACCCCCCACCCCTCCCACTCCACATACACACACACCCTAGCACATGGAGCTGTCTAATAAGTAATTCATCAACCTAAACACCTTGTAAGGCTGTGACTATGCACACAACATCAGTCACTCCCTACCCTCACCCACCCACCCCACCCTCTCACCCTCACAACCTCAACAAACCCCACCCCCACCCCCACCTCCCTTAGTACATGGAGCCGTCTAATAAGCAATTCATCAACCCAAACACCTTGTGAGGCTGCGACTATGCACACAACATCAGCCCCTAACCCTACCCCACCCCACCCCTTCCCCCACTCTGCCCCCCACCCCCTCCATCTCCCTGACCCCCTCCCCCACGCATACCTGCACGCATGTCATCAAATGAAGGTCCCAAAGCTCCAAGTCGCCTGTCTCATAGCCTACTGCGACGAGGGCGGCGCCTGGGCATGCGGAGATAGAAACAACCGGGCTCGGCTGCCACTCGAAGAGGCGGCTTCGGTGCAAAGCCATTATGCCTCCATTCGCATCTTGCCTGTCATTTGACTTCATTGGGATGCTTACGATCGTTCGCGCGAAGAGGCGCGATAGGATTATGCAGCGCCGAACTGCGAAAGACAAAATCACTTCCGGACCATACGCCAGTTACCCCCCCCGTAAGCTGCTCACATCCAGGTGTACTCTCGCGCCACCGTGGCCCTCCCATATGACTAAAATGTATGGGGCGACACGGGCACGGGATACCCACCGTCCCCATTGAAGCATTGCTGTACGAACAAGCCAGGTGAAACCCCAAGGGTACACAAGTTGTTAAATGTACCGCACCCTCTGATAAATATTCAAATGAAAAAAAGTTATTGAAATATGTTTTGAAGTATGCCTGAGCGAAACTGCAATTAAGAACAAAGCAAACACGCAAGGTGCTAGCCTGGACATGCTTACACCATGGGCCAAAATGGCAAGAGCTGAGTCCGTGAACTTCCCACACACGGAGAAGCTTGTGCACGCTAGGTTGGTCATTCTCTCTCACAAAGCTGATGTTGAGAGGGGATTTAAGGTTCGCCGAGGAATGAAGGGGAGGTTCCAGTCTAAGCTAAGACCTTGCAATGTGGATGCCCTCATGAGGCTGAAATTGTATGTAAGATCACTTCATCAGCCACAGAGTTACTCTAAACTGGAGCTACCGATATGTTTGAAAACCTGTCCCTATCTAGAAGGGACAGTGTACGCAAGGTGGGCTTGATGGAGAAAGTATTCATGGAGATGAAGGAGAAATGCTGATTGGATATCATTGCTGACTTCATTGAGGAAAGTATATGTCGTAGAATGATGCTGGGGACGACGAGTGGGATGAATCGGAGGAAGTAGAGGTGGAGGTGGAGGAACCTGCTGCCCAGACTCAGCCACGACCAAGCAGGAGATTAAGCTAGACCAAAGATTAAGCTAGACCAATCAAAGCAGCAACCCTACTGCATGCTTCAGTCGTGGGAGGTCCCACGCCCCAACATGCGGTAAGAGGGCGAGACAACAAGAGTGTGTGACGCGCACACAGACGCACACAGCAGATACACGCGAGATTAATGAAGAGCGTGCTACCGCCCGGACCAATATTACAATCGCTGTTTTGATTGAGGATCAAATGGTGAAGCATCAATGTTTCGCATTTCATTTAAACTTTCACCCCGTGCATTATTTTAGAATCACGAAGAAGGCGCGAATCCATTAATTCAGTCATGATGTAATTAAACAATTTAATTTAGTTACTTAATCAGCTGGTCGTAACTTTTGAATAGGTGCAATACTCGCGCAGCTGTCTAAACATCAAGACTGGGTCGGATTCTCCGGAACCAGCCTCGGGCCTCGGGGCCTGCTACTTTTCTGGCCCTGAGCAAACTGAAATTTACGGATACAGACAGACAGAGGGGCCTTCTGCATGCAGACAGCGCGGTGCATCGAATCGCCCTATAACACTCGCAGCTTTGTACATACCAACTGGATTTTTCGAGCATCTAATCTGCAGCGCAGCTTCTGACTGGCGGGTGCTATCGACTGCTCTTCGGCCAACCTTGGAGGAGCTCCGAGAGGAGCTGCGAAGGGACGCCGCGACGCTGAAGCTTCAAGAGGAAGGTATGAATAAAGGATAAGCTGCAGCAGAAGATCGTGTCTGCCCATGTCTGCGACATGAATCAGCTGAATGTCCGAACCTCGTACTATGCTAGGTTCAGGGCCCTGACAAGGTTTTGCTTAATGCTGCTTAACCTACCTACACCACACTAGGATTGATGCATAGGTGCGAACCTTTAAATCCTGCTACTTAAAGTGTTGATTTATGGTGATCAGCGCATGGTTCGGGTCGTTTGGTCCCGCCCGTTTTGTTCTTGTTATCTCCCGCGACCGGGTTGGAAATCCGAGGCCTGGACAGAATTTCAGTTTGGCCTGGGCCAGAAGGGCATTTTGGTTGGCCTTGGGCTCATGAAGCCATCATGGGTATCTGTGGATATGATCGTTTTTCTTTGCACCACCAGGGTTGTTCAGGACGCTGCGTCCTGCGTCGCTGGCGCAACGTCGAAGGGTCCGTTCAGGTCCGTTGTATCCTGACTCGAGACAGGCTATGGGTCGGTTACGGGTCGGTTGCGGGTCGGTTTCGTCTCACGATGCAGGCTATGGAATTGGTTACCGCCCTCAATGTACCGGTAGTTGCGTCTCAGGACGCAGGGCTGGGGGTCCTCCTGAACAACCCTGGCCCACACCCCAAGATCATGGCTGTAACCTTCAGGCACCTGGTGGTAAAGGGCCTGGGCCAAAAGTTGCCAGACACCCCCAAATTACATGGTTAGTACTGTTATGTGACGTACTTCCCAACATTTGTCATATTTCCTTGGACTTTGTTTTTTTACTCCTGTCATGTCTGTGTACCGCGCAGCGTTATATGGCAAACGACTTGCCAAAGTGGTTTCGATTCAAACCTGAGTCGGTCCCAGCTGGCTTGGCAAGTTGCCAAGTTACAACATAACGGTTAGTTCTCGTGTACTCAGTGGTTGTTGCATTAAGTTGTCGTTCGGGTGTTTAAATCCCCCCAAGTCCACTTTAATTGTTTCTCTCCTTCCGACCTCACGGTCCTCCCCTCAACCCCACCCACCCACCCACCCACACTACTGACACATGCTCTACGCAAACTAATCGGGATAGGAGTAAAAACCTTATCTTCCCGTCATAAGGTAATTCCCTTCAAAAGGTTACAACTACGTGAAAGTGGTAAATCCCACTCAAGATTAGATGGGTTTATTCATCCATCCATCCATCCATCCATCCATCCATCCATCCATGCATGCATGCATGCATGCATTCATGCATCCATGCATCCATCCATCCATGCATGCATCCATCCATGCATCCATTCATCCATTCAACCATTCAGCCATTCAGCCATTCAGCCCCATCTCCATCCCATCCATTCATGGTGGCCAAGTCCTTCTTACTTCTTGCACCATCAGGGGATTGCAACATGACATCCATATATTGTTGCCAAACGTTGTGTCTCCTCCCATGCATGCTTTCAGTGCTGAGAACACAATCACCATCTCCTGCCATTCCCACTCCATGCACGTGGTGGACAGGACATCTGCATATGAGTGGCATCTAAGTATGAGTGGCATCTAAGTATGAGTGGCCAGCTGACAATAACATCTGTGTATGAGTGGCCAGCTGACAATGACATCTGAGTATGAGTGGCCAGCTGACAATGACATCTGAGTATGAGTGGCCAGCTGACAATGACATCTGAGTATGAGTGGCCAGCGACAATGACATCTGAGTATGAGTGGCCAGCTGACAATGACATCTGAGTATGAGTGGCCAGCTGACAATGACATCTGAGTATGAGTGGCCAGCTGACAATGACATCTGAGTATGAGTGGCCAGCTGACAATGACATCTGAGTATGAGTGGCCAGCTGACAATTGACACTATATGATGGCCATCTGACAATGACACCTGATAACGAGAGCCATTCTGACAATGAACAATCTGAGTAACAAGTGGCACAGCTGACCTTGGGCTCGAAACCGCGTTTTGAGTGATCCTGGTGAGAGACTAAGGTCCCTTTTCATGGTGGTCATTAGACCAGTTGGTGGCATGGTCTAATCCTTGGTGAGGTGTGATCCTGGCCTCTCCATGCATCCAGGTGAGTGATCTGAGAGGCCATTGATCCTGGCCTCTTTAGGCATCCTTTGTGAGGAAGTTGTCATGGTGGTCATTAGACCATGCCACCACCTGATGGGATCTATTACACTGTATCAAAGGTAGAACCCGAGGGGATCTATTACACAGTATCACAGGTAGAACCCGAGGGGATCTATCACACGGTATCACAGGTAGAACCCAAGTGGATCTATTACACAGTATCACAGGTAGAACCCGAGGGGATCTATTACACGGTATCACAGGTAGAACCCGAGGGGATCTATTACACAGTATCACAGGTAGAACCCGAGGGGATCTATTACACGGTATCACAGGTAGAACCCAAGGGGATCTATTACACAGTATCACAGGTAGAACCGGAGGGGATCTATTCCACAGTATCACAGGTACAACCCGAGGGGATCTGTTACACAGTATCACAGGTAGAACCCGAGGGGATCTATCACTCGGCATCACAGGTAGAAGCGGAGGGGGTCTATTACACAGTATCACAGGTAGAACCCGAGGGGATCTATTGCACAGAATCACAGGTAGAACCCGAGGGGATCTATTACACAGTATCACAGGTAGAACCCAAGGGGATCTATTACACAGTATCACAGGTAGAACCCGTGAAGGAAAGGAACGATATAAGAGGATGGAGGATAGTGGAACTAACTACCGTTCCATAGATCATGCTGTACAACAAACCACATTCTGGCATACCGCCTCGCTGTCGGGTAATCTGTCAACACTTGGAAGCCCTTTGATTGAAATACTGCTTTTCGAGGCACTCCTCCGAAGGAAAGGAGCATTCTCACCTCCAGGAGGAGGCCTTGACAAAGAAGATTGTAAGTGTTTATGGTTAAGACAAGGTTTATAGTTTATTATAACTTTCAAGGAGCATCCTGTTGCGACCATCAATTCAATAAATTGAGGTGGTATGTAGCGCCATACTAGTATCCCGTTTTGATGAATGGTTCAATAGTTGACCATTCGTCAAAACAACGGAGGACTGGGGTTCGATTCTCTTTGAGTGCACTTTAGCTTCCGCGGTCGCTGTCAACCGCTGTGGTAGCTTTGCCTAGGTCAGGTAGCTGCCTGTACTCAACCTCCGAATGACAGGCTCCCTTATTACCATGTCCCACCATGCGTTCTCGAGTCTTTTTTTATTTAGGTGGTATTTAGTTGCGCACTAGGTGCAGTGATTCATATGAAGGGCCTATATAGGAGAGGCTCAGAGGCACCTTGCGCTATGAACTCAGAATTTTAGGACGTCAACGTGTGATTATGTGATGTAGCATTGATGACGCCATGGTTTGGGTATAAGAAGGCATCAAAACCAACATAACCATCATCTTGCATTATCTCTCATCAGCATCCAGTATTTGTTATGAATTGCGAGAGGCTAGCACTAGAATCGTATTTGTTGTTGTTGGCCAGATTTGTTTAACAATCTAGAGATTGTGGTGCTATTGTTGATACTGTCCCCAGCCTCAAACAATACGATCAGCTTACCAAGTGTGACCTCTCAAAATCTCGTTGGCACTCTTATACATGAGGCACTTCATCCTTGATGTTACTTGCTTGCTCTAGCTAATGTGCTATTATTTGCTGGCCCTAGCTAACGTGCTGTTACTTGCTTGCCCTAGCTAACGTGCTCTTACTTGCTTACCCTAAATGGCTGACATGATTTGGGTAGTGCATTGTGTAGTGACTAGGGTTGGACAGCCCCCCCCCCCCCCCCCCCCCCCCCCCCCCTAAAATATGCATGGTGCGATTTACCCCCAGGCCCCGTCGACGAACAAGAGATTTGGGGTGCGATAAAGGAGCGCCCAAATCAACCTTAAATCGCACCACACCAAAACAGAATATCTAACGATCGCACTTTTCTGCTGAAGCACACCTTCAAAAACCTTGATCATCATCAGCAGCAGCATCGTCATCATCATCATCAGCATCATCAGCATCAGCACCACCATCATCACCATCACTATCACCATCACCATCACCATCACCATCACCATCACCATCATCATCAGCATCATCATTATCACCATCATAATCTAAGAATCATCACCATCACCATTTAATAGAGGATTCGACAAAAAGAAGCCTCATGCAACACCAACACCAACACCAACATTCCTTATGGCCCTAGATGTACAGATCCACATGCTATGCTATGCTATGCTATGCTATGCTATGCTATCGGTAAAATAATATACGTACATACCATACCATGCCATGCCATACCATACCATACCATACCATACCATACCATACCATACCATACCATAACGGACATCTTGGTGACCCTGGGGGCTCCCGCCCCCTTGAAGAGGGGGCTCGGCCAAAAAATAGTGATGAACTGAACCCCAAACAATCATTTTACCGATACCACATCATTTTTGTTCTTTTCATCATTTTACCGCAAGCGTTTTTCTCTTGCTTTTCACCTTAAAAAGAGGTAAAAAGCAAGAGAAAAATCGCTTGCGCACGGAAGAATTGGATGCTTTGCGCTACCTTCCCAAAAAAGAACATATTATTGTACAAGGATCTGATGCATACAAATGATGATGATGTTGATTGATGATGTAATTGTGGGTGGTGGGGTATGGTGCAGAACCCATTGTCATTGACAATAACTATCAGATCCACAGGAGGCTCCTCGTAGACGTAGTCCGGATTGCTCACACTAGCCCCACCACCGTTGGGAGTGCTTTATGCTCCCCTCCTTTTTAGCTATGGAAATTCCAAGCTTGCCAAGCTTGGAATTGATATAGTTATAAAGGGGGGGGGGGGGGGGGGGGGGGCTTTAAGCCACCTTCTAGAATCTCCCGCGAGGTCCCAAGGAGCCCGCGGAACCCCCAAAACTTGCCCGCTATAATGGCTTGCTATAATGGCTTGCTATAATGGCTTGCTTTTGCTCTTTTGGGGCGATTTTGAGAGTGCGCTCGTCAGCGCCTATGGATCGACCGGCCAACATCTTCATCATCATCATCATCATTATCATTCTCATCAACGACTTGCTACTCGTGGCCTGAGCACAAGCACGCAAGTCGTCGATGATGTTGAGGATTGACGGTCAATCCATAGCCGCTGATGAGCATGCTAAGATTACACAAAAAGCAAAAGCAAGCCAATGTAATGGGCAAGTTTTGGGGTTTGCTCAGGCTCTCTGGGACCATGCGCGAGATGGTGGCCAAGCCAAGGTGGCATTGCGATAGCTGAAAAGGGGGGGGGGGGGGGGGGGGGGGGGGCATGAAGTTGCCCAAGAGACAATCGAGGACACAAAGCGAGGTAAGCTTGCCTCTAAGTCTAACAGTGGGGCAATGCAAAGACAAGATCAATGCATGTGGAATAATTTCTATCAGCTGCAATTTGGTATATAGATGAGGCATCCCCTAACATCAGCGGTGGTGGGGCTCGTGCGAGGAGCTCTGAGTACGTGTACACATTCTCGGAACTTCTCGCTCTAGCCCCACCACCGCTGGTTTAAGGGCATGCCTCACCCACATCTACCAAATTGCAGCTGATGGTAATTATGCATGTGGCATTGATCATGTCTTGGCATTGCCCCACTATTATACTTAGGCGCGCTTTCCTCGCTTTGCGTCCTCGAATATCACTTAGGCAACTGCATGCCCCCCTTCTTTTCAGCTATCGGAATGCCAAACCTGGCCACCTTCTCGCGCATGGTCCAAGGGAGCCCAAGGAAAAACAAAAATAACTGACCGGCATGTGTTACAGGACAAGCTCTTAACTCCAAAAACAAAACAGTAGCTATCGCAATGCCAAACTTGTGCACCTTCTCGCGCATGGTCCCATGGAGCCTGAGGAAAAACAAAAAATATTGACCGGCATGTGTTGTAGGTTAAGCTTTTTTTATTTTTTCAAATCTGAAAGTTGTTTTTTCTACCTTCATGGTTGAAGGCCTCCTTCTGGGACAGCGTTTTAGTTTTTTTATATAGCTTTTGTAGCTTTTTAGGGCCATTCAGCGGGGGGGGGGGGGGGGGGGGGGGGACTTTTTGTATACAAGTGTACAGCGATAATTTGCCAAGACGGGGTCAAAACTAGTGATCGCTATATATAGCGGGGAAAAGCCCTGGTCAAGCTCCATGCTCCACATACAAAATGGTAGTATGTGTTTTCCCAGGTTGCTCCACCTACTCCCTAGCTTCCAAATATATATATATGATTGCCCGCAAAGAAACCTGGATCCCATGATCCTTAGTAGACGTGGTCTCACGTTGCTCCACCCTCTCTCTACTTCCAAAAACTCAGGGTGAAACCCGGATCCCATGATCACCATCACCATCACCACCACCATCACCATCACCATTTTCATCACCATCACCCTCACCACCACCACCACCATCACCACCATTGACTACTTGCTACTCGTTGCCTGAGCGCTAGCACGCAAGTCGTCGATGATGATGAGGAATGCCAGCCAATCCATAGTCACTGATGAGCGAGCTAAGATCTTAGCAAAATCAACAGCAAGCCATTGTAATGGGCATGTTTTGGTTTTTTTCACGGGCTCCCTGGGACCATGCACGAGAAGATTGCCAAACCAAGGTGGCATTGCAATTGCTGAAAAGGGGGGGGGGGGGGGGGGGGGGGGGGGGGGGGGGGGGGGGGGGGGGGGGGGGTACATATAGTTGCCCAAGAGATAATCGAGGACCCAACGCGATGAAAGCGTGCCTCGAAGTATGACAGTGGGGCAATGCAAAGACAAGATCAGTGCATGTGGAATAATTTCCATCAGCTGCGATTTGGTATAAAGGTGAGGCATGCCTTAACACCAGCGGTGGTGGGGCTAGTGCGAGCAGTTTTGAGTATGTGTGCACATTTTCGGAACTTCTCGCTCTAGCCCCACCACCGCTGGTTATACGGCATGCCTCACCCATATATACCAAATTGAAGCTGATGGTATTTATCCATGTGGCATGATCATGTCTTGGTATTGCCCAACTATCAGACTTAGAGGCACGCTTTCCTCGCTTTGCGTCCTCGATTATCACTTGGGCAACTTCATGCCGCCCTCTATATCAGCTATCGCAATGCCAAACTTGGGCAACTTCTTGCGAATGGTCCAAGGGAGCCCGAGGAAAAACAAAAATGATTGACCGGCATTTGTTACAGGTCAAGCTCTGAGCTCCGCATATAAAATGGTAGTATGCGTGGTTCTAGGTTGCTCCACCTTCTCCCCATCTTCCATTAAAAAATATGATTGTCCGCAGTGGAACCTGGATCCCATGATCCTTAGTAGGCTAGCTCTCAGGTTGCTCTACCTTTTCCTCAGCTTCCAAAAATATATACGACTGTCCGCGGTGGAACCTGGATCCCATGATCCTTAGTAGACGAGCTCTCAGGTTGCTCCACCTTCTCCCCAGCTTCCAAAAACTCTGGATGAAACCCGGATCCCATGATCCTTTAAATAAGTATACGTGGTCCGAGGTTGCTCTACCTTGTCCTAGCTTCCAAAAACATCACCGATTGTCCGGGGTGGAGCCTGGATCCAAAGGATAATAGAATCTAGGTTCCACCCCGGACAATCGGGGATATCCTATCTTAGTATACATGGTCCCAGGTTGCTTTACCTTTTCATAAACTTCCCCAAAATATCTGGCTGTCTTGGATTGGATTGGATTGGATTGTTACATGTTTTTTTCGGCTAACTTCGGGCTGCTCGCCGTCTTCTAATTCCAAGTCCCCCCCGTGCGATACCCACAGGAACATGGGCAATCCTAAGCGGGCTAGACAGTTTGAGTTGTCTAGGACTGTCTTCCTGTCCCGAGGGAAACCAGGATCCCGATCAATTCAGTTTTTTATTTATTTTTAAGTCGACATATTGTTTCTCCTCTTGACTTACACCTTGGATACGAGCGTCCTCTAGCCTCAGTCAAAGTGAAACACAAAACAAGAGGAAGAATGTATATTTTTGCATGGATCTGTAAGCACACAGGATTTTTGGCAGAGCCCCCTCTTCAAGGGGGCGGGAGCCCCCATGTTTACCCATTTGTCTGTCCGACCGAACAAACAAAAAATGAAGCCTGACACGTTAGCTAACGGTCACGAAAATAACTCGCTTCGGTCAGCTCCGTCGTTGCCACCTTTCGTTCCGTTGCCAACACACTCCGCCAATTTTCCGCGTCGCTTGGGAATCTACATGGGACTTGTTGCCTCTCGGAAGGTTGGGACTCTGGGTGGGACTGGTTGTAAATAATTTTGATTACTCGGGGTTGGGCGATTCCATCTAGCCTAAATCGGCTGCCTACTAGATTGCAACATGCATTTGAACAGATCGAAGTAAAGAACAATACGCAGGAAGGTAGTGCAAACTGATCCTTACAAACAGGAGTACTTCCTGAGGTGCTCCCGTTGAATAAGACCTTTCCTTAGTTGTATTAGCCCATGGTGTTCCGGCTGACTCCGCAGACGACTGTCTAATTACCACTGCACCATGGGTCATTAGTAGAGATCGGCATATCATATGCTTTTGACCAAAGGCGAGTATGATATCATATGATATCATACAAATTGCATCATATGATATTGTATATAAATGGTAACTTTACCCTAGTCAGACTGCTGGCATCATATGATATCGTATGATATCATATTGCCTAACCCTAGTCATTAGGTCAAATACACAGTGAGCACATATAGAACATATAGAGCACAACCAAACAAGGACTGCAGGTAACTTGGAAGGGTCTCGCAGATGTATCATCCAAACTGTGCGGTCTTATTAGATTGTTGCATACATATGGCGGTTGGCCACAGTGCAAGCAGACGGGCTGGCCCCCTCAACTTCACGCCTCGTAATAAGGCGTACTTTTTTATGTATTGTAACATGCGTGCAGGCATTGGACGTCCAAAACAATGATACCAACGATAGGCAGGATAACGATGAAGGCAACTTGAACTTGAAGTTGTATACATGTTGCTTTAGACAGCAATAGCTTTAGCTGCTCGCCGTCTTCGGCAGTAAAAAAACATTAATACTAGGAAGATGTAAACGCGAACAAATCAATTCTGTTTTTTCATTTTGATGAAAGCAACATGGGCCAAGACTCCAAAAGGCCCCTTCAACCCACCATGTACGTATGGTAATATGGTATGGTACAGGGGTATGGTACAGGATTATAATTGTATTGTGCAGACAGTAACACGTCGAATTGCTGGCGTAAAGAACCTTGTAACGATGATCCTTCTTCTTCCTGTCCTGACAACACTACCGTACTTCGGCTCTATCACTGCATTTCCACAATCTACCTACAATCTACTTATCTCCCGTTTCGACGATAGGCCCAATGGTTGAGTTCGTTGAAATCAGGCAGAGTGTGCGGGGTTCGAATCCCTACGGGTGCACCTCAGTGTTCGCGGTCGCCGTCAACAACCATGGTAGCAATGTCCAGATAAGGTAGCAGCCCGTTCTCTACCGCCGTAAGACAGGGCTCCCATAATCCCACGCCCCACCAGGCGTTATCATTACAATCTATTGCACAGACGGGGGGGCTTGGGACTGACAGACAGTGAGCAGCTCAGCGTTGGCTGTAAAACCATCTAACAATCAATTGATAAATCGACAATCTATCTACACCATCTGTCACGCACTTTCTCAGAAGACTTTCATACAGCCACCATGCCCAAGAGGCACAACATTCACTTTCACTCCGTGTTGTGCAAGCCACTCATGATCTCCCGTTTCTACGATTGGCTCAATGGCTGAGCATGTTGAATTCAGGCAGAGGGTGCGCTCTAGTGTTCGCGGTCGCTGTCAACCGCCATGGTAGCTTTGTCCAGGTAAAGTAGCAGTCCGTTCCTACCGCTGTAAGACGGGGCTCCCTTAATCCCACGCCCCACCAGGCATTATTATTACCAAGCCACTCACATCCTTACAATCACAACTGGGATTGTAAGAATGTAGAAGCTACCACCCATTGTCATTCTTTGTATGTATGTATGTATGTATGTATGTATGTATGTATGTATGTATGTATGTATGTATGTATGTTACCGTCCAGGGGTAGGCCAAATAGGCTATAGGGACTTGCCCAACCGTGATAGGAAGGGCTTAAAAAGAAAAAGAACTGAACCCCAAACTTTGTGTTGTGCAAGCCACTCACATTCTTACAGTCACAACTGTGATTGTAAGAAATTAGAAGCTATCACCCCTTGTCATACTTTACTCAGTCTTCTTATAAGCCTTATCCCTGTTCAACGAATGGCTCAATGGCAGAGCTCCTTGAACGACAAAGGTGCCGGGTTCGAATCCACACAGGTTCGACTTAGTGTTGGCGGTCGCTGTCAACCGCCATGGTTTGTCCAGGTAAAGTAGCAGCCCGTTCCCTACCGCCTTAAGACGGGGCTCCCATAATACCACACCCCACTATACGTTATCATTACTTAATAAGCCTTGATTGTGATCGGCAGCATAGCAATGATGGCAACAGGGATCAACAGGCCCACCATTCACCAGTATTTTTCTTTCGGCTACAAGCAGCAGCTTCTAGGCAGCTCCCTGAGCCAGCCACTGGGCTAAGCCCCGAATTGCAGCAGCGCTAGAAAGCCGATTACATCAGCTTCAAGGTGCACTAGGATGCTCCAGGTTTGGCTGATTAGCCAGCCAGGGGGGCTGCCTAAAAGCTGCTGCTCGTAGCTGAAAAGGAAACCATTGCCATTCACGTGTTGCACACTCACAGTCCACCACTACCACACAGTCCCCTCCTGGGCCGTCTACGTCACCACGACATGACACTCGGGCCCAGCCAGTTGCGCTGACATCCATGTGCCCCGGCCTCTTCCAGACCCCCCCCCCCCCCCCCCCCCCCTCCTGGGATCATTTTCTCAATCTTCTTCTTGGCGCATTTGCCCTTGAAGATGATCGGCAGAATAGCGATGAAAGCGACCAGGGCCAAGAGACCCACCACTGACTTTCACTTTCATGCTGTACAAGCTACTCACAGCCCCCCCCCCCCCCCCCCCCCCCCCCCCCCCCCCCCCCTATCATCCCCGACCGCGCTCCAGGGGTCCATGGTCTAGCTGGGTCCAGCAGGGGTCACCACATCCCCCTACCCTGCCGTGTCAGTACACCCCAGTCACAGAACGCCTGCAATGGTCTTTCACTTACGTACTGTACAAGCTACTCAAAGAACCCTCCCCCTTCCCCCCCCTGCCCCCCCTATCATCCTTTACTCGGTCTTTTATTCGGTACTTTACGCGATCCTTTACTTCATCTTCTTCTTTGCACTTACGCACCTGGACTTTATCGTGATTGGCAGAATAGCAATGACAGCTACCAGGGCCAAGAGACCCACCACCAACTTTCACTTCCGTGCTGTACAAGCTACTCAAAGACCCCCCCCCCCCCCACCCCCCCACCCACCCCACCCCACACACACACACTATCATCCTTTAATCGGTCCTTTACTCGATCTTCTTCTTTGCGCTTTCGCTCCTTGCCTTGACAATGATTGGCAGAACAGCGATGACAGCGACCAAGGCCAAGAGACCCACCATTCTCTTATCGTATAGGTCACTCATGGACTGTAGCTCGCCCAGTTGCGCACCGGCCCTAGCTGCCATGAAGTTATTGGGTGCACAGCCGAGGAGAGTAGCTGCGGCCAGATCAAAGCGGAGGGGTAGGGTGTGTTGCTAGGTTGGGGTGTGTGACGAGGGGGGGGGGGGCGGCGAAGTTGAACTGGGGTGGTGAGGCGGGGGGGGGGGCTGAAGAGAGGGATAGTGGGGGAACACGTGAGGGGGTGCGAGTGGGGGGGGGGGAGGGGGGAGGGGGGGGGAGAGGGGGGGGGGGATTGGGGGGGGGGGGGGAGGGTGGGGGGGGGTTGGGGGGGAGGTGGGTGGGAAGGGGGGGGGGGGGGGAGCGGGAGGGGGGGGGGGGAAGGGGGGGGGTGGGAGGGGGGGGGGGCGGGGGGGGGGGAGGTGGGGGGGGGGGAGGGAGGGGGGGAGGGGGGGGAGGGGGGGGGGGGAGGGGGGGGGGAGGGGGGGGGGGGGGGGGGGGGAGCGAGAGGAGGGGGGGAGGGGGGGTGTGAGGTGTGGAAGTGTTTGAGTTGTTTCGTTTGGTTGTGAGGTGTGGTGTGGCTTGAGTGTGTTATGGGTGTGAGGTGTGGTGGGTGTGAGGTGTGGTTTGAGTGTTGGTGTGGGTGTGGGTGTGAGGATAGGTGGGTGTGGGTGTGGGTGTGAGGTGTGGAGTGGTTTAAGTGTGGTGTGGGTGTAGTGTGGTGTGTGTGTGCGTGTGTGGGTGTGTGGGGGGTGGGGGGGAGGGGGTAAAACCCCGAACTCCCAAACCCTGGTGGCCATACCTACCACAAAACTGCCGAAGGGCACTCCAACAGCCATGAACCCTGAGCCCCTAAACCCAGAGCCCCCCAAACCTAAGCCCCCAAACCCGGAGTCCCCAAACCCTGAACCCCCAAACCCTGGTAGCCTTGCCTAATGAAAAACTGCGGAGGGGCGCTCCAACAATGGGGGATGCAAATCCATAAAACCTGACCCCCCAAACCCCGAGCTCCAAAACCCTGAACCCCCAAACCCTGGTAGCCTTGCCTAATGCAAAACTGCCGAGAGGCACTCCAACAATGGGGGATGTCGAGCCATGAACACTGAGCCCCCAACCCCCAGCCCCCAAACCCTGGTAGCCTGGCCTGATGCAAAACTGCCGAGGGGCACTCCAAGAATGGGAGATGCCAAGCCATGAACCCTGAGCCCCTAAACCCTGAGCTCCCAAACCCTGGTAGCCTTACCTAATGCAAAACTGCCCAGTGGCACTCCAACAATGGGGGATGCTGAGCTGATGAAAAAGTTCGGCAAAATAGGAGTCAGGCGGAGGAAAAGGATGTCTGCGACAAAAAGGCCAGGTGTTATAAATCAGTGGTGACAAGGACTGATGTTATAACGAGGGATGAAGAAGTGGTGGAGTATATGGGTGAGGCAAAGGAAGAGGATGTCTGCAACAATGATATTGAGGTGTTCTTGATCAGTGATGACAAAGAAATAGATAAGGACTGTTGAGGAATGCATGGCTGTAGAAGTTGGACAGAATAGGAGTGAGGCGGAGGAAGAGGATGTCTGCGTCAAAAAAAGTCCAGGTGTTATAAATCAGTGATGACAAGGACTGATGGTGTAACGAGGGATGAAGAATCGGGGGAGTATATGGGTGAGGCGGAGGAAGAGGATGTCTGCAATAGAGAAATCCAGGTTTTCTCAATCAGTGATGGTAAAACAATAGATAAGGACTGATGTAGGAATGATGTGGTAACGAGGGATGCATGGCTGGGTAATGATGTGGTAACGAGGGATGCATGGCTGAAGACGTTGGGCAGAGTAGGGTTGAGGCGAAGGAAGAGGATGTCTGTGACAAAGAAGTCCAGGTGTTATCAATCAGTGGTGACGAGGCAAACGATAAGGACTGATTTAGTACCGAGGGATGGAGAAGTGGGGGAGTACACGGCTGATGAGGAGGAAGAGGAGGTCTGCAACGAATAAACCCAGGTGTTCTCAATCAGTGGTGACAAGGCAAAAGATTAGGACTGATGCTGTAACGAGGGACGAAGGAGTGGGGGAGTATATGGGTGATGAGGAGGAAGAGGATGTCTGCAACGAATAAATCCAGGTGTTCTCAATCAGTGATGACAAGGCAAAAGATAAGGACTGATGTTGTAACGAGGGACGAAGAAGTGGGGGAGTATATGGGTGAGATGGAGGAAGAGGATGTCTGCGACAAAGAAGTCCAGGTGTTATCAATCAGTGATGGCACAGCAATAGACAAGGACTGATGTGGTAACGAGGGAAGGTGTGGTAACGAGGGATGCATGGCTGAAGAAGTTGGACAGACCAGGAGTGAGGCTGAGGAAGAGGGTAGCTGCGAGTAAGACAAATCATATGCAGCGTCGCAGGCGACGTGTAAAATTGGCGGAGTGTGTTGGAAACGGAATGACAGGTGGCAACAGACTGGAGCTGATTGAAGCTAATTAGTTATGAGACAGTTGGCTGATGTGTCAGGCTTCAATGTTTTGGCTAGTCGGACAAACAAATGGGTAACCCTGGGGGCTTTCGCCCCCCAGAAGGAGGGGCTCTGCCAAAACACAGGTGTTATTAATCAGTGATGACAAAGCAATATTCAAGGAATGATGTGGTAGTGAGGGATGACGTAGTAACGAGAGAAGAATAAGTTTGGGAGTACATGGGTGAGGCAAAGGAAGAGGATGCCTGCAACAAAGAAATTGAGGTGTTTTCGATCAGTGATGGCAAGGCAGAATACGAGGAATGATGTGGTAACAAGGGATGATGTGGTTACAAGGGATGATGTGGTTACAAGGGATGATGTGGTTACAAGGGATGCATGGCCGAAGAAGGTGGGCTGTATAGGAGGGAGGCGAAGAAAGAGTTGAGTTGAGTTGAGTTGAGTTGAGTTGAGTTGAGGTGAGGCGAAGAAAGAGGCGAGGTGAGGTGAGGTGAGGTGAGGTGAGGTGAGGTGAGGCCAGATGAGGTGAGGTGAGGCGAAGAAAGAGGTGACATGATGTGAAGGGAGGGGAGGCGAAAAAAGAGGTGAGGTGAGGTGAGGCGAGATGAGGTGAGGTGAGGGGAAGAAAGAGGTGACGTGACGTGATGCGAGGTGAGGTGATGTGAGACGAGACGAGGTGAGGTGAGGTCAGGGGAGGTGAGGCTAGGATCTCACCCTCAGAACACAGTTCTCACATTGAAAGAGCTCGCTCCGTCGCTTGTCCACCTCCGCCTGGAACATCTGCAACTTCTCCGGCCACAAGGCTTGGGCCAGGGGCCGCCCGAATCCCCAGGACAAGATGTAGGAGCCAGATGCCCCTGTACAGATGTCAGTACAGATGCACTAAATGTGTCAGATCAGTACAGATCAGTACAGATGCAAGTAAAGATACGTCACATCAGTACATTTGTCCAGATCTGTACAGATGTCAGTGCAGATGTCAGTAGATACGTTACAGCAGTACAGATCAGTACAGATGCGGCTAATGTGTCAGATCAGTACAGATCAGTACATTTGTCAGTACAGGTGACTGTACAGATGCGCCAAATGTGTCAGATCAGTACAGATGTCAGTACAGATACGTCACATCAGTGCAAATCAGTACAGATGCGGCAGATGTGTCGCAGGAGCCGCCCCAACCCCCAGGACCATGTGTAGGAGTCAAATGTCCCTGTACATGGATCAGATGCATCAGATCAGTACAGGTGTCAGTACATATGCGTAACATGAGCACAAATCAGTACGTATGTGTCACATCAGTACATATCAGTACATATGCATCACATGTGTCATATCAGTACAGATGCATCACATCAGTACATATCAGTACATATGCATCACATGTGTCAGATCAGTACATATGCATCACATCAGCTCATATCAGTACATATGCATCACATCAGCACATATCAGTACATAAGCATCACATCAGTACATATCAGTACATATGCATCACATCAGTACATATCAGTACATATGCATCACATGTGTCAGATCAGTACATATGCATCACATTAGCTCATATCAGTACATATGCATCACATCAGTACATATCAGTACATATGCATCACATCAGTACATATCAGTACATATGCATCACATGTGTCAGATCAGTACAGGTATCAGTACTACACGAGACTCACAAGAAAGATCGCAAAAAAGAAAGATATAGTCAGGATGCAGTAGTGAATATAACATGGAAGGAAAAAGAATCAAATGCATAGCTTCACATCTGACTATAAACACACAATACACAATAGAGCAGTAAACAATACAACAGCAAACAGTACAGCAGTAAACAATACAGCAGTAAACAATACAGCAGTAAACAATACAACAGCAAACAGTACAGGATCACACCAGGGTACTACAAAGCGCACGCGTCAGCGCGATTTTGCGCATGCTTTTTGAGCCCCACTGCGCGTTTCGCGCAGTTTTTTCAACTCCCTGTGGGCGCAGCGCGCATTTTTTGCGCTTTTTGCACTACAAAGCGCAGACCAATTTGACATTCGTGCGCTTTAAGCGCTGGCCAATTTGACAAAATGTAGTACCCTGGATTACACAATACAACAGCACACAATACAGCAGTACAAAATACAACAGTACAGCCTCCAGAGAGTTGAGCACTGTCGGCTGATAGGGACAGAGACGGAAAGGAACTGACATCATGTAGGTATCTTTGTATGTAACAGTCCAGGGGTAGGCCAAATAGGCTCAAGGGACTTGCCCAACCGTAGTTGGAAGGGCTTTAAGAAAAAGCACTGATGAACTGAACCCCAAACAATCGTTTTACCCACGGGGGCCCTGATACCGATCAGAAAGGATAAGTCCTATGCAGCAGTGATATTTTTTCAAATCTGAAAGTGGGTTTTTTCTAGCTTTATGGTTGTAGACCTCCTCCAGGGACAGCGGTCTAGTGCTTTTTATAGCTTTTTGTAGCTTTTGGGGGGCATTTGGGGCAAAAAATAAAAAAACTTTTTTTTTCTTTTTCATAGCAATAATATCTCATAAACGGGGTCAAATCTAGGTAGTGTCCCAAGTGACCCGGGAAATTGGCGAAGTGCGTTGGCAACTGGAGCTGATCGAAGCCAATTAGTTATGAGACAGTTGACTGATGTGTCAGGCTTCAATTTTTCGGTCGGTCAGTCGGTCGGCCGGACAAACAAACAATGGGGTAACCCTGGGGGCTCCCTCCCCCCAAAAGGGGGGGCTCTGCCAATTACAGAAGAAGGAAGAGAGATGCACTAAGTAGGCATCATATCAGAGGATTGATTATGGTTCAGGGTCTAGGGGACACTGGGCACGGGATAAGGGGACCGGGGACAGTGGGCAGTGGGCAGTAGAACAGCTATCGCTGACAAGCACAATGAGAAGCACACCTGTAGTGCTCACTAGGGCCGTGAATATAAACCCTGGTAGTGTTCCAAACAGAGCTCCAGAGAGCATGCCGATGCTAGCTGTCCCGGGGATTGAGAAGCTTTGCATCAGGATGTAAAGCATTGCCATTGTAGTGCCCATGCGTACCTGCAACAGGGGCGAAGGCGCGGCATGGGATGGGTGGGTGGATGTGGATGTGGATGTGAATGTGGATGTGGGTGTGGATATGGATATGGATGGATGAGTGGTGGGTGAATGGGTGGATGTTGATTTAGATGTGGATGTGGATGGATGTGGATGGATGGATGTGGATGGATGGATGTGGATGGATGGATGTGGATGGATGGATGGATGGAGTCCAACAAAAAAAACAGTAGGATGTCCCTTATAGATGTTGGTGGTTGGCCCTAGTGCACGCAAGCGGGCTGGCCCCCTTACCCTATCGCATCGTAACAAGGCGTACAATTTTGGCGGAGCCCCCCCTTCTGGAAGGCGGGACCCCCCAGTGTTACCCATATGTCCATTCGACCGACCATCCATCCATCCATCTGACCGTGATGAAGCCTGACACGTCAGCCAACAGTCTCGTAACTAACTCGCTTCCGTTGCCACCTGTCGCTCCGTCGCGATCACTCTCCACCAATTTTTAGGGTCGCAGGCGACGCTGCATAGAACTTGTTTATTTTGCTACGTCCCTTATTGGGTACTGAGTGCCATACTCCACAGAGATCATATTTCCCTTGCATGGAAGTGAGTACCACGTATATGTAAGAACACAATGATAAGTCTTGTACCGGATACTGAATGCCATTCTCCACAATGATTGTATTTCCCTCACATGGTGGTGAGTATTATATATATATATATATATATATATATATATATATATGTAAAACAATGATCTGTCCCTTACCGGGTACTGAGTGCCATACTCCACAACGAGGTCTCTCAACTCCTCCGGACTTTTTGAATATTTCGCCCCCCACCCCCCACCCCCCAACTTTGAAGGCCCATTCCTTTTTTTCCACTGGGCAAAATTAAGAGATAAAACCGGATTCTTGATTCTCTCTCAGAGCTCTACACCATTAGACGATGGGGCCGTTTCGGTTCGGACTGCCCCCCCCCCCCCCCCCCTCCCCTTCCCTCGCCCTTACCGGATGCTGAGTGCCATACTCCACAACGATGTCTCTCAACTCTTTCAGACCATTCAAGCTGGCAGGTGGTAGGTTGGCCACCAACACCTTGAGCTTCTTCTCCTGCATTGGTTGAGAGGTTTAGTTAGTTTGTTTTGTTTGTCTGTTTGGTTGGTTGGTTGGTTGGTAGATTGTCCACCAACACCTGGAGCTTCTTCTCCTGCATTGGTTGAGAGGTTTAGTTAGTTTGTTTTGTTTGTCTGTTTGGTTGGTTGGTAGATTGTCCACCAACACCTGGAGCTTCTTCTCCTGCAATGGTTGAGAGGTTTAGTTAGTTTGTTTTGTTTGTCTGTTTGGTTGGTTGGTAGATTGTCCACCAAAACCTGGAGCTTCTTCTCCTGCAAAGGTTGAGAGTCTTTTTTGTTGCTTGTTCTGTTTGTTTTGTTTGTTGCCCGATTTTGTTTTCTTCCTTTTTTTCTGTTTGTTTAGGGTTTGTTGTCTATTTTGTTTGTTTTATTTGTTTTGTTCTGTGTGTTTGTTTTGTTTTTAGTGTTTGTTTGTCTGTTTTGTTTGAGTGTTTGTTTGTCTGTTTTGTTTGTTTGTTTGATTGTTTGTCTGTCTGTTTGGTTGGTTGGTTGGAAGAATTTTCACCCCTGGAGGTGGGGCGCCTTACACGAAACAGCGACCCAGAGGATTCAGAGAGAAAGTTGTCGCGTGCAGACGACATATGGACCAGGCCCAAAACACTCTTCCAAGGGGATGACAGCCCCCCCCCCCCCCCCCCCCCTCCCCCAATCCCCTATTGGTGGTTGGCCCCAGTGCAAGCAAGCGGGCTGGACCCCTCAACCGCAATAAAGGGGGGAAGAGATGGAGGTAAGAGGATTTGGGCAGTTGCGATTGATAGAAGGAATGGATAAGGAGGGGTTAAAAGAATGAAAGAAGGGAGGAGTCTGAAAGGGGATTCTTTTAATGTGTGGGGGACAGAAGGGGGGAAAAGAGGGGAGGGATGGTACGGGGGGAGGGGAAGTAATGGTTGCCTGTGGGTTTGGTATATAGAGATTAACGGGGATGGGAGGATGGGGCGAGTACGGGAAATTGAAATAAAGCCAACTTCGGGATGTATAGAGATATTATTATGTGTGAGTATTTGGTGGGCTTATGCGATTTGAGGTGAGGTTTTTGTGGCCGTCAATTCTGAAAACTACGTACCTCTGCGGGGTCTCTATCCCACCCAGACAACAAGAAATACATAACATGGCCTCAAAAGCAAAGAATGCCGAGCTGAAAGGGGTAAAGATAGATACCTGAAACAGAAAGAAACGCAATGAAAAAACAAAAAAATTAGAATAAAAATAACAAGGTCCATTTAGACACCGGATGGAGCCGAAAGGGGGAAAACGGGTGGTCGAATCGAAAGATCGTGGGAGTCATAGGGCAGGAAGAGGGGGGAATGGGAGCAAGAAGTAGGGGAAAAAGAGAGGAAGGGGGAAGGGTAAGGAGGGAAGAAGAAAAAAGAATGAAAAAACAAAAAAGAAAAAAAAAAACACACAAAGCAACCACCACCATAAACCACCCACACCCACCAAAACAAACCCAAACACACAACACACAAGTACAACATCCCCCCCCCCCCCCAAACACACACCACCTTAATGGGACGGAATCAGGGTGGGCTTGGCTGTGTCCTTCAACTAACGGCCCAACCAAAAAAGAACAGAACAAAACGGAAAAAAAAACAGAAAAAAAAAAGAAACCCACCCCCCACAAAAAAACACCACACCACCACCAACAAAATCCACCCACCCCCCCCCCACCACACACCACCACCACCCCACACACCCTTCATTGTGCAACATAAGGGAAGGGCTTGGACACATTCCTTAAACTCACAGCCTACCCCGCCACCCCCACCCCACCACCCAAACAACAAAGCAAAGAAAAGAACAACAAAAAAAAAAAAAAAAAAAAAAAAAAAGAAAAAACCAAAAAAAGGACAAAAAAAAAAGAAAAAAAAGCACACCTAGACCCAGCCAAAACCACCCCACCCTACTAATACACTCCATCCTACCACACCACCACCACACACACCCCTTACCCCCCTACCCTAGGCCTGCCCCCCACACCCAACTGCACTCCACTCCACCCCTCATAAGCAACACAACCACAAGGTTCAACAAACTTCCAACTTGGGCAGCATGGCTACATGTGCTACGATAGCAGCTGTGGATGTGATGACCACACTAGCGAAGGCTTTGCTCCCCACCCAATCCCACCCTATCTTATCCTATCCCATCCCGCTCACACCCAACCCACACCCACACCCAACCCACACACTCACCCAACCCACACCCAACACAATCCACACCAACAACCACCCCCACCCCCCCCTACACACCCAACAAAATCCACATGCCTCCCCCCCCCCCCCCCCCCCTCCCCCCTCCCCCCCCCCCCCCCCACCACCACCACATCCACCCCCCACCCACCCCCACACCCACACACCACACACACAATCAACCCACACACAACCCATGCACACCCAACCCAATCCCTGCTGAGAAACATGAGTCAACTAACCTCCACCTTGGGCAGCATGGCTACATATGCTACGAAAGCAGCTGTGCATACGACGAATGCAATAGCAGTCCACAACACCGACATCCAAGCCTGTCGCCAAGGACTAGGCTTGCTCTCTGGCCCTGCTTGGCTCCCTACCCCAGCTGTGTCCGCCATGCGTGCTGGTCTGTGTAGCTGTTGTATGCTTGCCTTTGCGGCCGTTGTGTGCTCGTCTGTGTGGCTGTTGGTGTGAGCTGTGTAGCTGACTGTCCAGCTCCTGGTGTGAATGGTGTAGCTTACAGTGTGGCTGACTCAGTGGCTATATGTTGATTCAGTGACTGTGTAGGTGGTTTCTTCACCCCTTGCTGGCTCCTGCCTGGCGTTTTGTATGCTCCCTGGTTTCTGTGGGTATCACGCAGGTGGACTTGGGATTGGAAGACGGTGAGCAGCCCAGAGTAGGCTGGAACAAGTCCTAGGCGCGTCGGAAGCGCAAGCGACGCGGGAAAATGGCGGAGAGTGTTGGCTATCGGAGCGACAGGGCAGAATCGAGTGCCCCTGAGTGCAGCGGACCGAACCCAGGGCCAGGAACCAGTTAGGACCAGGTTTTGGGTTCTTGTGGTCGGACGCAGAAGCGCAGAGGCAGATGGGTCGGACGCGTCCAGAGGGTCCGCGGACGCGGACGGCCGGTCTTGGTCGGTCGGCCGGACACCGAGGATCCTTGGGGCTCCCGCCCCCCACTCTAGAAGGGGGGCTCCGCTAAAAACCATGTAATATTGTGACCAATCAAATTTAATCCTTGCTGGCTCTCACTCCTACTAACTGGCTTCTGTCTGGCTAGCTGACTCGAGCGCTGGTTAAAGGTATAGGACAATCGCCAGTATGCGTTTGCTGATTTCACTATAGGAGGGATTCAGGAGTCGAGTGAGAGGAGTTTTGGGAGTTTTGGCGTGGGATCGCGGGAAACGATGATACGATCCGACGAGGCCTCGCGAGCAGGGTACTTCAGGAGGACCCCCGGCTCTGCTGCCTGAGACGCGACCAATTGTATAGCCTGCGTCCTGCGACGCAACGGACCCTTCCTTCTGGTCAACGGACCCACCCCTCGTTGCGTCCTGCGACGGAGGACGCAGCGTCCTGAACAACCCTGCTCGCGAGGCCTTGACCGATGAGATGAGGGGACCTGGAGTTTGACAGGTCGACACCTGGGACGGCAGCTCGTCCTGCCGCTCGACTTTTTCAGGCCAAGTTTACGACACTTCTCCTTTTCACCCCACTCACCCACCCACCCACCACCACGACAAACTGTCCAGATTTTAGTTGACGCTAGCTGATTTAACCTCGTAGGTATGGCGCAACTAGCAGATTGCCATGGTGGTTGTTGTACCGTACCACCAACTGGACACCAAGCGCTTGTTGCCTAGTTTGTGTATAGTTCAGTACATACTATCACACAGTATGTATGTTACAGTCCTGGGGTAGGCACATATATATATATATATATATATATATATATATATATATAGAGAGAGAGAGATTGTACATATGGTTGGCAATGCTATCTGTTTTTCATCATTCTTCCCTGGAGGTAACTTTTAAATGTGGGGGGCTGGGGAGCTCGAAACACTTGTATCTGTCAGCATATCTTTAAATGTATCTGTCTATCTTGGCAAAGCCATTCGAACTGAATCCCCCGGGTCGCTGGTTTGTGTTGGAAGACCCACCTCCTGGGGTGAAAGTCCTGTCACAAATTATAAAAACAACTTGGAACTATTGATGCTTTTTATCCGCCGGTGTTTATCGCACTAATGGTGATATACCAAACGTCCCAGGGCAGGCATGCGTGCCAAGCGTGGCGTACACACAGAGAGAAACTGAAGCGCCTTCTTTCTCCTGCGTGCTCGAATGTCCAGCGGCCCAGCCTACTTCCTTACGAATCCTGAGCGTTGAGCATTGAGCAGCCCATAGTTGGCTGAAAATAATGTAACAGTAGTCCGGTAACAAAACAATACCAAGTTATAGAGCTCGGCCAGTTGTGAGTTTAGGTAGTTCGTTACGTGTTGGTTGAATGCCCCAGCCGTTCAACATAAAAACATCTAGTCCTGTGCGTGCTGTCAATGTGCTTCTAAATAGGCGCGTATAAGGGACAGTTGCCAATGTAGCAATATCCCGTGTACACTATAGCATGCGTTGCATTCGATGCGCAGGAGTGTGGTGAAGTAGCATTGTACTTCCTATGTTCACTCTGCCCGCAGACGATGATGACCTGAAGGTTCGTAGACCATGTCATCTGGATGTAATCAAACTAAACTAAATCGAAATAGACCCAAATATACCAAACCTAACCACATATATATTAAACATTGAATCATAGTCCTCACATATATATAAACAGTGAATATTCAACAATCTTAGCCGTTCTGGGCAGTCCAGAGTTATCTAAAGTATATGAGGTGGGGCAAGTCCCTCTACCCAAATTGGCCACCCCTAGACTACAACATACATTTTAATTGGCAGGACAAACACAGTGAGCAGTGCAAGTGCACCCTAGAAAGCCGTGATTCCTGACGTGCTCGTATTGGTAAGACAAGGCACGTAAGATACATACAATCAGGGTGGCTCAAAACGTTATGTTTCACGTCTCTCACACAGATTTTGGAGGGTCCATTATGTTGCAAACGTAGATTATGCCTCATGAAACGTAGATTTGAGAAACAATTATGTCTCACAACATAGACTTTGAAGTACCCTTGAACACCCGACAAACAATTCTTTACGCATTTAACCATACGATTTTATTTGTAGGTACGAGCAGCTTCTAGACAGCTTCTCTGGCATGCTACCCGGCCAAAACTAAAGCAACCTAGTGCATATGGGAGCTGGCAGAACCAGCTCCCCATAACAGTTAAAATCTTGGGGCTTAGGGGCTGAATCAGGGAGCTGCCTAGAAGCTGCTGCTCGTAGGTGAAAAGAAAAGCTATGTATTCAACGAAGACAACAGGAAAATGTCTTCAATCATGCTTATCAAGCAAGCAACTTGCCACATTCAGTCTACTACAGTCTGTTTGTATCCCAGTTTCTTTGATATTTGGGGAATTGCAGCCCAAAAAGCAAGCCACTTGCCACATTCAGTCTACTACGGCCTGTATGGATCTCAGCCTCTTTGACATTTGCGGAATCGCAGCCCCATAAGCAAGCCACTTGCCACACACAATGAAATATGTGTTTCAGAACTAGGGACCGGCATATTATATGATGTTGACCAAAGGTGAGTATGATATCATACATATTGCATCATATGATACTGTATATAAATGGTAACTTTAGCCTAGTCAGAATGCCGGCATCACATGAAATCATATTGCCGTTCCCTAGATATAACTCATACCCATATATCTTTACCACATACGTGTAGCGCAACAAGCAAGACACTTGCCACACGCGATGAATGGAGGTCTTCATGGTAATGATAACGCCTGGAGGGGTGTGGTGTTAAGGGAGCCCGTCGTACGCGGGTGGGGAGCGGCCTCCTACCTCAACTGGACAAGCTACCATCGCGGTTGACGACGACCTGCAACGCCAAGAGCGACCGAAGGGGGAGTCGAACCCCCGACTCTTCACTCTTTAGCAATCTGGTCTACCATTAGACCATTGCAATCACTGAAAGAGGCTGAGGTCTTCATGTATCCCACACAAATAAGTGGAGTCTGCAACATCGCTCAATGCAGCGAAAAGCCCAATCTGTCTTGCGTAACACGAAGGCTGTAGCTGGCCATCTGGCCCAATTGCCTGAATATAGAACCTTGTAACAATTAGTCTAGTTGAATGGCCAGTTCACAGCGGACAGGTTTACTCCCGAAAAGCTGGGCAACTGCTGCTGGGTGTGAGCCTGTTGCCACAGCTGGTGGGGTTGCGTGTTCATGAGGGGGGTGGGGGCTTGTGCTGCGGAAAGAGTGGGCCAGGACTGTGTCGAGGCTACTGAAGCAGCAGCGTTAGCAGCCAATGCCTGAAGCTGTGAAGCCTGCAGCTGCAGGTCAGCCTGATTCTGAGTGAACTGGCCGATGGCGGTGAGCAGTGCAGCCATGTAAGGATTGGGCTGTATGCCCTGCTGCTATTGTTGCTGCATCAGACAAAAAAGGTAATGATAACGCCTGGTGGGGCGTGGTGTTAAGGGAGCCCGTCGTACGCGGGTAGGGAGCGGTCTCCTACCTCAACTGGACAAGCTACCATCGCGGTTGACGACGACCTGCAACGCCAAGAGCGACCGAAGGGGGAGTCGAACCCCCGACTCTTCACTCTTTAGCAATCTGGTCTACCATTAGACCATTGCAATCACTGAAAGAGGCTGAGGTCTTCATGTATCCCACACAAATAAGTGGAGTCTGCAACATCGCTCAATGCAGCGAAAAGCCCAATCTGTCTTGCGTAACACGAAGGCTGTAGCTGGCCATCTGGCCCAATTGCCTGAATATAGAACCTTGTAACAATTAGTCTAGTTGAATGGCCAGTTCACAGCGGACAGGTTTACTCCCGAAAAGCTGGGCAACTGCTGCTGGGTGTGAGCCTGTTGCCACAGCTGGTGGGGTTGCGTGTTCATGAGGGGGGTGGGGGCTTGTGCTGCGGAAAGAGTGGGCCAGGACTGTGTCGAGGCTACTGAAGCAGCAGCGTTAGCAGCCAATGCCTGAAGCTGTGAAGCCTGCAGCTGCAGGTCAGCCTGATTCTGAGTGAACTGGCCGATGGCGGTGAGCAGTGCAGCCATGTAAGGATTGGGCTGTATGCCCTGCTGCTATTGTTGCTGCATCAGACAGTTAGCTAGTGCTGGGACGTTGGCATTGGTCTGCAGCTGTTGGAGGCAGGTGGCTGCAGCTACTCTCCCACTGCTGCTGGTGATGGCGGCTTGCTGGAACCACTGCTGTTGTTGCTGTTGTAGTTGCAGTTGCTGCCGATTCAGTTGGTCCATGTTGAGCTGCATGAGGGAGCTGAAGGCCTGTTGCTGCTGCTCCAGGTCTATTGGGGTCGAGCTTTCAGGGGTTGGGGAGCTCGGCCTGTAAGCGAAGCTGTCGGACAGCCCAGACAGAGGGAGGTTGGTGGGTGCTTGTGCTACAGCTTGCGCGGCAGGCTCAACCTTGTCATCAACTTTCAGCCGCATTCGACGGCCGTCCATCGAACCATCCTCCATGGGTTCTACAGCCAGCCGGGGGGGGCCTGCTGAGGGGTTTGAGGCCATTGGATGGAAGGCTAGTGTTGCGGCAAACTCTGAGGGTGAGTTCCCCATACCCAGGCTAACCAAAGGTTCGGGGCGAGAAACCAGCAAGCGGGAGTTGATGCTTCTCAGACTAACCAAGTCTCCCTGGGAGCCCGCAGAGGTGGACATGGACAGGGCAGGCATCTTACTGCTCCCACCCAGGGTGCTGGGCGTCTGGAACATGCTCGAGACACCAAGTCCTGCTGGCTGGCTCCCCAGTGCAGTAGGGAATGCTCCCACTGAGAGAGGGATGTTGGTTGCTTTGCTGCTGGGGGCAGAGTCAGCCGCATAGGCTAGGGTGGGGGCGTTCATGTTGTCCAGATCCCAGGCATTTGCGTACTTGGTCTTGCGCTTCCCAGCACCTGGTGGGACAGGGCGCAGGATACCACCCACGGTCCAGAAGCGTTGGCAGCCCTACAAGGTGGAGAGGGGAGGAGTGAGCAGGTGTGGCAGCATATCGGCACAGGCCGATGTATCGGCATTTGCCAATAATTAATGTTTCTGGTCGAATTGGGCCATCAACACCCAGAGTGCAAGGTGGAGTGGGAGGAGTGAGCAGGTACACTAAATTTAATATCTGATCCCTATCTACTTGATTTAACATCAGGTCCCCATCTACATGATTTCATATGTGTCCCCAGGTATCATGGCGTTGTTTATGCAGCCCTGGTCACTGAAAAAACAAGTGCTGGTCGAACATACCTGGAAGCAGAACAGCATTATAATTTCCTTAAACACTTGACTCACAGGTTATGAAAAACAGCAGTTGAAGGGAAGTGGGTGGTGTAGTAAAAAATGGTGCTGGAGGCCATGCGCTCTATGCCAATGTTTGGTCACTTCGACAAGCACGAAGTTGCAGCATAAAAGCGGCAACAGAGCAGCCGTGATGGAATAATGGGAAACCGAAAGGAGAGGGTTGGTTCGCAGTTGCGCACCTTGCAGAGAAAGCGAGGTTGCTTCAAGTTGTTATTGTTGTAGTAGCAGAACTTCGTGTCCTTTGAGCTGCATCTTGGGCATGGCTCGTTGATCTGCAAGGCGAAATGGAGGTGGGGAAGTTCAGGGTGGGGGGGAAGTTGGTCCGCTACAAGTTGATGAACGGCGAACATGCGGCGAAGTGTGTTACGGAGCTAGATGCGCACACCCACCACTATCAGGGGCAGGCGAGGGCAGGCGAGGTCATTTCATGACGGGCCGGAGGGCGTCAGCAAAGCAAAGAAAGGCAGAGCAGAGCAGAGGGAAGGGAAGGGAAGGGAAAGGGAAAGGGAAAGGGAAAGGGAAAGGGACAGGGAAAGGGAAAGGGGTACAAATGGATGGACGGACAATGACAGAGGGAGAAGGTAAAGGGACAGGAAGGGACCAGGGACAGGGACAGGGACATGGAAAGGGACGGGGACAGGGACAAGATTGTCCCTTTCCATTTCCCCTTTCCCCTTCCCGTCCCTTTCCCTTCCCTTTCCCTTTCCCTTTCCCTTCCCCTTCCCGTCCCGTTCCCTTTCCCGTTCGCCTTTCCCTTTCCCCTTTTCCCTTTCCCTGTTCCCTTCCCTTTCCCTTGCCCTTGCCCTTTCCCGGTCCCTTTCCCTTTCCCTTCCCTTCCCTTGCCCCTTCCCGTTTCCCTGTCCCTTTCCCGTTCCCTTTCCCCGTGTCCATTTCCCGTTCCCGGTCCCTTCCCCTGTCCCTTTCCCGCCCTGTCCCTTTCCCTTGCCCTCTCCTCCGTCCCTTTCCCTTTTCCCTTATCCCTGTCCTTTCCCTGTCCCTTTCCCGTTCCGTTCCCTAGTCCCGTCCCTTTCCCTCCCCGTTACCCTGTCCCTTCCCTTTGCCCTGCCCCTCTCCTATACACTCGGGAGATCGAGCGATGAGAGCAAGTAATTAAGAGGCGAGGGACATTATGTGGGGGAATGTATGCATCGGGTCTCATCACCCGTCATTAGCGAATCGGAAGGGCTGGGAAGTTGAACTCCGTGACTTAGCATGGGACGCTGCGAGCGCATTGCCATCGTTCTATACTTGAACCAGGAGTCTACTCTGCAGACACGTGCTGGCAGACTCTATCGTGATGTGATGATAAGTGGATGGGCAATTACTGCGAATTTCTCAGGCGCAAGGTGACACCGGTGGACATCAAATTGTATTGCGAATTTTACCTTGGGTTTAGGAAGCTCTGGCCTCTTCTCTTTCGAAAGTTGCTTTGCTATCTCCTCCTGCTCCTGCGTTTCGGTGCTCGCCAACACTCCCTTGTCTGAGACGTTGGTCATGCGCGTGCTACCGTTGTTTCCGGAGTATTTTTTGCAAGCGCCTGCAACATTATTATCGGCATCGTTGGAGTCTTGTTGCTTCTGTCTGATATCCCCTCTAGTTGGGCATGAGTCGCAAGACGCCTCCGCCATAGAGCGAAATCCTGTATCATTAAGCTGCTCCATAATAAAGTTAAAAGAAGAACTGGTGCTTTTTAGCGAGGAAAGTAAGCGTTAAGTCTGTGAAAGTGAAATGAGAAGTGGAGAATGCTTTGATAAGATATTTACAAGGCGACCTGTCTTGATATTTACAGGAGCCGCAGAAAACCATGAGAAGGCCACGAATCTACAGCCACATAAAGTGAAAAGGTCGCATCACTAACCACGCCACGCTGTCTTTGAATTGCGCTGCCAGTGGTTCCAGCTCACGAAGGTGGATATTTGTAGTAAGATTTCTTCTTATATGGTTGTGTTTTGCGGCCTCTACTCTACCTCCCGCTGCTGCTGCCCCGTGCCAGCCCCCTCTGGTGTCAGCCTGTGTCTGGTGCAAAAGACTGCAGCCGCGGGCCAAGTTAGTTATGATGAACGGATTTGAGTCTTGCCATCCAGGCTGGCATCCATCTTGCCATCACGCTTACTTCCCTCGCTATAAAGCACACCAGCTCTACTTCAGGCTTGCAGTATAACGCAGTATCAGGATGCACATGATCAGGATGCGCAGGATCACCACGACTCAGGCTACTTGAGCCTAGCCAACCCGAACCAACCTAGATCTTTTCACAAGGGATATTTTTGCCCAAACCCGACGCCTGATTCGTCGCCTGATTCAACGCTTACAAGGCATCTCCTGTCAAGTTGACAAAACTATGAGCATATGAGAACACTATGATATGAGAAGGTTTTGCAGCCTGCGCACAAGGCATGCTAGGTCACTCGCCAGCATCGAAGACAGGTCACTCGCCCCGAGCGGGGCATAAATAAAATCCACAAGGCAAGCCTCAAGAGAGAGGAAGTGTCTTTTTCACTTCAGCGGTTGAACATCTCCCCCAGACCATTCAAAAATCCGTTCTTTTCCAGTTTCCAGTGCGCGAGTATCTGCGTGTGTGCATGTTAATGTCAGCATTCGTGCACTCGCTTATCAAAAACCGCTGCCACCACTTTCGCCTCCAGGCCCACCATGTCGACACAAGCAACGGTATGTAAATCGAGACCGATGACGAACAATTGATGATGAGTTCATAGAATGAAACCAATGAGGCTAATTCTAGAGGCCCAACTTCTGGCCCAATGTGTCTGAAATGACTAGAGTGGTCGGCAGATCGGCGCCGTAGCAGCCCAGACTCCACGCAGAAGTTGGAACAGGCCGGGATTCCTCTGCGATTCTGTGAAATGCTCGCTTTTCAGCCCCGCTTACTGCAATACTAAGAATCTAAGATCGTTAGCAACTGGCCCACTCAAGTTCACGAGTTCGTCACGTGATAACACCTGCCAGCCGAACTTCGGTTCGGCAGATGAAGATAGGATGGACAGAGTGGCTGGAGCGCTTGTCTGCTTGGACGGCTCATTTGCAGAACGTCGGCCGACTGAAGGTTTCTGTGCCAGAAATTCTGTGTCGCAGATGGTATTAGGGGCAGCCACAAAGGCCGGGTCTTCGCAACCAAGTTCAAGATAAAGTTCTGGGCTTCTGGAGTTCTGACTTGTAGAGTACTGTTTTGTTTTCTTGTTTTTTTAGTTTCTGGCCTGTACCGGTATTGTTTTGAATGTTCATGTTACTGGCGAAGACGGCAAGCAGCCTTCAAGGCTGGAGGCATGACAGCATGTAACCAACTTCCTTGACTAAGTTCAAGTTACCTGTATGAGGAGTGAGCAAGTCCCATGCTGCCATGGTAATAACATTTCAATTGAACATATTCACAAATGGGATGTGACCAAATATACTAGTATTGTTTTGCAAGTAGAATTAATATAAGTTCATAGCAGGTTCAGAGCGTAAAACTTCGCAACTCACACCAAGCTGTTGCCACCTGAGTATCGGTAGCGGGGTTGCAGATCCCGTACTACAAACCCTAATCCCGTTTGTTACCTAACATTGATGAAACTATTCCAGGCTTCCTGTGACAGCCCTTAACTAAAGACGGCGAGCAGCCAAATTGCTGGCTGAATCTATGTAACCAAGGTCAAGTTAACTGAAGTGATGCATATCATTACCGGTATGTGAAACCTTTTCCTGAGATGAGATGAGGATGTTTAACTGCAAGAAGTGGTATGATATATTGATGTGACTTGTGCGTCCTATCATGTACTGCCTAGCAGGGTCTCCATGTGCTGGAACCCGCCAGACCGATGTGGTGGCGTGGTGCGGGGACACTGAGAGCCGCTCCCAATCGCCTAAAGCATGTAACTGTATTCACACTATAAACCAAGCGATCAACATACCGTAGGCGCCTGTCATGTTGGCGGTAAAATTGGTGGTTGGGGTACCACCATGTTCCTGCAAGGTAGGCGTGTAGGCCAGAACCGGTTCGAGCACAAACCGGATCAACCGCCAACGTTCAGGCGCGAGCAGCTGGACTACAGTGCAGTACACACTCAAACATACAGCCTCAGAGAGGGTCAAACACCGATATGTGGTCTTGCTAGTTCGCTTCTGCATATTGTCATAATTGATGGATTCTCCAAGGACGTTGGGCCTTCGCTCCCTGTCCCATCTTCAAGGTGGCGCTCCCCGCCCTATCCCACAACAACGTCCCGGCCAATCTCTCATCTCTCCGTTTTTTAACAAGCTCGACCAGCCTGCCATTGCCGAGAAGAAGGCTGTCGATATTGAAGCTTATGTCGAGCAGGCCGCTGCAAGGCTAGCGAGGATGATGGGGATGCTGAAGGCGTAGCATAGCCTACCGGTACTACCAGCCTAGAGATTCCTTTTTGGCCCCTCCTATCTTGGTTGGGGAGTCCCTTTAGCCTATTCGGCCTACCCTTGGACTGTAATAATAAAAACAACTGCTTATGGGGCATAGAATGTGTTTTAAAATGGAGCAGGCATGGCCAAGAATGTGTTTTATTTTAATGTGTCACAGTGCGTCCCATGCTTACATGATGAGGGGGCATAGCCTACCGGTACTACCAGCCTAGAGATTCCTTTATTAGCCCCTCCTTTTTTGTTGGTGAGGTCCCTTTAGCCTGTTTGGCCTACCCTTGGACTGTAATAATAACAACAACTGCTTATGGGGCATTGAATGTGTTTTAAAATGGAACCGCCAGTGCATGGCACTTGGGCCAATTTATGTTTCTCCTAAATTGTAAATTACCGCCAAAGTTCTGGCACAGAGTCATTTGGTGCAAAAAAATTGTGGCCGCCAACAATTAAAAGCGCCAACAATACAGGCGCCTACGGTATGTAGGGATAGGCAATATGATATCATATGATATCATGTCATCATATGATATCATACGATGCCGGCGGTCTGACACGGTAACTTTGGCCTACGGCAACATATCAAACCATATGATATCATATGATATTAAATCATATGATATTTGTATGATATCACTAGTACGGTAGCCCGTGTGGCCGGTGGCCACACATACTCTCACCTACTCTCACACCTACTCTCACTCTCAAGCCCCCCCCCCCCCCCCCCCCCCCCCCCCCCCGCCCCCCAATCATAGTACGGTGCCCGTTTGGCCTTTGGCCACACCTATTTGGGGCTGGTTACATAATGGTTTACACTTGAAGCCCCCCCTCATTCACACACCACCACAACCAACCATTAACCACCCCATCCCCCCTCCCCTCCTGTTGGCCACACCTGTTTTGGGCTGGGTTGCAAAGAGGTTTTCTCTGCAGGGCATGCAACTTCAAACATTGACGGGACGCATATCCCTTTTATCCCCCCCCCCCCCCCCCCCCCCCACACACACACAACCATGTACACCCCACCCACAAAACATACTCCCTTACTCTTCCTGACATATTTCCTGACTCCATCCCTTATTCCCTTCCCCCACCCCAGCCATCCCACCAGCCCCCACCCTCTCCCCACTCTCATCCCTCCCCTCCCTCATACACGCACCCACCAGCACACACATACTCCATATCTGCCTCCCTCCACTTCAGCTGTGGGCTTTGCCATAGCTGAAAGGCATACGGGACGAAGAGCATCGACAACGTTTGCGCATCATCCGACTCCGCTAAAAGCATCGGACCTGCTTCCCTGCCACCTCAGCTGTGATCGATAGTTGACCCCACTGAAAAAGCTGAACCTGCGCAATCGCAAATGTACATAACTAAAGCTTCTTCTTAGCGAGCATGTATTCAGTTCGGCCGAAGAACAATCCTGTTCACCGCAACTGCTCCCGAACTCAACTCGATCTGAGACTTGGAAACATCGCTAGGTTCATCCATTCAACTCTGCCGCGTGCTCGCTATAGCACAATTCACAGCGACGACGTATTTCTCGTTGCAGTGGGAAGAAGTTGCAGTCAAGTTGCTGATTTTATATGTTCAGTCAAGTTAGGGCGAGAATGCTCAGTGAGATTTTTCATTCGGTAAACTTTGAAGCGTAATTGCTATGGCACAATGCGGAGCCACATGTTTCTCAATGCAGTGGGAAGAATTTGCAGTCAACTTGGTGACATGGGATGGATGTGATTCGGACATTTCTGACAGGTCGTCTGACTCACCACGTCACCTCACCTTTTTAACATTCGAACTTCCGATGTAACTTTCTCGCTCCTCATTTTCCTTCTTAGCATTCGCGTAGCACATTCGCATTCTCCTGCGTCTGCGCTACCGAATGATACCACCTACTCTCTGTTCCATGCAGTTTCGGTCAACTCTTCCCGAAACTGCAACCACACAGGAGGTCATGCTTTCGCAGAGGCAATGCTGCTATCTAAGTCGCCGTCTACAACATCTGACGCGACTCGCAGCAAATTCTGTGGTCGCAGGGTGGTAGACGGTTACTTTGGTAGCGAGCTGCGCCTCTGGGCAGCCGAAAGTATGCACTACCGGACAGAATGCGCCTCTCCCTGGACTTCCCAACAGGGAGGGATGCGAAGCGCACATCCCTGGCGCATTCTGGATGGTCGCTGCCAGGAGCGAAGGCTCCATGCAATCGAGAAACCTACTAACGAATCCCCTTTTCCCCCATGCAGGACTCCAGGACAGACACCTGCTCTTTCAAATCGGGACGCTGCCATTCACCATTTGAACTGGAGCACCCTGGGGCTTAACGCCTCTAATTGCCGGCCCTTTACCACCACTCTTTGTTGCGCAAATCAATTCGCGGACTCTGCTAATTTCGCGGACTCTGTCACTTTTTTTGCTAATTTCGCGGACTCTGTCACTTTTACAAATCCACTCGACAACACCAATCCACTTTCGAAAACACCCTCCACGCGCTCTGTTACCCCTCGCACCAACTACATAGCCAGGAGGACGGAAACACAGGTTGGTCCCCAATCTGCGACTTCAAAGCTATGCGGAATCAAATATGCGCAGATAGTAGAAGTCAATGCGCTCCTCTCCACCCCTATATCCCCCACTGCGCCTCCCGCTATCCTAGTAGTCCTCAAACCCCTACCTCCCCCAACTCCCACCCCCAACCCCCCAAACCCAACACCTTGCCCCCAACCCCTGGCACCCAACCCAAACCCCCTCTCTACCAAGAGACTACCACCCTCAACCTATGCCTCTACCCTGAGTCTACCACCCTCAACCTATGCCTCTACCCTGAGTCTACCACCCCCAACCTATGCCTCTGCCCTGAGTCCTACCACCCCAACCTAACCTATGCCTCTGCCCTGAGTCTACCACCCCAACCCTATGCCTCTACCCTGAGTCTACCACCCCAGCCTATGCTCTACCCTGAGTCTACCCCCCCCAACCTATGCCTCTACCCTGAGTCTACCACCCCCAACCTATGCCTCTACCCTGAGTCTACCACCCCCAACCTAAGCCTCTATCCTGAGTCTACCACCCCCCAACCTATGCTCCTACCCTGAGCCTACCACCCCCAACCTATGCCTCTACCCTGAGTCTACCACCCCCAACCTCCTATGGGTCATTTGGATCATTCTTCCATGGCTACACTGGATGGCTTACAGGATTTATTTACACAGATGGCGCATCGGTGCAACATGCACAAAAAATACAAATTGTATCCCGGCCCCCATCTGTATTAGGGTCAGGCCTATTAGAAAGTACGCATTCAATGCCTATCTCCAGCCCCCCTAGGACCCGACATGTAGGGGAGGAAAGCGCACCCCCCTTCACCAAGGCCAGCCCACAATCCCGGCCCTAAGCACTATCCTACCATACATTGAGAAACAAATTTCAAGCCACTGCCAAGTGCACGCCATCAATGCCTACCTCGGTGGACCACATGTCAACACAGGGGAAATATTCAAATTTGGGGAGAGACACCACCAAATACTCCAGGCAACCCGTAGCGACCTGGGTGTTAGGCCGCTCCACTTCACCTCAGCGGGAATTTTTTCAAATTTGCTGATGCAGGCTTACATGCACACTGAATGCCCCCAGACGGGCATACTCCACCAAATTGCACAACCCGATTATAACCCTGAACACACCTATCCCCACAACCTTTCCTCTGATGAATCTTGGCAGGCCATATATGGGCAAATCCTCATCCTTAAAGATGAGAGCGCAGACATGAGGTTTTTGGACCCCCAATTCCAGCTTGAAAATGCGTCGGCTGTTACCAAAGATACAACCCCTCCGAACCCAATGCCTACGCTAACCAACATGGAATATACCATGAGGGAGGACGCCAGCTCACCCCAACGCACCTCCCCCCCAAACACACGAATGGACTGCGACATGGGAGATGGTGCCTTAGACCCAACCCCGGCCCTGCGTGCTATCCTACCATACATTGAGAAACAAATTCGATGCCACTGCCAAGTGCACGCCATCAATGCCTATCTCGGTGGACCATATGTCGACACAGAAAAAATATTCAAATTTGTGGAGAGACATCACCGGATACTCAAGGCAACACGTAATGACCTGGGTGTTTGGCCGAACCACTTCATCCCTCGCAGGGGGAATTTTACTAATATGCTGATGCAGGCCTACATGCACACCGAATGCCCCCAGATGAGAATACTCCATCGAATCGTACAACCTGATTATAATCCGGAACACCCAAACCCGCACGACCTTATCCCCGATGAACCCTACAACCTTGGGATCCTAGCCGGCAGTTGCAAAGACCAAATCCTCCAACGTCTGCAAGGACACAGTAAATGTATCTTGCACTTTACCACCCCCCTCCCAATCGCCTATGGACATGCTGGTTGTCTAAAAAAATACCATAGCATCTGGTATTGGATAGACTCAGAAAACCTCTCGCCAATCCTCTTGGACTCCACACCGGGAGCCTGGCAGGCCCTATATGGGAACATCTTCATCCTTAAAAAAGAGAGCGCAGACATGAGGTTTTTGGACCCCCAATACCATCTTGACGTTGCGACAATGGATACTACAGATACAACCCCTACTACAACTCCTACAAAACCCATGCCTCCACAACCCAACATGGAAGATACCATGATGAAGGACGCCAGCCTGCCCAAACGCACATCCCCCCCCAACACGCAAATGGACTGCGATACAGGAGATGCTGCCCCAGAGCCAACCCTCCCACTTGCAGCCACCACCTACCACCCCGGGATCACTACCCTCCTACCCGGACAACCCAATCTCTGCACCATCACTTGCCACGGCCCTTCAACTGTCACCAACCTGAAAAAAACGTGGCAAACACAGAGCACCCCCCCCCCACCACAAAAAATATCAGGCACCCCAACAAGCATCTGAAACACTCGCAAAACCTAAGCCCCAACATTAACTCAAACAAACAACCAATCCAAAACTTTTCCCCCCCCACCTCTACCACCACCATTTCCAAGGGAGCCCCCCCCCCCCCCCCCCCCCCCCCCCCAACAGGCTAAGAAGCTCAAACAAACATGCTTTAAAACCAACCATTCATTTTACCCCTAAGGATGATGGACCTGCCCAACAACCCACCCACCATGCCCAGTCACCCCAAGACTACTACATGGATAACATACATTTTCTACTCCTCAACTGCAGAGGGCTGAGGAGCTCCTGGGAGCTAATTCTCAATCACATCCTAGACCACAAACCAGATGTGGCTATTCTTACAGAAACCAAACTGCTCTCCTGCCTCTCCTTCATCCAATTCATCAAGAAGGAACTCCCCCAATACTCCCTTCACCACAGTAGTGTGGCCAGAACCCCGGACAACAACCACGGTAAAGGAGGGGTCATAATCCTCACCCACAAGCAATTAGGCCCCCCCGTCCACCATGAAGTCAATGCAGACCTGGCTGGTTGCCTGGTGCACATCACCTTCGGCTCAATCACCCCAACTCCTACACACATCATGGGCGTCTACATGCCCCATGACCAACCCCAGCAACGGCAAGCCGCCTATACATACATCGGGACTCACACCAAAAAGCCCAATCACACCACACTCTGTGGAGGGGATTGGAATGCAACCCTCTTTCCCTCATATAGATCTACCCACGCCACTTCCCACACAGACCAACATCACATATCTATGTGCTCCCAACTCAACCTCCACCCCACCAACCCTTTCACTAGAGCACCCACCTTCCATTGCTACAAGGAAGGCAACCTTGAGCACCACAGCAGAATCGATGACATCCTCATCTCCCCTTGCCCCAACCCCCTCCACCCCCATATTAGTGAAAAGACCAGGGAGGTCGGAGGATACCTAGACCACATGGCCCTTCACCAAATTATCCCCCCTAATTACCTTCCCATACCCCTGACTTTGACTGACACCCCCCCTCCTAGACCCCAACAACTAGTCACCCCCGTCAGCAAGGCCTCCATGAACGCCACTAGAAAGGCCATTGAAGAAACGCACACTACCTTCTTCATGGAACACACCCAAACCATCAGGGACTGGTGGGACCAGGCCACCAACCTCATAGGAGACAATTCCCTCCCATCCCACCTCCACCAAGTCAAACACACTCTCCTTGCAAAAGGATTAGACCTCGACCATCTCAGCAACCAGATTATGGAACCTATTAGGATGGCCCTTGCCACTATGTTTGACACCTGCCCTACCAGGAACCAAATCCCAGGGCACTTCCTTGACAGAAAGAAGAGCAAAGCCCACGCCAAAATCAACTCCCATATCCAACAGCTTAAGACGTACAGGAAACTCCGAACCACCGACCCCAACTCCTATCACACCGCCCATTCTACTCTCCTAGAAACATGCCATAACCATCCTAACACCCTCACCCATATCCAGCTTGCCTCAGACCATGCCTCCCTCTTGGCTGCAATCAATATATCCCTTGATGAGGCCCTCCCTGCCCTCCGGAGAATTCTCACAAACAGCAGACAAACAGCTACCGCCACTAGCAAAGCAGCCTTCATGACCCAACTATCCAACAAACCTAAACAAGCCCACAGAATCATCTTCAAAACCTCTGAGAATCTGACGTCACCCCAGACCCTCCAAGACCCCACCACTGGCCAACACAAAACGTACACTAATGACCTCCTAGACATCTTGGGGGAGCACATGGGACACATGATGCCCCCCCCTCACCACACGTGCACCGGCAAATACCTACCCCAAGACAGACAGACCGCCCCCCCTCCATGGGCCTCCCTGCTAGACACATTCTCCCTAGAAACCAAGGCCCAACCCCACCAACACTCCAACCCCATCCTACCCTACCTCATGGAGTTCTCTAATTACCAAACATGCATCCAACACGTAGCAAAAAGCAAACAGGCTGGCCCAGACGGAATCCCCAATGAACTCCTAACCTGCCTCCCCTGGTCTTGGCACCACACCATACATAAAATGTTTGGGCTTATGTGGATCACCGGCTACACCCCCATTTGCTGGAAGACCTCCAACACCATCATGCTTTACAAGAAAGGAGACCCCACCCAAGCCAACCACTACAGACCTAATGGCCTCAACAACACGATGGGTAAATTGTGGACTAACATGGTTACAACAGTGATGTCCAAATACTTGGACCAATACCAAGTCCTCAGTGACTCCCAAGAGGGATTCAGACAGAACAGAAGCACCCATAGGCAGCTCACCCACCTCCTACATGACATCGAGGATGCGGCTCACTCAAAAAGATACCTGCTTGCTGCCTACTTTGACTTCTCATTTTCCTTTAATATGGTGGACCATGACAAGCTGCTCCAAACTATGTATGACCTTTGAATCCCGGTAGATGTCATTGAAACAGTGAAAGGAATTTACAACGGGGCTACCACCCACATGTACCTCAACAACACCCAAGGCAAACCCATTCAAATCACAAGAGGCACCATCCAAGGTGACACCCTCTCCCCCCTACTCTTCATCATCTTCATCGAACCTCTCCTCAGATGGCTACAAGCCGGGGGCAGAGGATACAAGCAAGGCATAACCTCAACATCAAATACTGACCAAGATAAAACAGGTAGTCTAGGATATGCTGATGACACCAGTGTGGTCACTAACACAGCAGACAACCTCAAGGTACAATGCCTTAAAGTGCAACAATTCAGTAATTGGTCTGGGATTCCTCTTAACGGGGGTTAATGCATGATCACTGGCATATTGCATGGCTCCCACCCCAAGGATCCCACCAACCACAAGGCCCTAACCAAACTTCTCCACAACACCATCCTCATTAACGACACATGGGCTACATACCTTCCCCCCAATGAACCATACAAGTATCTAGGGGTGCCGGTTAGCCTCACCCTAGACTGGAGACCCCTCATGAAACAAGCCCTGGCCCTCATACATAGTAAAGGACACCAAATCCTCACCACTGCCAAACCGAAAGGCGCCACCCATCTCCAATGTCTCAGACTCATCACCACGTGTATTAAACCTGCCATCACCTACCCTATGACTGTAGCACCCTACAGCTACTCGGATATAGGCATCTTAGACAAGGCCATATGGACCCTGGCTAAAAAATGCTGTGACCTACACCCCTCCTTCCCAACTGCTAGTGTCTGCCTCCCCTTGGGACAGGTAGGATTGGGCATCCCCTCCCTAATGGTGGACTATGCTCAAATTACAGCGGCCCACCTCACTAGGTCCCTCAACGACACAGGGAAACTAGGCAGGCTCACTACAGCCCTCCTCCACAAAGAAGCTGCTATGCTCCAGGGTATGGATCCTCTTACCTTGCCCAGCCACACACTTCAATACTTTACCCTGGCCAGGCAAATGCACATCCTCAAAAGAGCCTCCATCCAAATCCATATGGAGGATGAAACCCTACTCAACCCCCTTCAAGACTCCCTCCCGGACATACCCCAACACACCATTCCCCCCAATCTTCTCAAAACCCTCATCCCCTTGGGCATTACTTCCCTAGCTGACATTGTGAGCCCTGATGGGACCACAATCATCCCATCCAATACCCTCTCACACACCTATGGCACAAGAGTCTCCACTAGGCATAAAGTTGCCCTCAACAGACTCAGCCTACACCTGTGCTCTCCACCCCCACCTGGAAGCCCACCTCAACCCTACTCTTGTCACAGCCCCCTGCCCTTGGCATCGAGGACCCTCCCCATCCACCTACGCATCCCCCAACGGCACATTACCAAGTTCTCCACATACACTATCAGCCACCACCTTAACAACTGGGGCACCGCCCCCGTACTGCCCCGACCCTTGACCCCCAATGCCGGCATCCTTACCCCAACCTCAACACAGCCCCCCACGCATAATATCGAGGAGATCCCTGCCTCCAATGCACACATGTGGTGGGCCAGAGAGTCCTATCTTCACCCCACCAAGTATGCTCAAGCCTGGAGCACTGACCCCAAGATTGCTTGGACTACCAGAATGCAATTCATCAAACACCCACAAATGTACTGACGCCTCCTACTACAAACACCACACCATCCGTAAGAACAGCTCCCCTGACGACCTGGTGCATGCTGTCACTACCCCAGACCTTCTTGCTCCCCCAACCCCAGCCAAGCTCCTCCACCTCCTATATGGCAACCAACACAGCCTGACCCACCTCCTGGGCTTCAGAGCCCAAAAGAGGAAGGCTAACGAACCTCGAGAAACCCCCCATCACAGATATTTGAGGGTCCAGAAAGCCCCATGCACCATTCTCTGCCACCATCTCCCTTGTTACATATCTGCTGGCCTCCCCGTGCATTCCCACACCTACTCCTCTGCCACCTCCATTGTGGTCACTTGGTCCCCCGTCCATCTCACAGAGGAACAAATCACCCTGCTGGTTGGTCCCACCAGATTTCAGGAACTCCTCCATGCCTACAACACTGAAACTACCCCCAAAGCCCCCCCCCCCCCCGCCCCCCCCTCCAATCCACCCAGGCAAGACCTCCACCTCACTAACCTCCAACAACAAGGACAGTGGGCGGAGGGAGGAGAGTTTGATGCCAAATGGTACAGCGAACTCAGGCAAAACCTCATCATTAACACGGCAGACCACCACCCAGACTGGGATATCCATCCCCCCGGCTGTAACAGCTCAGGATGCACTCAGCAGCCTGGGGAGTTAAGCTAGGGGAACAGTCTATGTGATGTATTTTATGTGTAGTCGGTATGCGTAAGCTAGCAGAGCAGTAGGGTGTTACCTATGTAGGGGATGTAGAGTTGATCGGGTAGAACGTCTTCGTGAAGGAGTAGAAGGGTTCGTCCCGAGTAGCTCGAGTCTATGTACGCAACGGGTGCGTTGTGAGAGATGAGGCAGTACATGGGTATGGTACTGTATCATGTGCGTTCGTCACGTGGCTTACGGGTGAGGTGTACCCGTATGCCTTGCTGGACGGCCAGAGTACCCGTGAAGGGTTCTGTACCGTTACACTCCCCCCCCTCCAGAAGAGATGCGGACCCCGCATCTGATCGTAAGGAAGTGGGATGTGAATACCAGTCGTAGTCGTATGTGCCGTGCTCAAAATATACTTGATGAATCAAGTTGGTTTCGGAGAGAACCATTTAACATCCCTTTTGAGTACTCCGGGAAAGATAACTTTATAAATAAAGCAATCTAACCGCCGTGTCGTATGCGTCGAGTGCGATGGGTTGGTGATGGGCCCGTTTTTTCGACGTACGTCGGGACATAACGGGCGTAACACGTGATTTCCATGCATCGACGACGTGAGGCGCACTTTTCTTGACCGCTTTGGCGAGTTCCCAAGTGTCTTGCTCAATACCGAAGTCTTGCCATCGGACCAAGTATTCGAGACGCCGTTTGCTGGAAGTGCCTATGACACGCAATTTCTCGCGCATGATGCATTGGATATTCCAAATCGGAGCGCCGTCGGAGTCAAACTCCAGCGGATGTCCAACATGGACAACGCCATCGGAGCGCCAATGCTTTATCAAACCCACGTGAAACACGGGGTGGATACGCATCATCTTGGGCAAAGCCAAGCGGCACGCCGTGACTTGCCGGACGACTCCGGTGACCTCGTCGCGTGGACCAATGCATTCCGTAATCGTATAGGGGCCAACAAAACGAGGCGTAAATTTTGGTTTACCCGTTGCTTTGAACTTCATATTGCGGGTGGACAAGAGAACTTTATCCCCAAGGTTGAAGAAGACCTCCGTTCGTCGCTTATCGTAATGGGCTTTCTGCCGATCTTGAGCGGCTTGCATGCATGCCTTGCATTGATCTTGTCGTTCAATGTGATCGGCCCACCAATTGTTGGCAGCCGGACATTTCGATTCGACCTCCGCTTTAAGCGGCGTCGTAGGGTCGTAACCAAGGTACGCCCGAAATGGGGTGTTCTGAATGGACTCTTGGTAGGAATTGTTGATTGCAAATTCCACCAGCGCCAAGGACTTATCCCAATCGTCGTGGTATGGCCCCACGTAGTGGCGAATCATATCCTCGATGACTCGGTTCATGCGTTCCGTCTGACCGTCAGTTTGAGGATGAAACGCAGTCGAAAACGCTTGTCGCGTGCCCATTAATCGATGGAGAGCCACGCCGAAATGCCCAGTGAATCGCGCATCGCGATCACTCAGGAGTTTCTTTGGGATACCATGATAGCGGATGACACGATTCAGGTATAGGGAAGCGAATTTCTCTGCGTTTATCGTAGTATGACAAGGTTCGACATGAACCATTTTCGACAGTTTGTCGACGAATAATACCGCGATGGCATCATGGCCAGAAGACGTAGGCGGGAGCGCCGTGATGAGGTCTGTGGAGACACACTCCCAGAATTTCTCAGGAATTTCCACGGGAACCATAGTACCGTTAGGTTTTGCGTTTCTGGGCTTGTTCGTTTGGCACTTATGGCATTGTTGGACGAAGGCAGTAACATCTGCCGTGACTTTGGCCCAAGTAAAAGTGCGGGTGACCAACTCCAATGTCTTGGTGCGACCGCAATGGCCCATGTACATAGGGTCGTGAGCTTCCCGGATAATGTCCAGGCGAAGGGCTGCGTCAAGGGGGACACACAAAAACTCGCGTCCGTACTTGTTCTTCTTGAACCAGTAACCGTTCCTGGAAAACTTATCGCGAAGGCGCTTGCAGCCCGGCGTGAAGTTTGAGTCTCGTTTGTATCCAGCCAGAATTCGATCCATGATGGACGAAGAGGGGGGAGTCGACGCAGCGGGCGTATGCCGACTGCGTCGTCGCGTTTCCTTGACCGGAACCGAAGGGACGGGGAGGACAGTCGGTGGGCGGGGAAGGATATCCACGACCGCGGGACCGACAATAGGGCGCTGCTTTCTCGATCGAGGCCTGCATTCGCTGGCCAAGAGAGAGAAAACTAACAGCTGGCGCGCAACCGCGACGTCGGCGGGGGCAGAGAGGTTAGGATTGCGACTGACCGGGTCTGCCATATTATTGCGACCCGCGCGATATTCCCAAGTATAGCTGAAGGGCGCCAGGTCCTCCTGCCATCGGCCCATGCGCCGTGAAAGGACCGCCTTGGTGTCAAAATACGTGAGCGGATTGTGGTCAGTGACCAATGTCATGTGGGAACCTTCGAGGTAGCATCGCCACTCGGTCAACGCGTGAACGATTGCTAGCATCTCTTGTTCCGTCGTAGTATAGTTCAGCTCCGCTGGGATATACTTCTTGCTGGCGAAGGCGATGGGGTGTTTATCTTGCAAGAGCATCGCGCCGGTACCGAGCAAAGATGCGTCGGTAATGACTTCGAAAGGTTTGCTGAAATCCGGCAGCGCGAGGACTGGAGCGGATAGCAAAGCTTCCTTGAGGCCTTTGAATGAGACGAGATGTTATTCTTTGAACAAGGAGCCTAGTTCACCCTTGATGTTAGACAAGGTTTGAAGCGGGGCAGCGAGAGACGAATAGCCTTGGATAAATTTGCGAAAATAATTGCACAAACCGAGGAATGAGCCGATCTCTTTCGCCGTTTTCGGAGTAGGCCAGTCACGGACTGTGCTAACCTTGCGTGGATCAACTTTAATTCCGTCGCGTCCAATGTAATGACCCAGGAATTTAACTTCCGTTTTGTTGAAGGAACATTTGGAGAGTTTCGCGTAGAATTCGTTGTCCTGGAGGACGTTGAGAACCGTGGCCAAGTTGGCTAAGTGCTCCGCCGGAGTGCGTCCGTAAACCAAGATATCGTCTAAGTAGACCACGACGAACTTGTGCAAGTAGGGCGCGAATATTTGGTTCATGACCGCTTGGAATGTGGCCGGTGCGTTTGCCAAACCCATCCCAAGGACTTTAAATTCAAACTGACCCATTGGGGTAGTGAACGCAGTCTTCGGCGCGTCCTCGTCCGAAATTCGTATTTGGTAATAACCAGACGTGAGGTCTAGGGAACTGAACAAAGTAGCTCCACCTAGACGATCAATGGTCTCATCGATACGGGGAAGGGGATACCTATTTTTAATCGTGATGTTGTTGAGTGCTCGCCAATCGCAAACAACACGGTATCCCGTTCCACCCGGTTTTGCTATGATCATAATTGGCGCACCGTACGGGGACGAGCTCGGGGCGATGAATCCTTGCTGCAACAGGTCGGAGACGTATTCCTCACATAGTAAAGTCTCGGCTGGACTCATGCGACGATTTCTGCGATATGGTGCGTAAGCATTGTCTTGCGTTTTGATGACGTGAGGAATAACTCGATGGTTAGGAGTCCCCATAGGCAAATTGTTGAAGACTTTGCGATACTGCCATAGGAGAGCGCGCAGGTCGTTGGCCGAGATGAGTGTTTTATCATCGTGGTCCCGTATGTTGTCGCGGATCCAATTTTCGAAATCCATGCTTGCCACCGGGAGACCAGGTAAAGGCCCGTCGGAAGGCAATAATTTTGTCAGCAATTTCGCCCGTTCATCGGCAGTTACGTTAGACGCCGGTAAATCCGCTCGGGATTCGCGGACATTGACCATGACATGGTTAGCGCCAGCTTTCAAAAGCTTTGCTGCCTTGCGACCAGTAATGACTGGGTCGTCAGTCGACTTGCCCGAAAGTGCCATAGTGAAGAACGAATGAGCCGTTTCGTCCCGCTGCCTGTTTATAGGTGTCAAACAGCAGCCGTACCGTTTGAGCGACAATGTCATGCGATCGTAGTCTAGGACGGCCTTTTCGTCGCGCATCCAGTCGGACCCGAGGATTAGGTCTAATCCTCCGGGAAGTTTGTCGACGACATGGGCGAACACTTTGCCAACATATCGTTGTATGTGTATAGGGAGCGAGACCGTCCCGCGGATTTTGATAATCCCGTCGTTAGCGCAAGTGAATCCGTCGCGTTCGTTTTCCCAAGGGCGGATGTGCAAACCGAGATCCTCAGCCGTTTGCTTTTCCATAAGACAACCTGTCGCGCCGGAGTCTGCCAATGTGAGTAATTGCTTCGCTCCTGATCGGGCATTGAATAGCATATCGGGGGCAGCAGCGGAGTTGACTTCGTATACCCGATTGGCTCGCGTCATGAGCACGGGGGAAGAATTCGTATTTCGTTGCGCGTGATTGCGACGGATGCACTTCGTTGACCGTCTGGCAGTGATTTGTTTTACGCAAACTTTGGGATCCAATGCCTCCGACCACCAGTGTTTTTTTCGACGGGTTTCAACCGGACTGGGGATGCCCTCCTCAGGTGCGGGGCCAAAGTATACTGCCTTGGTCACGTCGTTGATCGCATGCCAATCCTTTTTGATTTGGACGGCCCGTTCGGAGTCGGGGGGGTCATACCATACTTGGATGGCGACCTTATTCGAAGGTGACCCCTTGGGGCGGGGTTTCATATGGTGATCGCACGATTGATACTCCTTGAACAACTCCATACCTTGGAGGAGACTGGAGACATGTTTATCGTTACTTGCGTTTTTCAGGAGGATGAACATACCGGATGTGTCGAAGGGTGCATCGTTTTTGCATTCCCAATAGTGTTCTAACACCGACACGACGTCTTCCGGAATGGGGTGAGCGTATATGAACTCGTTTGCGATGGAGACACGCATGCCAAACTCTGTAGAGAACTTCAGTGGACAAGGGGACGACAAGGTATTAGTAGAAGTTACATCAATGGTTGGGGTTAAGCCCAAGTTAGAAAACAGTTCCTCTTGAACTTGTAACAAGAGCTCAAGTGGCTCGACTACTACTACTTTATCGCCGCTAAGTACACGATCTAGGGTTGTCAATACCTGACCGGCCGATTCCTATTCCCAAATCGGGATGGGACCGTTGCCATCAAGGGCCCAGTCGGGACATGTAGTCTCATTGAGGGCCGGCCAGTTAGGCAAGTCCCGCGTGCGGCAGCGTCCGTCAGCATTCAGCGACCGCACACATGTCCTCATGTAGCGGAAGCAGAAGAAGCAGCGAGCACCATTCTGAAGCCAGATGGTCTGCCCGACGCTGACCAATTTTTTCATATGCATGGCGTTCTGGGGGTCTTGACCCGAAAAGTCGGGGGTCCGCGGCCCGCTGGGCTGTGAACGGCCCCGACCAGCACCCAGTCCGTATCCTCCGCGACCACCACGGCCCGCGCCGCGGCTAATAGAGCCTTTCCCGAACGTGCGATCAGCACCTTGCAAACTGAGGACCTGCGGCCTTGGCGATCCACCCAGCTTGCCATTGTGCGCCGGCTGCGTCGCACTACGTCTTCCACCACCTCGGCCACCGGCCGGGTTGCGACTACTGTTTGGCGCCAGCTTGGGGCTCTTGGCTGGGCGAGAGTTCATCTCCCCGCCATCGTCGGTGGCTACTCCCTGCGAAGAGAAAGAATCAGGGTCAGAATCGGAGGGGGGTGAGTTGGTAAACTGGACGCGATTGAATGCAAGGTCCTTACCCGGGTATTTAGTATCCGCGGGGCGCTTGAATGGGTACCTCGACTTTTGGTTAGCGTAACCTCCCCTCTGATGTCGATCGTGCTTGTCCGTCAAGGACTTGCCACGAGCGGCGACAACTTTCCTCGCTTTGTCCAATTGCAGATAGCGGAACAAATCCTCCATTGTTTCGAACACAGTACCCGACTCGCGCCGAGAGTGTGCACCGGCGCGGAGTTCATCGGAGAGTCCCGTGCGAAACAAGTTTAACTTTTCGCGCTCGGTGAGCTCGGGGACTTTGCAAAATTCAGACTTGATGGCGTGGTAATAATTCTGCAAGTTGCGCTTATCTTGGCGGAAGCCACCTTCGTGTAGTTTGGTGAGAGCGACGTGTGATTCCGTTAATAGCTCGGGCAGGAGGAGCGCCTCCGCCCATGCGACAATTCCCATGAAATCTAACCCGTCCAACTCATCGCTAGCCCATGCCTCGTCGTAAGTGATGCGGAGTTGGCCCGTAAAAGCGCCCGACAGGTGTGGAACAATTCGCTCGAACCAACCAAGGTACCCGTCGGAGAACTGGAGCTCCATGATCGTGACCATATTGAATACCCATCGGCGCAACTTAGCCCTAGAGCATCTGTCCGACAGTTTGTGTTCAATGAGGCGTAGTTCCTTTCTCATTTCGGTAACACGCTTGGCGAACCCAGTGTCGTGATCAGAGTGACGAGTGGCGCGGTTATCTGTAGGAGGGGTGATTGGCGGTAGCGAGACGGGCTCACCTGGCGGGCCTGCCGGGGCCAGATGTGTGCCCTCGCGAATCTGTCGCGTCGGAGAAGGGGCGTCTGCGGGCAGCGTAGCTGCGCGCTTTGCACGAGGGCGAACAGCGGCCGGGGAAGCCACCGTAGGTACTGCGGGCGTCGTTGGGTGCTCGGGCTGCGTAGCCCGAGGAGCGCGATTAGAGGTCGGGTCGACAGGTGGAACCTGGAGGGACGAACCTGGGGAATCGGCTAAGTCGTGGCCCGATGACGAGTGGTCGGAGACCGAAAAGGGGCAGTCGGGTGGTGAGTGAGCGGCGGTAGGTGCTGTCGGCGGGGAAGGGGTAGCGCCCCCCCGCGGGATCGAACCGCGTTGCATTTTGCCAGTAAGGCCACCCGAAGGGACATAGACGTCGGGGAGGCGAAAGGGTTCTGGCTGAAACGCCGGGGCTACCTGAGCGACAGCTAGTTTATCAAACAACCCTGAATTCCCCGCAACCCGCACCTGCCTGTCAGGTGCACGAGGCAGCGTTTCATCCATCTTGTCGTCGTTGGCTTCCGCCGCCGGGTAGTGGGCCTTCAGTTTAGTGCCCTTGAGGGCGGCGTCCTTGTCGGCAATGTCTTTGATGTTCAAAGGCATCATTTCCATCCACTTTTGCTTTCGCATCTTGGACGCCGTGTACAAACGGGTCATGCTGTCACGGAGATCATCGACCGCTTGCAGCGCATCCAAGATGTTCTCAGGATCGCATTCAAGGAGGAGGCTGTCAGCGTACGCGTTCATATGCACCGCCAACTTGGCGTCTGCATACGGCGCGACAGGGTGGTCAGCGGAGTGGTAATGGATAAGACCATCCGACTTCGCAGCCTTGTCATAGTTGGGCGATGCCTTGATCTCACGGCCGTGCAGAAACGCCTGCTTGCGCGCAGCATGGCTTCCTGAGCGGCAGCGTCGTCCTCGCGAGCGGCCTGAGTAAGCGCATGCTTGCGCCCCACCGTCCTGCCGTTCCCACACCCAACGTCGCGGGCGCCGCTGGAAGAACCGCCAGGGTCCTCAGTGTCCATTGGCACAGTCTTGTTGTGCGCCACAGTAGCTTGGCTTGCCGCGATCATGGCCATAACATCAGCCATGGTAATGGCGGCGGGAGATGCAGCCGCGGGAGCAGTCATTGGGCGCTTGCCATAGGCGACGTTCTCGCGAGTCAGCTTCGCGACGACCTCAGTCAAGCGGGCGTTCTCAGCGAGAGCGGGGGCGAGCGCTGCATGGGGGGAAAGACGTGGCGGGTTAGGCAATGGCGTCGGCAGATTGTGAAACAGTGTGCGATTCACGGGCAAAACATTGGGATGTGTAACCAATCGGGAAGGTGAGTCCTCAATATGGTCAAATGGATTGCAAATCGAGAAAGGCAGGTTTGTCCTATATTCGTCAGGCGTCAGACTGCGCTCAGCTGCTTGAGATCGAGCAAGGTCGCCTTTAGCAGCCTCGAGCTCGGACTCCTTAGTCGCTAGCTCGACGCACAACAAATCCATGGCGGACCGTGAGGTTGCCGTGGCTTCAGTGAAAGTGGCTTGGAGGTCGGACATCCCCTTGCCACTCTGAGCCAGCGCCTTGCCGTGTAAGTAGTGGCTGTTCAACAGCTCTTGCCTCTCGGTAGGATCGCCATTGGCCAATGCGGCATCGGTAGCCGCGCTGGAGACGGCGAGGCGCTGCGTGAGGTCAGCGACTTTGGCGTCCTTAGCGGCTATCTTCGCCATAAACTGCTCGATAAGGGCCGAGTTGGCTGCGCGCGGAGTTGTCCAATTTGCTCCGCCGCGATCAGGTGGTCACTCATGTGCTGATGACGCCTGCGATCCGCGCCCGCTTCATAGCGAGCGCTGAGCTCCTCAAGGGAAGGCTCAGCCAGCGTCGTCGGCGTCGTCGTCGTCGTCGGAGCCATGCCTACGCGCGGAGGCGGGGCAGTGGGCGGGGCACCCGAGGGTGCCGCCAGACCATTGAGGCCGTTAACCAGCGGTTGCAGCGTACCCACTGACACAGAGGGCCGCGCTTCGGCGGACGCGGACTCATCCAGCGTAGCACCGAGCTCAGTGTCGGGCTCAGTGTCAGAAGACCCCATCCCTTCGGGATTGGTGTCGACCACTGACATCGTAGGCTGGTCAGCCGCGTCGTTGGTTACCTTGGTGGTTTTGTGTGATGCCATTCTGCGTAAGCAACAGAACAAGTCAGTAGGCTGGACAGGAATGAGTGGTGGGCGAGAGAGGGAGAATTACTCGCAACTCCAGGATGCCAAAATTCACCTGCCACAGGGACTAGTAAATTTCGCGAGCGTAACGAGCTGATAATGCCTCAAGCGTATCTGTATATGACGCGTTCGTCCAGAATACGATGAGGGATAAAAGCACTGCCAAGGCACGTATCACAGGGCAACCAGGAAGGACAACGACGAACCGAAAAGCGCGACAGGATGAGCAAACGTGCAGGTGCAAAGCAACAAAAGATGATGCAGCAAGCAGGAAGAGTCGCAGGACAGGCTCGGAAGTACGCTAATTAAAGCAAGGACGGCCTAGGTGGCAAATGGAGCCGATGCTGTCCAATTGATCAAACCCTTCTCAGGATGCTTGGGAATTGAGCTTAAGAAGCTATGACCAAAAGGTCAGGTCGTGAAAGCAAGAATCGAGCGCGCAGGCCATACAGGGGTAGGGCAGGCTAGGAAAAGATGCCCATGCAAGACAGGTTGCAGGCGGCCTAGGGCGTGTCGAGCTGCACAGGACAGTCCCTGCGAGAACCTAACAGGCGCTACGAGCACTCGAAGCCAACAGGGAAGAGCAGGAACAGCGAGCCGAAAATGCCAGAAAGCCGACAGGATGTCCTGGCGGGTGCGATTAATTCGAAGAAAAATTCGTATGCGTGCGTATGTGTATGCGTGAGGTCCCTAAGGAACGAAACCAGCTCCGCTACCAGTGTAACAACTCAGGATGCACTCAGCAGCCTGGGGAGTTAAGCTAGGGGAACAGTCTATGTGATGTATGTTTATGTGTAATCGGTATGCGTAAGCTAGCAGAGCAGTAGGGTGTTACCTATGTAGGGGATGTAGAGTTGATCGGGTAGAACGTCTTCGTGAAGGAGTAGAAGGGTTCGTCCCGAGTAGCTCGAGTCTATGTACGCAACGGGTGCGTTGTGAGAGATGAGGCAGTACATGGGTATGGTACTGTATCATGTGCGTTCGTCACGTGGCTTACGGGTGAGGTGTACCCGTATGCCTTGCTGGACGGCCAGAGTACCCGTGAAGGGTTCTGTACCGTTACAGAACGCACGCGGGGTCCGCGATTAGTCATAGTCCTTTAATGACCTGGCACTTCTGACTCTAGCGGTAAGCCCTATACCCGCGTCGCGTGTAGCTCAGAATCCTGAGACATTTCGCCTACATTTCGCCTAGGCGGATTGTCGTCGAAATGTCTCAGACTTCTGAGATATTTCGACGGCATCTCGCCACGCACGGCGGCTTGTGCACGGTAATGAGGCGAAATGTTCGGTCTTCTAAGACTTTTCGCCTGTACTTCGCTTGCAGGGCGGTTTGGGCACGGTGGTCGGAGAGGTCACATTTCCAGGAATATTTTCCAGGAGCATTTCTCAATTACATCAGGATTCGTGAAGATAGATTACATACATAATAAACTACCGTATGCATCCATTAACTTATTGATCTACCTATATATCTATGTAAGCATCCTTACACATGTACATCCGCTACATCCCATATATTTCCTCTATATCCATTAACCATAGATAGACAACGAGCAAAAGACGACGAGCAGCCAAATTTCTGGCTGGAGCCATGTAGCTAATTAAGTTCAAGTAGAAGTATATAGGCAGCCTGCAGGCAGCTATCCATTTGTCTACTCATGAAGACATACGCCCATATATCCACTAAGTAGAAACGTCCAAGCAAAGCTATACATCTATATATATTCGCTGCTTCTATTATATATTTCCATCTTCGGCATTTATAGTTCCTTCGTGGCAGCAATCTTCATCGCAACTGTAGCATTTCCATTCATCCTCTTGCCCTGCAAGACATGCAGAGCAAGGCAGGCGTTAAAGAGCAAAGAGGGGCAGGGATAATGGCAAGGGGCTGGACGACAGTGATGAGCAGAGCAGGGCAGGTGTTTGAGAGCAAAGAGGGGCAGGGATAATGGCAAGGGCAAGACGACAGTGATGAACAAGGGAGGGCAGGGTAGGTGTTAGGGAGTAAGGAAGGACAGGGATAATGGCAAGAGGAAGAACGACGGTGATGAACAAGGGAGCGCAGGTGTTAGAGAGCGAAGAGGGGCAGGGATAATGGCAAGAGGCAGGAGGACAGTGATGAGAAGAGCTGGGCAGGCGTTAGAGAGCACAGAGGGGCAGGGACAATGGCAAGGGGAAAGACGACAGTGATGAGCAGAGCACGGTAGGCGTTAGGGAGTAAGGAGGGGCAGGGATAATGGCAAGAGGCAAGACATCAGTGATAAACAAGGCAGGGCATGCAATAGAGAGCAAAGAGGGGCAGGGACAATGGCAAGGGGCAAGACGACAGTGATGAGCACAGCAGGGTAGGTGTTAGGGAGTAAGGAGGGGCTGGGATAATGGCAAGGGGCAAGACGATAGTGATGAGCAGAGCAGGTAGGTGTTAAGGAGTAAGGAGGGACAGGGATAATGGCAAGAGGCAAGACGGCAGTGATGAACAAGGCAGGGCATGCAATAGAGAGCAAAGAGAGGCAGGGATAATGGCAAGGGGCAAGACGACATTGATGAACAAGGGAGGGCAGGTGTTAGGGAGTAAGGAGGGGCAGGGATAATGGCAAGGGGAAGGACGACAGTGATGAATAAGGGAGGGCAGGCGTTAGAGAGCAAAGAGAGGCAGGGACAATGGCAAGGGGCAAGATTACAGTGATGAGCAGAGCAGGGTAGGTGTTAGGGAGTAAGGAGGGGCAGGGATAATGGCAAGAGGAAAGACGGCAGTGATGAACAAGGCAGGGCATGCGATAGAGATCAAAGAGGGGCAGGGATAATGGCAAGGGCAGGATGACAGTGATGAAAAAGGCAGGGCATGCGATAGAGAGCAAAGAGGGGCAGGGATAATGGCAAGGGGCAGGATGACAGTGATGAGCAGAGCAGGGCAGGTGTTAGAGCGCAAAGAGGGGCAGGGATAATGGCAAGGGGCAGGACGACAGTGATGAGCAGAGCAGGGCAGGTGTTTGAGAGCAAAGAGGGTCAGGGATAATGGGAAATGACAGGACGACAGTAATGGGCAGAGCAGGGCAGGCGTTAGAGAGCAATGAAGGGCAGGGAGCACGGATAGGGGCAGGATGGTGATTAGCAGAGCATGGCCTGCGTTGCAGAGCAATGAAGGGCAGGGAGGACGGCAAGGAGCAGGACAGTGACGTGCAGAGCAGGGTATGCGCTAGAGATCAATGGAGGGCAGGACATAGACAGAAGCATATTACAGATGCAGTTACAGAGACGATGGCAGAGACAATGACACATAGACAGATGCACGTGGGCATTACCTATGCATGAATCAAGACACAATTCCCCATGCCACACTACTGTTGCGAAACCGCACCTACAAGCAAGCTTCAGTTATCACTTACGTTGTTGTCTAGCAGCCTCATGTGACAGTGGAACATCAGAACTGGGAGGGAAGACAGAGCAATGGTCCCTGCAAATACAGAATGCAGGCATAGTTAAATTATGTAGCACCCTTTACTTCATTTTTGATGATAGGTTAAACCCTCTTCTCCTGTGTCAACAATGGCCAAGCGCTCAAGCAGACAGACAAGCAAGTAAACATGCGTGCAACAGACAGGCACGCAGGCAGGCAACCAAGCCACTTTTCCATGGGCTGAACACTCTATGCCTAGCACCTCCAAGCAGAAGTCACCATCCAGATAGTCAGCCAATCAGTCACTAGGGAGGAAGATAAAAAGGCAGGCATACTGACAGGCATGCACGAAAGGAGGTATGCAAGCAGGTGGACACTATTTAGGCATGTGATCAAGTCAGAATTCCCTAGGCCACATTGTTGTGAAACCCTACCTACAAGCAACCTTCAGACCGCTTCCACACAGAGCATGGTTCCCTGCAAAAAAGAAGGGCGGGCATAGTTACATATATTGACACCCTTTGTGTTGTTTTTGCGTATTGGTAGGGAGATCCCCCTGGAAGTACAACCTGCCTCAAGCTTAGGTACCTGAACCTCAGGTCCTACCCCAGCCTTGCATTGTCCACACTTGCCTGAGTTTACCATGCAGAATGGATCCTAAAGACCCAAGCATAAAGACAAGGTTGGACTGTCACCCAACACCCAGCAAAGCAAGGAGAACCAGTCTCCACCACAACGCAAGAGGCAACGTTCCAAGACTACCACAACCACTACGAGTGAACCCAATGTGAAGATGCATGCCATGGACATGGGTCTAGTACGTCAGCCAAATATACACAGTGCTGCCACCATCTATCATGCAGGGTCTCAAGGGATAACTGCCACGCATGATCTCCTGATACAATGCTCAAGGGCACCATGCAGCCAGGGCAGTGCATGATCCCACTAGAGTGTAAGACCCCATGTCCTTTCAAGCTCTACTCAGGCCCAGGAGAGAACAGGTGGAAGTATGACTCTCATAAGAGTTGGGAGCAAGTTGTCCCAGCATCCTACTTTGCACAAAGCCAACTAATCATGCTGCCACCCCAAGCTGAAGCCATGCTCCTGGGACAGTACACTCCACATACCACCATATTTGACCATGTCCAGAGCAACGTCGGGTGGGCTGCCGAGATGCTGCAATTTATGCAGCTTATTCAGATTATTTATTATTATGCGGTGGCAGTACAGCAGCGCCGACCAGGCTTCCTGGTTGAGGAGCTGACGACGAAAGGGCCGCTGGCTGCATGATACCATGCATCCAGCAGATGCACTGACAACCTACACAGGTCTAGCATAGACGGATCGGTTGCGAGAATTAGCGGAACCGATGTAAGGGAATTTGTGTAGGAGATAGGACGAGAGCATTGGTCAATTTTCAAAAACGATTCGATACCATGCATCCAGCAGATGCACTGACAACCTACACAGGTCTAGCATAGACGGATCGGTTGCGAGAATTAGCGGAACCGATGTAAGGGAATTTGTGTAGGAGATAGGACGAGAGCATTGATCAATTTTCAAAAATCTGACGCACTACCCCGCACTTGTCCATGCGGAAGGCGGCAGAGGGCGTTGCGCAGTAATCTGAAAAGAAAGCTGGAAAGAAAGGAGGTAACAAAGCAGGACGCCAAAAATATCAAAAAAAAAAGATAACGCCTGGAGGGGCGTGGTGTTAAGGGGACCCTCCCGTACGCCGCAGCTGGGGAAAGTCACCATGGCAGACATAGTAAGTGTCACCCTCCAGGCGGGAGGGACTCCTTCATGCGACGTGTGGCAAGAATGCTGGTACAGGAGGCGGTAGATTCTCTGTGCAGCTTAGAGATGAGTTTGTCTACGTGTTCGCGACTGATCCCTAAGGTGGAGAGATTGGTAATAGTTGGGATTGGTATGGTACCAGTGGTACCTATGGTGAAGACTAGGTAGTGTACAAGGAATCCTTGTTGTTGAAGGATACGTTGGAGCTCCTTATGCTGAACGCTCTTTTCCTGGAATTTGATTTGGTGGTTAGTGTCTGAGCAGTAGCCCAGTTCAACTAGGTAGGCTTTTCTTGGTTTGGATTCGTCGTCAATGAGGAGGAGATCAGGCCTGTATTTATCCCATGTGGCTTGGGGAAGATTAGGGGGTTTGAGGGTGGCTGGGGGTCTTGTGGGAATATCGGAGGACGCTTCACAAGTGCTTGCATCCATGTACATGGGGAGAGCCCCCAGAGCTCCTTTGGCTACTGCCTTTTGGATGAGTTGGACCGCCTTATTATGTCTGTTGATATACATTCCTTTGAAGACAGGGTGGCTGCACCCAGCAAGAATATGGCCAGCTCCGTCCTGTGCTTTGCGACAAAGAGGGCAGTTATCACCAGAGGGGGGGCTAGTGCTAGTACCATAGGGGCGTTTGTATCTGTACGCCAATTTCCTAGTCCATAAGCGTCCCCACCGAGCCTTGTGGATTTGCATTTTTTCCACCATTTCATGTCGGTGGATTGCCAGAAACGATTACTAGCCTGAGGGAGGAGGAAAGGGTTGGCTTGCTCCCACATGGAGGAGTATACGCCCGTGGTGTTGGCATGCCCGGTGTGCAGGGGGGTGGGGAGGTTAGCCTTGATACCCTTGGTGAGATTGTTGGCCGGGTGCCGGGGGGGCTGGTCCCCATTAATAGATTTGGGGGGCTGGACAGACGGCCAATGCATATTGAGGTGCGCATGTTCCCCTGTTTTAACTGGCCCAATTACATTGTATCCTGTCGTCGCTTCTTTCGCGAGCGTGTCTGCCTCGTCATTCCCTATGATTCCTGAGTGAGATCGGACCTTAAGCAGGCGTGTGGTAGCAGCAGCGTTGTGTCTGTTGATAATGTGGATGGCGATGTCTTGCAGGAGGTCGTGGTGTTTGTTTTCCCGGGTCCTGCTGGGATGGTAAATGTGCAGGTTAATAAGCTGCAAGGAACATAAGCTGTCGGAGTAGATGGTGAGTTCTTCATCTATTTCGGAGTGTACGAGTGCTTGTTGGATTGCCACGAGTTCGGCGCGATTGATGTCGGCAGTGATGCCCTGTCCGCCAGGGTCTATGCGGAGGCAACGTGAAGCGGCCTTGGGGGAGTATACGCCTGCCCCTAGGCGTAGGACGCCGTCTTTGTCTATGATGGCACTTCCATCTGTGTATATAGCGAGGCCTGGTGCTTGTAGGATAGCATGTGTGCACGGGAGCACGGGGGGTGTTATGGGTGTGGGGTCTATCTGCATGGGGGTGGGTTGTTGTGCCCAGGTCTTAAGGAGGGAGCTAAGTGCCTTGGGTAGGTGGGTGGTAGGCAAAAATATCAAGTAGCAACGAACACATGCGTTGGGCGAGGGAGGGAAGAATATCAGGTAGGAGTAAGAGAGGTAGAATGAAGGTTGGCGTGGCTTACCTTGGCCATATTGCAAAGGCTCTAATCGTACGGCCATTTCGCCATGCCGCGTCCAATCCGCCTTGGCTAAATATACGTGAAAGGCTGGTGAAAGGACACCCTGCGAAAACATCTATCAAAATTAGCAAGAGCACTGACAGGTCATCGCAAGTCACAATAATATTTCAGTGTGACTTAGGCTTTCATCACAGTGATTAAAATCGTCCTGGTTTCGCCCTACAACAGCGCCATTTTCGACGCATGCAGCAAAAGCACATCGGTGACTTCGGATGACCTTTTCCCGAATGAAAGCTATTCGCCAACAAGAAGTTCGCGCTAGTACGTCGTTGCCTAATTGTTCACCCTATCTCGGAATTGCTGGCAGAGCATCGCAGGTTCGCAAGAATGACCCCTCGAAAAGGTTGCTAACAGACCCTCGAGCGACAGAAAGCTGCATACCCCTTCGCATATTACAACTCAGTAGTTAACGTGCGATCGAGGAGTTATTGGTCACGCTTCAGTCTACGAAAAGTTCTGGGTGTCTGTCGGGATCGCTGGTTTGCGGTGAGCCGAGACATTTCGTCCACTGTACGCCTACATTTATCTGTAGTTCCGCTGCAAATCGTGTCTTTCGCCTACATTTAGCGAAATTGTCACTTCCCCGAGTGGTACTGCCTCATCTCTCACAACGCACACGTTGCGTACATAGACACGAGCTACTCGGGACGAAACCTTCTACTCCTTCACGAAGACGTTCTACCCGATCAACTCTACATCCCCTACTTAGGTAACACCCTACTGTTCTGCTAACTTACACATATCGACTTACACCTAAACATACATCACGTAGACTGTTCCACTAGACTAACCCCCCAGGCTGCTAAGTGCATCCTGAGCTGTTACACTGGTAGCGGAGCTGGTTTCGTTCCTTAGGGACCTCACGCATACACATACGCACGCATACGAATTTTTCTTAGAATTAATTGCACCCGCCAGGACATCCTGTCGGCTTTCTGGCATTTGCTGCTCGCTGTTCCTGCTCTTCCCTGTTGGCTTCGAGTGCTCGTGGCGCCTGTTCGGTTCTTGCAGGGACTGTCCTGTGCAGCTCGACACGCCCTAGGCCGCCTGCAACCTGTCTTGCATGGGCATCTTTTCCTAGCCTTCCCTACCCCTGTATGGCCTACGCGCTCGATTCTTGCTTTCACAACCTGCCCTTTTGGTCATAGCTTCTTAAGCTCCATTCCCGGGCATCCTGAGCGGGGTTTGAGCAATTGGACAGCATAGGCTCCATTTGACACCTAGGCCGTACTTGCTTTAATTAGCGTACTTCCGAGCCTGTCCTGCGACTCTTCCTGCTTGCTGCATCATCTTTTGTTGCTTTGCACCTGCACGCTTGCTCATCCTGTCGCGCTTTTCGGTTTGTCGTTGTCCTTCCTGGTTGCCCTGTGATACGTGCCTTGGCAGTGCTTTTATCCCTCATCGTATTCTGGACGAACGCGTCATATACAGTTACGCTTGAGGCATTATCAGCTCTTTACGCTCGCAAAATTTACTAGTCCCTGTGGCAGGTGAATTTTGGCATCCTGAAGTTCAGAGTAATTCTCCCTCTCTCGCCCACCACTCATTCCTGTCCAGCCTACTGACTTGTTCTGTTGCCTGTGCAGAATGGCATCCCACAAATCCACCAAGGTAACCAACGACGCGGCTGACCAGCCTACGATTTCAGTGGTCGACACCAATCCTGAAGGGATGGCGTCTTCTGACACTGAGCCCGACACTGAGCTCGGTGCTACGCTGGATGAGTCCGCATCTGCCGAAGCGCGGCCCTCTGTCTCAGTGGGTACGCTGCAACCGCTGGTTGACGGCCTCAATGGTCTTGCGGCACCCTCGGGTGCCCCGCCCGCTGCCCCGCCTCTGCGCGCGGGCATGGCCCCGAGGACGACGCCGACGCCGACGACGCTGGCTGAGCCTTGCCTCGAAGAGCTCAGCGCTCGCTATGACAGCATATGGGTGACCACCTGATCGCGGCGGAGCAAATTGGACAACTCCGCGCGCAGCTTGACCAGGCCTCCATCGCCAACTCGGCCCTTACCGAGCAGTTTATGGCGAAGATATCCGCTAAGGACGTCGAAGTCGCTGACCTAGTGCAGCGCCTCGCCGCCTCCGGCGCGGCTACGGATGCCGCATTGGCCAATGGCGATCCTACCGAGAGGCAAGAGCTGTTAAACAGCCACTACTTCCTCGGCAAGGATCTTGCTAAGAGTCGCAAGGCGTTGTCCGACCTCCAGGCCGCTTTCACTGGGGCCGCGGCGACCGCCAGGTCCTCCTTGGATGTTTTGGGCATCGAGCTGGCGACTAAGGAGTCCGAGCTCAAGGCTGCGCAGGCCGACCTCGCTCAATCTCAAGCAGGTGAGCATAGTTTGACGATTATCGAACAAACCTGCCTTTCTCGGTTTGCAATCCATTTGATCATATTGAGGACTCACCTTCCCGCTTGGGTACACCTCCCAATGTTTTGCCCGTGAATCGCACACTGTTTCCCGCTCTGCCGACGCCATTGTCTAACTCGCCACGTCTTTCTCCCCATGCAGCGCTCGCCCCCGCTCTCGCTGACAACACTCGCTTGACTGAGGTCGTCGCGCAGCTAACCCGCGAGAACATCGCCTATGGTAAGCGCCCAATGACTGCTCCCGCGGCTGTATCTCCCGCCGCCATTACCATGGCTGATGTCATGGCCATGATCGCGGCGAGCCAAGCTACTGTGGCGCGCAACGAGACGGTGCCGATGGACACTGAGGACCCTGGCGGTTCTTCCAGCGGCGCCCGCGACGTTGGGTGTGGGAACGGCAGGACTGCGGGGCGCAAGCATGCGCTTCCTCAGCCCGCTCGTGAGGACGACGCCGCCGCTCAGGAGGCCATCGCTGCGCGCAAGCAGGCGTTTCAGCGCGGCCGCGAGATCAAGGCGTCGCCCACATATGCCAAGGCTGCGAAGTCGGATGGTCTACTCTATTACCACTCCGCAGACCACCCTGTCGCGCCTTATGCCGACGCCAAGTTGGCGGTGCATATGAACGCTTACGCTGACATGCTCCTCCTTGAGTGCGATCCCGAGAACATCGTGGACGCGCTGCAGCAGGTTGATGATCTCCGCGACAGCATGACCCGGTTGTACACGGCATCCAAGATGCGAAAGCAAAGATGGATGGAATGGATGCCTTTGAACATCAAAGACATTGCCGACAAGGACGCCGCCCTCAAGGGCACTAAGCTGAAGGCCCACTACCCAGCGGCGGAGGCCAATGACGATAAGATGGAGGAGACGCTGCCTCGTGCACCTGACAGGCAGGCGCAGGTTGCGGGGAATTCAGGGTTGTTTGATAAACTAGCTGTCGCTCAGGTAGCCCCGGCGTTTGAGCTAGAACCCTTTCGCCTCCCCGACGTCTATGCCCCTTCGTGTGGCCTTACTGGCAAAATGCAACATGGTTCGATCCCGCGGGGGGGCGCTACCCCTTCCCCGCCGACAGCACCTACCGCCGCTCACTCACCAACCGACGGCCCCTTTTCGGTCTCCGACCACTCGTCATCGGACCACGACTTAGCCGATTCCTCAGGGTCGCCCCTCCAGGTTCCACCTGTCGACCCGACCTCTAATGGCGCTCCTCGGGCTACGCAGCCCGAGCACCCAACGACGCCCGCAGTACCTACGGTGGCTTCCCCGGCCGCTGTTCGCCCTCGTGCAAAGCGCGCAGCTACGCTGCCCGCAGACGCCCCTTCCCCGACGCGACAGATTCGCGAGGGCACACACCTGGCCCCGGCAGGCCCGCCAGGTGAGCCCGTCTCGCTACCGCCAATCACCCCTCCTCCCGATAACCGCGCCACACGTCACTCTGTTCACGACAATGGGTTCGCCAAGCGTGTTACTGAAATGCGAAAGGAACTACGCCTCATTGAACACAAACTTTCGGACAGATGCTCTAGGGCTAAGTTGCGCCGATGGGTTTTCAATGTGGCCACGATCATGGAGCTCCAGTTCGCCGACGGTTACCTTGGTTCGTTCGAGCGCATTGTTCCACACCTGTCGGGCGCTTTCACTGGCCAACTCCGCATCACTTACGACGAGGCATGGGCTAGCGATGAGTTGGACGGGTTAGATTTCATGGGAATCGTCGCATGGGCGGAGTCGCTCCTCCTGCCCGAGCTATTAACGGAATCACACGTCGCTCTCACCAAACTACACGAAGGTGGCTTCCGCCAAGATAAGCGCTCCTTGCAGAATTATTACCACTCCATCAAGTCGGAATTTCGCAAAGTCCCCGATCTCACCGATCGGAGAAAAGTTTAACTTGTTTCGCACGGGACTCTCCGATGAACTCCGCGCCCGTGCACACTCTCGGCGCGAGTCGGGTACTGTGTTCGAAACAGTGGAGGATTTGTTCCGCTATCTGCAATTGGACGAAGCGAGGAAAGTCGTCGCCGCTCGTGGCAAGTCCTTGACGGACAAGCACGATCGACATCAGAGGGGAGGTTACGCTAACCAAAAGTCGAGGTACCCATTCAAGCGCCCCGCGGATACTAAATACCCGGGTAAGGACCTTGCATTCAATCGCGTCCAGTCTACCAACTCACCCCCCTCCGATTCTGACCCTGATTCTTTCTCTTCGCAGGGAGCAGCCACCAACGACGGCGGGGAGATGAACTCTCGCCCAGCCAAGAGCCCCAAGCTGGCGCCAAACAGTAGTCGCAACCCGGCCGGTGGCCGAGGTGGTGGAGGACGTAGTGCGACGCAGCCGGCGCACAACGGCAAGCTGGGTGGATCGCCAAGGCCGCAGGTCCTCAGTTTGCAAGGTGCTGATCGCACGTTCGGGAAAGGCTCTATTAGCCGCGGCGCGGGCCGTGGTGGTCGCGGAGGATACGGACAGGGTGCTGGTCGGGGCCGTTCAAAGCCCAGCGGGCCGCGGACCCCCGACTTTTCGGGTCAAGACCCCCAGAACGCCATGCATATGAACAAATCGGTCAGCGTCGGGCAGACCATCTGGCTTCAGAATGGTGCTCGCTGCTTCTTCTGCTTCCGCTACATGAGGACATGTGTGCGGTAGCTGAATGCTGACGGACGCTGCCGCATGCGGGACTTGCCTAACTGGCCGGCCCTCAATGAGACTACGTGTCCCGACTGGGCCCTTGATGGCAACGGTCCCATCCCGATTTGGGAATAGGAATCGGCCGGTCAGGTATTGACAACCCTAGATCGTGTACTTAGCGGCGATAAAGTAGTAGTAGTCGAGCCACTTGAGCTCTTGTTACAAGTTCAAGAGGAACTGTTTTCTAACTTGGGCTTAACCCCGACCATTGATGTAACTTCTACTAATGCCTTATCGTCCCCTTGTCCACTGAAGTTCTCTACGGAGTTTGGCATGCGTGTCTCCATCGCAAACGAGTTCATATACGCTCACCCCATTCCGGAAGACGTCGTGTCGGTGTTAGAACACTATTGGGAATGCAAAAACAATGCACCCTTCGACACATCCGGTATGGAGTTATTCAAGGAGTACCAATCGTTCGATCACCATATGAAACCCCGCCCCAAGGGGTCACCTTCGAATAAAGTAGCCATCCAAGTATGGTATGACCCCCCCGACTCCGAACGAGCCGTCCAAATAAAAAAAGATTGGCATGCGATCAACGACCTGACCAAGGCAGTATACTTTGGCCCCGCACCTGAGGAGGGCATCCCCAGTCCGGTTGAAACCCGTCGAAAAAAACACTGGTGGTCGGAGGCATTGGATCCCAAAGTTCGCATTAAACAAATCGCTGCCAGACGGTCAACGAAGTGCATCCGTCGCAATCACGCGCAACGAAATACAACTACTTCCCCCATGCTCATGACGCGAGCCAATCGGGTATACGAAGTCAACTCCGCTGCTGTCCCCGATATGCTATTCAACGCCCGATCAGGAGCGAAGCAATTGCTCACATTGGCAGACTCAGGCGCGACAGGTTGCCTTATGGAAAAGCAAACGGCTGATGATCTCGGTTTGCACATCCGCCCTTGGGAAAACGAACGCGACGGATTCACTTGCGCTAACGACGGGCTTATCAAAGTCCGCGGGACGGTCACGCTCCCTATCCACATACAACGATATGTTGGCAAGGTGTTCGTCCATGTCGTCGACAAACTTCCTGGAGGATTAGACCTAATCCTCGGGTCCGACTGGATGCGCGACGAAAAGGCCGTCCTAGACTACGATCGCATGACATTGTCGCTCAAACGGTACGGCTGCTGTTTGACACCTATAAACAGGCAGCGGGACGAAACGGCTCATTCGTTCTTCACTATGGCACTTTCGGGCAAGTCGACTGACGACCCAGTCATTACTGGTCGCAAGGCAGCAAAGCTTTTGAAAGCTGGCGCTAACCATGTCATGGTCAATGTGCGCGAATCCCGAGCGGATTTACCGGCGTCTAACGTCACTGCCGATGAACTGGCGAAACTGCTAACGAAATTACTGCCGTCCGACGGGCCATTACCTGGTCCCCCGATGGCAAGCATGGATTTCGAAAATTGGGTCCGCGACAACATCCTTGACCACGACGATAAGACGCTCATCTCGGCTAACGACCTGCGCGCTCTCCTATGGAAGTATTGCAAAGTCTTCAACAATTTGCCTATGGGGACTCCTAACCATCGAGTTATACCTCACGTCATCAAAACGCAAGACAATGCTTACGCGCCATACCGCAGAAATCGTCGCATGAGTCCAGCCGAGACCTTACTCTGTGAGGAATACGTCTCCGACTTGTTGCAGCAAGGATTCATCGCCCCGAGCTCGTCCCCGTACGGCGCGCCGATTATGATCATAGCGAAACCGGGTGGAACTGGATACCAAGTGGTTTGCGATTGGCGAGCGCTCAACAACATCACGATTAAAAATAGGTATCCTTTTCCCCGTATTGACGAGACCATTGATCGTCTAGGTGGAGCTACGTTGTTCAGTTCCCTAGACCTCACGTCTGGTTATTACCAAATACGAATTTCGGACGAGGACGCGCCGAAGACTGCGTTCACTACCCCGATGGGTCAGTTTGAATTTAAAGTCCTAGGGATGGGTTTGGCGAACGCGCCGGCCACATTCCAAGCGGTCATGAACCAAATATTCGCGCCCTACTTGCACATGTTCGTCGTGGTTTACTTGGACGATATCTTGGTTTACGGACGCACTCCGGCGGAGCACTTGGCCAATTGGCCACGGTTCTCCAGGTCCTCCAGGACAACGAATTCTACGCGAAACTCTCCAAATGTTCCTTCAACAAAACATAAGTTAAATTCCTGGGTCATTACATTGGACGCGACGGAATTAAAGTTGATCCGAGAAAAGTTAGCACAGTCCGTGACTGGCCTACTCCGAAAACTGCGAAAGAAATCGGCTCTTTCCTCGGGTTGTGCAATTATTTTCGCAAATGTATTCAAGGATATTCGTCTCTCTCTGCCCCTCTTCAAGCCTTGTCTAACATCAAGGGTGATCTAGGCACCTTGTTCAAACAAGAACATCTCGTCTCATTCGAAGGCCTCAAGGCAGCTCTGCTATCCGCTCCAGTCCTCGCGCTGCCGGATTTTAGCAAACCTTTCGAAGTAATTACCGACGCATCTTTGCTGGGTACGGGCGCGGTGCTTTTACAAGATAAACACCCCATCGCCTTCGCCAGCAAGAAGTATATCCCAGCGGAGCTGAATTATACAACGACGGAACAAGAGATGCTAGAGATCGTCCACGCGTTAACTGAGTGGCGATGCTACCTCGAGGGTTCCCACATGACATTGGTCACTGATCACAATCCGCTCACGTATTTTGACACCAAGGCGGTCCTTTTGCGACGCATGGGCCGATGGCAGGAGGACCTGGCGCCCTTTAGCTATACGTGGGAATATCGCGCGGGTCGCAATAATATGGCAGACCCGGTCAGTCGCAATCCTAACCTCTCTGCCCCTGCCGACGTCGCGGTTGCGCACCAACTGTTAGTTTTCTCTCTCTTGGTCAGCGAATGCAGGCCTCGATCGAGAAAGCAGCGCCCTATTGCAGTCGGTCCCCCGGTCGTGGATATCCTTCCCCGCCCACCGACTGTCCTCCCCGTCCCTTCGGTTCCGGTCAAGGTAACGCGACGACGCAGTCAGCATACGCCCGCTGCGTCAACTCCCTCCTCTTCGTCCATCATGGATCGAATTTTGGCTGGATACAAACGAGACTCGAACTTCACGCCGGGCTGCAAGCGCCTCCGCGATAAGTTTTCCAGGAACGGTTACTGGTTCAAGAAGAACAAGTACGGACGCGAATTTTTGTGTGTCCCCCTTGACGCAGCCCTTCGCCTGGACATTATCCGCGAAGCTCATGACCCTATGTACATGGGCCATTGCGGTCGCACCAAGACATTGGAGTTGGTCACTTTCACTTGGGCCAAAGTCACGGCCGATGTTACTGCCTTCGTCCAACAATGCCATAAGTGCCAAACGAACAAGCCCGGAAACGCAAAGCCTAACGGTACCATGGTTCCCGTGGAAATTCCTGAGAAATTCTGGGAGTGTGTCTCCACGGACCTCATCACGGCGCTCCCGCCTACGTCTTCTGGCCATGATGCCATCGCGGTATTCGTCGACAAACTGTCGAAAATGGTTCATGTCGAACCTTGTCTTACTACGATAAACGCAGAGGAATTCGCTTCCCTATACCTGAATCGTGTCATCCGCTATCATGGTATCCCAAAGAAACTCCTGAGTGATCGCGATGCGCGATTCACCGGGCATTTCGGCGTGGCTCTCCATCGATTAATGGGCACGCGACAAGCGTTTTTGACTGCGTTCCATCCTCAAACTGACGGTCAGACGGAACGCATGAACCGAGTCATCGAGGACATGATTCGCCACTACGTGGGGCCATACCACGACGATTGGGATAAGTCCTTGGCGCTGGTGGAATTTGCAATCAACAATTCCTACCAAGAGTCCATTCAGAACACCCCATTTCGGGCGTACCTTGGTTACGACCCTACGACACCGCTTAAAGCGGAGGTCGAATCGAAATGTCCTGCTGCCAACAATTGGTGGGCCGATCACATTGAACGACAAGATCAATGCAAGGCATGCATGCAAGCCGCTCAAGATCGGCAGAAAGCCCATTACGATAAGCGACGAACGGAGGTCTTCTTCAACCTTGGGGATAAAGTTCTCTTGTCCACCCGCAATATGAAGTTCAAGGCAACGGGTAAACCAAAATTTACGCCTCGTTTTGTTGGCCCCTATACGATTACGGAATGCATCGGTCCACGCGACGAGGTCACCGGAGTCGTCCGGCAAGTCACGGCGTGCCGCTTGGCTTTGCCCAAGATGATGCGTATCCACCCCGTGTTCCACGTGGGTTTGATAAAGCATTGGCGCTCCGATGGCGTTGTCCATGTTGGACAACCGCTGGAGTTTGACTCCGACGGCGCTCCGATTTGGAATATCCAATGCATCATGCGCGAGAAATCGCGTGTCATAGGCACTTCCAGCAAACGGCGTCTCGAATACTTGGTCCGATGGCAAGACTTCGTTATTGAGCAAGACACTTGGGAACTCGCCAAAGCGGTCAAGAAAAGTGCGCCTCACGTCGTCGATGCATGGAAATCACGTGTTACGCCCGTTATGTCCCGACGTACGTCGAAAAAACGGGTCCATCACCAACCCATCGCACTCGACGCATACGACACGGCGGTTAGATTGCTTTATTTATAAAGTTATCTTTCCCGGAGTACTCAAAAGGGATGTTAAATGGTTCTCTCCGAAACCAACTTGATTCATCAAGTATATTTTGAGCACGGCACATACGACTACGACTGGGATTCACATCCCACTTCCTTACTATTAGATGCGGGGTCCGCATCTCTTCTGGAGGGGGGGGGGGTATAACGGTACAGAACCCTTCACGGGTACTCTGGCCTTCCAGCAAGGTATACGGGTACACCTTACCCTTAAGCCACGTGACGAACGCACATGATACAGTACCATACCCATGTACTGCCTCATCTCTCACAACGCACACGTTGCGTACATAGACACGAGCTACTCGGGACGAACCCTTCTACTCCTTCACGAAGACGTTCTACCCGATCAACTCTACATCCCCTACTTAGGTAACAACCTACTGTTCTGCTAACTTACACATATCGACTTACACCTAAACATACATCACGTAGACTGTTCCACTAGACTAACCCCCCAGGCTGCTAAGTGCATCCTGAGCTGTTACACAGAGGTTATACGTACATGGATCTCACTGCCCCTACCTGTCTCCAGGTCAGAGTTCCTTTCTCCATATGAGGTCTTGAGGAACCTGTAGGCTTTAGCAGCAACGTTAGTGTTAGCTAGAACGGCCTGTTGGATGGGGTCAGAGCAATGCTTGAGGATCTCATTCAGGGCAACAGCGTTCTTTACCATGTTGATGGGGTAGGGAACAGCCCGAGCCGCAATAGCTGGATTAGCATTGTCCACATTCGGATAATGAGACTCCTCCAGCGGGTATCCGTCGGCATCTGCTGGCTCATCGGCGGGGGCAACTGCCTTCGCTGCCTCAGTGGCAACGGAGATGCACCCGGGGTGGGACCTGAGGTGACGGAGGAGGAAGGGTCCAAACTTGTGCCATGGGACAGCAGGCGTGCCGTCGAAGATGAGTGCAGGGGGCTTGGCTGGAGTCGCCATGGTGTCTGTCGCGGCGCTGGGGTCTTGGGGTCTTGGTCTTCACACCGGGTTAATAAACCGGCCTGTGGGTAATCTGGGTGTGAAGCTTGTCGGGCTTCAGTCTTGGGTGTTCGGCTCGGAGGGAGAGGTGAGGTAGTGTTGACAACAAAGTAGGAACCAAATGGGTCTTGTTGGTCTGTAATGGTGGAGATAGTAGCGGGAAGTAGGGAATGGGTGACGGAATTAGAGGGTAAGTAGGGGGGGGGGGGGGGGGGGGGGGGGGGGGGGGGGGTCTTCGAGGGTGTGCAGGGTTGATTCTCCGTGGCACAAGCAATCTTTATGGGATTGCGCAACGCTGTGTGTGATCTGATGAGTGTTCAACTCACGTCGAAGATCTACTCAGACTCCTGGACTGCGTCTACGTTTCGTCTGTGACGGATGGTAGAGACAACGGGAGAGTTGTGTGGGCAGTAGGCGAGGCAGCGCAGGTTGGATTTCTCACGTGAATACGTAGACAATCCAGGGCCAAAAGCAGTACTCAAGCCGTCGAGCTAGTCTGAGGGAAAACTTTCACCTTGTGCAGGGCTGAAGATCCACTTGGCACGGGCGCAGGGGCGCTGTCTGCGGGTAGCGGTCGGGCCTAACCTAACCTTTCAATCGATAGAGTTGTTACACAGTGAAGACTGAAGAGCAGATAGCTTATCATCGCAACTCGTGCGGCTATATAGAAAAGGAAGTCTTCAGGAAGGTTCCGAAGACACGTGCGGGCCATAGCTAGCCTATGGCCTGGCGGCAGGCAACCCGGGTCCTGGAGCCATAGGACCACGCGTGCGCTATGCCAACTCAGTGTCCGACTCGACGGACAAGAACAATTTTTGAAGTGGTCATAGTTTTGTTTGAGATAGGTGAGTCTGTCGTTGGGAATGTGCCCAAGACAGTGACCATTGGGGTTATGAAGATATGAAACGTTGGTGTGTGTGTGTGTGGATTGGTCATCCAGAGTGGTCAGGATGCCTGTTTGTATAATGTAGGCTGAGGGTGGTTGAATGTCCTAGTCTGGGTGCCTGTCGTGTGTGTCAATTTTCAGAAGTTTGTGAACAAGGTTGTGGTTGTCAGCATTAAATCCTGGGGAGGTGGCCCATTGGCCTTGTTGTTGAAGGTTAGTTAGGTGGGTGTCCTTCCTAGGGTTGAGGTGTGTGGTTAATGGGGGAGTAGTTTTAAAAGTGTGGATTAATTGCTCGTATGCTGGTTGTCCCAGAAGTTCAACAAGGTGAGACGCATGGTGAGATTGGGGTTTCCAGTGTATGGTGGAGGTAGTGGAGGTAGCAGGTGTGCTGTGGTGGATGCTGTATCCCATGTGTGTGTAAGAGTTGATATGTTCGTTGTGCATGGTGGTTGGGGCCCATTGAACGTGGACAACAGTTGAGGTGACTAGTTTGTCGTCGTTGTAGGAGCGCTTGCCCCGCCAGCTCGTAGTGTGCAGAGCTTTGTATTGGGATCCGTAGGTAAGGTGGAGCAGGCGCGCCGGTGGTGCAGGTGCGCTGCTGTCGGGGAATGTAATGGCCTCGCGGATCCTGTCAGGGTGTGAGGTGGAAGTTATTCTATATGCACGGAAAAATTTAGAGGTGGCGGTGCGACGGATCCAGGATTTGCAGAAGTAGTGGCGTGCTGCCCAGGTGGCAACTCGCAAATACAGTCACCTCGACTCCGACTCGAAGCAAATTTCAGACAAGTTGTATTTGCAGTCACGTCACCTCATCTTCCAGGTTCATTTAAGTCAAACTGCGCCCCAAACCACTTGACGTTAGGATTCGGCAGTCAAGTCACTTCGAAGGAGACTGCCTAGTCACAGCCGGAGGGTGCACAGCCTGTCAGCCTTAGTTTATGACGTAATGCGCAACTGTATACCGAGGCGCGTTAAACGAGACATATGTTCCGCATTTATAGCCACGAGGGCAGCAACAAGGTTACGCATATTGCACACCAAACAACCCTAGCTCCCAAGCGGATCCCCATACCTTACACGAGGGCAGCAACAAGGTTACACACACCGCACACTGCACAAAACAACCCTAGTTACCGCCCCTCCATGGTTACAGCGGGGCTACCCATTCCCATCCCTAGCCATCAGCGGATCCCTTGGTCCAATTGGTCCAATCCAACACAAGGGCGGTCACGCCCTTGTTTTTTTTGGGTGAGTGGGGGGTGGGTGGGGGGTGGGGGGGGGGGGGCCTACGACCCTGGAATTTGTGTCGGTTGGTCAGATTTCTTAGCAAAAAGTGTCATCCGAAGCGTTGTGCGAAACATTTGAACAACTGCATGCATAGAAGCTGCTTGCCATAGGAACCCTCGAGGCCTTCAAACCTGCAGCACTTGCCCTCGGAGCCACAGCAAGCCTGGATCCAGCCTTACAACCTCGGACCTGGCCACAGACCTCGTTGAGACACGCAGCTGCTCGCGCCAAGCTTCAAGAATGCTGCGAAGGTGAACCTTCGAATATTCCCGACTGGAAGAGTCCACTGCCTGTGCCTCTGCGTTGCGGAATTCCGGTTTCAGATCACGCGCGGACATAAGGATAGACGTGCTTCTCCATTTCATTGTTACATGCGGATGTGTCTCCCTACAGTTGTGAATTGGCTACATAGTTCCAGCCGGCAATTTGGCTGCTCGCCGTCTTTAGCAGTAAAATTAATTACCAAGGGAAATGTAAAAGTTATCAAAACAAATAAAAATATATCAAAGTACATAACATATGTTTATGGACCGGCAAATCATATGATGCTGACCAAAGACGAGTATGATATCATATCTATATATATAAATAAATCATGGCGGTCGTGGTCGTGGTCGTGGTCGTGGTCGTGGTCGTGGTCGTGGTCGTGGTCGTGGTCGTGGTCGTGGTCGTGGTCGTGGTCGTGGTCGTGGTCGTGGTCGTGGTCGTGGTCGTGGTCGTGGTCGTGGTCGTGGTCGTGGTCGTGGTCGTGGTCGTGGTCGTGGTCGTGGTCGTGGTCGTGGTCGTGGTCGTGGTCGTGGTCGTGGTCGTGGTCGTGGTCGTGGTCGTGGTCGTGGTCGTGGTCGTGGTCGTGGTCGTGGTCGTGGTCGTGGTCGTGGTCGTGGTCGTGGTCGTGGTCGTGGTCGTGGTCGTGGTCGTGGTCGTGGTCGTGGTCGTGGTCGTGGTCGTGGTCGTGGTCGTGGTCGCGGTCGCGGTCGCGGTCGTGGTCGTGGTGGTGTCATCGCGTAACCGAATTAACCGACTTCCCGCCCAGCCAATTCCCGCTCAGCCAATTCCCGCTTTTAATCCCTCCTGCTTCAACTTCTGCCTGATTGGCCTCCTGCGTATTCTATCTGTTGCGCATCCCGCCCGATTTCTCCTTTTCCCGCCTGAGTTCATCCACCTGATTTCGGTAGAGCTGCAGTTTGTCTTCCTACAAGCTTTTCCCCCTGCATCTCTGCAAGACCTTTCCCTTGCGTCAAGAGACCTGTCGCTGCGCACAACGGGAGGTGACGTGGTGAGTCAGACGACCTGTCAGACATGTCCGAATCACATCCATCCCATGTCACAAACTTGACTGCAAATTCTTCCCACTGCATTGAGAAACATGTGGCTCCGCATTGTGCCATAGCAATTACGCTTCAAAGTTGACCGAATGAAAAATCTCGCTGAGCATTCTCGCCCTAACTTGACTGAACATATAAAATCAGCAACTTGACTGCAACTTCTTCCCACTGCAACGAGAAATACCGGTATGTCGTCGCTGTGAATTGTGCTATAGCGAGCACGCGGCAAAGTTGAATGGATGAACCTTGCGATGTTTCCAAGTCTCAGATCGAGTTGACTTCGGGAGCAGTTGCGGTGAACAGGATTGTTCTTCGGCCGAACTGAATACATGCTCGCTAACAAGAAGCTTTAGTTCTGTACGTACAGTTGTGATTGCGCAGATTCAGCTTTTTCAGTGGGGTCAACTATCAATCACAGCTGAGGTGGCAGGGAAGCAGGTCCGATGCTTTTAGCGGAGTCGGATGATGCGCACACGTTGTCGATGCTCTTCGTCCCGTATGCCTTTCAGCTATGGTAAAGACCACAGCTGAAGTCGAGGGAGGCAGATATGGAGTATGCGTGTGCTGGTGGGTGCGTGTATGAGGGAGGGGAGGGATGAGAGTGGGGAGAGGGTGGGGGCTGGTGGGATGGCTGGGGTGGGGGAAGGGAATAAGGGATGGAGTCAGGAAATATGTCAGGAAGAGTAAGGTAGTATGTTTGTGGGTGGGGGTAAAAAAAAAAACGCCTGGAGGGGCGTGGTGTTAAGGGGACCCTCCCGTCCGCCGCAGCTGGGGAAAGTCACCATGGCAGACATAGTAAGTGTCACCCTCCAGGCGGGAGGGACTCCTTCATGCGACGTGGGGCAAGAATGCTGGTACAGGAGGCGATATATTCTCTGTGCAGCTTAGAGATGAGTTTGTCTACCGTACATGTTCGCGACTGATCCCTAAGGTGGAGAGATTGGTAATAGTTGTGATTGGTATGGTACCAGTGGTACCTATGGACAATTCCTTGTCCACTACCAACCCTGTCCTAGGTAGTGGACAAGGAATCCTTGTTGTTGAAGGATACGTTGGAGCTCCTTATGCTGAACGCTCTTTTCCTGGAATTTGATGTGGTGGTTAGTGTCTGAGCAGTAGCCCAGTTCAACTAGGTAGGCTTTTCTTGGTTTGGATTCGTCGTCAATGAGGAGGAGATCAGGCCTGTATTTATCCCATGTGGCTTGGGGAAGATCAGGGGGTCTGAGGGTGGTTGGGGGTCTCGTGGGAATGTCGGATGTCACTTCACAAGTGCCTGTATCCATGTACATGGGGAGAGCCCCCAGAGCTCCTTTGGCTACTGCCTTTTGGATGAGTTGGACCGCCTTATTATGTCTGTTGATATACATTCCTTTGAAAACAGGGTGGCTGCACCCAGCAAGAATATGGCCAGCTCCGTCCTGTGCTTTGCGACAAAGAGGGCAGTTATCATCAGAGGGGGGGCTAGTGCTGGTACCATAGGGGCGTTTGTATCTGTACGCCAGTTTCCTAGTCCATAAGCGTCCCCACCTAGCCTTGTGGATTTGTATTTTTTGCCACCATTTGATGTCGGTGGATTGCCAGAAACGATTACTAGCCTGAGGGAGGAGGAAGGGGTTGGCTTGCTCCCACATGGAGGAGTATATGCCCGTGGTGTTGGCATGCCCAGTGTGCATGGGGGTGGGGAGGTTAGCCTTGATACCCTTGGTGAGATTGTTGGCCGGGTGCCGGGGGGGCTGGTCCCCATTAATAGATTTGGGGGGCTGGACAGACGGTCAATACATGTTGAGGTGCGCATGTTCCCCTGTTTTCACTGGTCCAATAACATTGTATCCTGTCGTCGCTTCTTTCGCGAGCGTGTCTGCCTCGTCATTCCCTACGATTCCTGAGTGAGATCGGACCTTAAGCAGGCGTGTGGTAGCAGCAGCGTTGTGTCTGTTGATAATGTGGATGGCGATGTCTTGCAGGAGGTCGCGGTGTTTGTTTTCTCGTGTCCTGCTGGGATGGTAAATGTGCAGGTTAACAAGCTGCAAGGAACATAAGCTGTCGGAGTAGATGGTGAGTTCTTCATCTATTTCGGAGTGTACGAGTGCTTGTTGGATTGCCACGAGTTCGGCGCGATTGATGTCGGCAGTGATGCCCTGTTCGCCAGGGTCTATGCGGAGGCAACGTGCAGCGGCCCTGGGGGAGTATACGCCTGCCCCTAGGCGTAGGACGCCGTCTTTGTCTATGATGGCACTTCCATATGTGTATAGAGCGAGGCCTGGTGCTTGTAGGATAGCAAGTGTGCACGGGAGCACGGGGAGTGTTATGGGTGTGGGGTCTATCTGCATGGGGGTGGGTTGTTGTGCCCAGGTCTTAAGGAGGGAGCTAAGTGCCTTGAGTAGGTGGGTGGTAGGAAGGCCCAGTTGGGAGGGGGGGGGACCTGGTCGTGGGATGGAAGTGGCCCCCATGTCCCTCATGGTTTGGGCCCATGTGGTGGGTGGGTTGTGGAGGTACTTGGCATGGCCAGCTGGGTTTGAGATGGCAATGAGTTTGTAGGTTCCTCTGTGTCTCTTGGCAGGGGTGAGTTTGCCCCCCGTCCAGATTAGGGAGGGGGTGAGGGGTTTGGCCTTGGGAGGCAGAGTGGCTAGTTCCATAGCCCATGGGTGATTTAGGAGGGCGTTATGGGCATATGTGGGTTTGTGTGGGACCAAGAGGATGGTGCACGCGGGAATATCTAGGGTGTGAGCATGTATGGCACTGCCTAGTGCCCATCGAACAGCCTTTTGGGCCTCTTCAGGGCTCTGGCTGGTGAGGTGTGTGTTTCCCCCGTACCAAGGTTGGGTGTAGCAGTGGGGTCCTAAGCCAAACAGTTGGCCAATGGGGGTGGGGGTGTCGCCCATGGGGAGGTGGGGACTCATTAGGAGGGGTGATGTGTCAAGGTCCGTTGTCATCCCCAGGGTGGACATAGCTTTGTGTATGGCAGGGGAGACATTGGAGGTGGTAGTGTCTTTGTGCTGTGATAGGAGGGTGGCTACGTCTCCAGCGAAGGTTCCTGTGCTGTGGAGGGTCCAGAGGTGGGGAGAGTGTGCCTTGGTGGTATGGTATCTGTGGTGGAGGAGGTGGAGTTGGGTGAGGGGTATATGACCGACACATTGGCCTGTTGGTGAGTAGATGTAGGTGGTGTCTCCGTTGTTGAGTTGGGGGGGGAGGTGGTGGTACCTGTCATTCAGGGTACCAGCCTGTATGTGGTATTTGCCGGTGTAACGGTACAGAACCCTTCACGGGTACTCTGGCCGTCCAGCAAGGCATACGGGTACACCTCACCCGTAAGCCACGTGACGAACGCACATGATACAGTACCATACCCATACATATAGTATATATACCCATACATATAGTATATATCATACCCATACATATAGTATATATCATATAGTAGTACCCATGTACTGCCTCATCTCTCACAACGCACCCGTTGCGTACATAGACTCGAGCTACTCGGGACGAACCCTTCTACTCCTTCACGAAGACGTTCTACCCGATCAACTCTACATCCCCTACATAGGTAACACCCTACTGCTCTGCTAGCTTACGCATACCGACTACACATAAACATACATCACATAGACTGTTCCCCTAGCTTAACTCCCCAGGCTGCTGAGTGCATCCTGAGCTGTTACACTGGTAGCGGAGCTGGTTTCGTTCCTTAGGGACCTCACGCATACACATACGCACGCATACGAATTTTTCTTCTAATAAATCGCACCCGCCAGGACATCCTGTCGGCTTTCTGGCATTTTCGGCTCGCTGTTCCTGCTCTTCCCTGTTGGCTGCGAGTGCTCGTAGCGCCTGTTAGGTTCTCGCAGGGACTGTCCTGTGCAGCTCGACACGCCCTAGGCCGCCTGCGACCTGTCTTGCATGGGCATCTTTTCCTAGCCTGCCCTACCCCTGTATGGCCTGCGCGCTCGAATCTTGCTTTCACGACCTGACTTTTGGTTTCACGACCTGACCCTTTCACGACCTGACTTTTTGCTTTCACGACCTGACCTTTTCTTAAGCTCAATTCCCAAGCATCCTGAGAAGGGTTTGATCAATTGGACAGCATCGGCTCCATTTGCCACCTAGGCCGTCCTTGCTTTAATTAGCGTACTTCGGAGCCTGTCCTGCGACTCTTCCTACTTGCTGCATCATCTTTTGTTGCTTTGCACCTGCACGTTTGCTCATCCTGTCGCGCTTTTCGGTTTGTCGTTGTCCTTCCTGGTTGCCCTGTGATACGTGCCTTGGCAGTGCTTTTATCCCTCATCGTATTCTGGACGAACGCGTCATATACAGTTACGCTTGAGGCATTATCAGCTCGTTACGCTCGCGAAATTTACTAGTCCCTGTGGCAGGTGAATTTTGGCATCCTGGAGTTGCGAGTAATTCTCCCTCTCTCGCCCACCACTCATTCCTGTCCAGCCTACTGACTTGTTCTGTTGCTTACGCAGAATGGCATCACACAAAACCACCAAGGTAAACGACGACGCGGCTGACCAGCCTACGATGTCAGTGGTCGACACCAATCCCGAAGGGATGGGGTCTTCTGACACTGAGCCCGACACTGAGCTCGGTGCTACGCTGGATGAGTCCGCGTCCGCCGAAGCGCGGCCCTCTGTGTCAGTGGGTATGCTGCAACCGCTGGTTGACGGCCTCAATGGTCTGGCGGCACCCTCGGGTGCCCCGCCCGCTGCCCCGCCTCCGCGCGTAGGCATGGCTCCAACGACGACGCCGCTGGCTGAGCCTTCCCTTGAGGAGCTCAGCGGGCGCGGATCGCAGGCGTCATCAGCACATGAGTGACCACCTGATCGCGGCGGAGCAAATTGGACAACTCCGCGCGCAGCTCAACCAGGCCTCCATCGCCAACTCGGCCCTTACCGAGCAGTTTGTGACGAAGATAGCCGCTAAGGACGCCGAAGTCGCTGACCTCACGCAGCGCCTCGCCGTCTCCAGCGCGGCTACCGATGCCGCATTGGCCAATGGCGATCCTACCGAGAGGCAAGAGCTGTTGAACAGCCACTACTTACTCGGCAAGGCGCTGGCTCAGAGTGGCAAGGGGATGTCCGACCTCCAAGCCACTTTCACTGAAGCCACGGCAACCTCACGGTCCGCCATGGATTTGTTGAGCGTCGAGCTAGCGACTAAGGAGTCCGAGCTCGAGGCTGCTAAAGGCGACCTTGCTCGATCTCAAGCAGGTGAGCGCAGTCTGACGCCTGACGAATATAGGACAAACCTGCCTTTCTCGATTTGCAATCCATTTGACCATATTGAGGACTCACCTTCCCGATTGGTTACACATCCCAATGTTTTGCCCGTGAATCGCACACTGTTTCACAATCTGCCGACGCCATTGCCTAACCCGCCACGTCTTTCCCCCCATGCAGCGCTCGCCCCCGCTATCGCTGAGAACGCCCGCTTGACTGAGGTCGTCGCGAAGCTGACTCGCGAGAACGTCGCCTATGTCAAGCGCCCAATGACTGCTCCCGCGGCTGCATCTCCCGCCGCCATTACCATGGCTGATGTTATGGCCATGATCGCGGCGAGCCAAGCTACTGTGGCGCGCAACGAGACTGTGCCAATGGACACTGAGGACCCTGGCGGTTCTTCCAGCGGCGCCCGCGACGTTGGGTGTGGGAACGGCAGGACGGTGGGGCGCAAGCATGCGCTTACTCAGGCCGCTCGCGAGGACGACGCTGCCGCTCAGGAAGCCATGCTGCGCGCAAGCAGGCGTTTCTGCGCGGCCGTGAGATCAAGGCATCGCCCAACTATGCCAAGGCTGCGAAGTCGGATGGTCTTATCCATTACCACTCCGCTGACCACCCTGTCGCGCCGTATGCAGACGCCAAGTTGGCGGTGCATATGAACGCGTACGCTGACAGCCTCCTCCTTGAATGCGATCCTGAGAACATCGTGGATGCGCTGCAAGCGGTCGATGATCTCCGCGACAGCATGACCCGTTTGTACACGGCGTCCAAGATGCGAAAGCAAAAGTGGATGGAAATGATGCCTTTGAACATCAAAGACATTGCCGACAAGGAAGCCGCCCTCAACTTGACTCAAGTTGAGGGTCACTAAACTAAGGCCCACTACCCGGCGGCAGAAGCCAACGACGACAAGATGGATGAAACGCTGCCTCGTGCACCTGACAGGTAGGTGCGGGTTGCGGGGAATTCAGGGTTGTTTGATAAACTAGTTGTCGCTCAGGTAGCCCCGGCGTTTCAGCCAGAACCCTTTCGCCTCCCCGACGTCTATGTCCCTTCGGGTGGCCTTACTGGCAAAATGCAACGCGGTTCGATCCCGCGGGGGGGCGCTACCCCTTCCCCGCCGACAGCACCTACCGCCGCTCACTCACCACCCGACTGCCCCTTTTCGGTCTCCGACCACACGTCATCGGGCCACGACTTAGCCGATTCCCCAGGTTCGTCCCTCCAGGTTCCACCTGTCGACCCGACCTCTAATCGCGCTCCTCGGGCTACGCAGCCCGAGCACCCAACGACACCCGCAGTACCTACGGTGGCTTCCCCGGCCGCTGTTCGCCCTTGTGCAAAGCGCGCAGCTACGCTGCCCGCAGACGCCCCTTCTCCGACGCGACAGATTCGCGAGGGCACACATCTGGCCCCGGCAGGCCCGCCAGGTGAGCCCGTCTCGCTACCGCCAATCACCCCTCCTACAGATAACCGCGCCACTCGTCACTCTGATCACGACACTGGGTTCGCCAAGCGTGTTACCGAAATGAGAAAGGAACTACGCCTCATTGAACACAAACTGTCGGACAGATGCTCTAGGGCTAAGTTGCGCCAATGGGTATTCAATATGGTCACGATCATGGAGCTCCAGTTCTCCGACGGGTACCTTGGTTCGTTCGAGCGCATTGTTCCACAACTGTCGTGCGCTTTTACGGGCCAACTCCGCATCACTTACGACAAGGCATGGGCTAGCGATGAGTTGGACGGGTTAGATTTCATGGGAATCGTCGCATGGGCGGAGGCGCTCCTCCTGCCCGAGCTATTAACGGAATCACACGTCGCTCTCACCAAACTACACGAAGGTGGCTTCCGCCAAGATAAGCGCTCCTTGCAGAATTATTACCACGCCATCAAGTCTGAATTTCGCAAAGTCCCCGAGCTCACCGAGCGCGAAAAGTTAAACTTGTTTCGCAAGGGACTCTCCGATGAACTCCGCGCCCGTGCACACTCTCGGCGCGAGTCGGGTACTGTGTTCGAAACAATGGAGGATTTGTTCCGCTACCTGCAATTGGACGAAGCGAGGAAAGTTGTCGCCGCTCGTGGCAAGTCCTTGACGGACAAGCACGATCGACATCAGAGGGGAGGTTACGCTAACCAAAAGTCGAGGTACCCATTCAAGCGCCCCGCGGATACTAAATACCCGGGTAAGGACCTTGCATTCAATCGCGTCCAGTCTACCAACTCACCCCCCTCCGATTCTGACCCTGATTCTTTCTCTTCGCAGGGAGTAGCCACCAACGACGGCGGGGAGATGAACTCTTGCCCAGCCAAGAGCCCCAAGCTGGTGCCAAACAGTAGTCGCAACCCGGCCGGTGGCCGAGGTGGTGGAGGACGTAGTGCGACGCAGCCGGCGCACAACGGCAAGCTGGGTGGATCGCCAAGGCCGCAGGTCCTCAGTTTGCAAGGTGCTGATCGCACGTTCGGGAAAGGCTCTATTAGCCGCGGCGCGGGCCGTGGTGGTCGCGGAGGATACGGACAGGGTGCTGGTCGGGGCCGTTCACAGCCCAGCGGGCCGCGGACCCCCGACTTTTCGGGTCAAGACCCCCAGAACGCCATGCATATGAACAAATCGGTCAGCGTCGGGCAGACCATCTGGCTTCAGAATGGTGCTCGCTGCTTCTTCTGCTTCCGCTACATGAGGACATGTGTGCGGTCGCTGAATGCTGACGGACGCTGCCGCACGCGGGACTTGCCTAACTGGCCGGCCCTCAATGAGACTACGTGTCCCGACTGGGCCCTTGATGGCAACGGTCCCATCCCGATTTGGGAATAGGAATCGGCCGGTCAGGTATTGACAACCCTAGATCGTGTACTTAGCGGCGATAAAGTAGTAGTAGTCGAGCCACTTGAGCTCTTGTTACAAGTTCAAGAGGAACTGTTTTCTAACTTGGGCTTAACCCCAACCATTGATGTAACTTCTACTAATACCTTGTCGTCCCCTTGTCCACTGAAGTTCTCTACAGAGTTTGGCATGCGTGTCTCCATCGCAAACGAGTTCATATACGCTCACCCCATTCCGGAAGACGTCGTGTCGGTGTTAGAACACTATTGGGAATGCAAAAACGATGCACCCTTCGACACATCCGGTATGTTCATCCTCCCGAAAAACGCAAGTAACGATAAACATGTCTCCAGTCTCCTCCAAGGTATGGAGTTGTTCAAGGAGTATCAATCGTGCGATCACCATATGAAACCCCGCCCCAAGGGGTCACCTTCGAATAAGGTCGCCATCCAAGTATGGTATGACCCCCCCGACTCCGAACGGGCCGTCCAAATCAAAAAGGATTGGCATGCGATCAACGACGTGACCAAGGCAGTATACTTTGGCCCCGCACCTGAGGAGGGCATCCCCAGTCCGGTTGAAACCCGTCGAAAAAAACACTGGTGGTCGGAGGCATTGGATCCCAAAGTCCGCGTAAAACAAATCGCTGCCAGACGGTCAACGAAGTGCATCCGTCGCAATCACGCGCAACGAAATACGAATTCTTCCCCCGTGCTCATGACGCGAGCCAATCGGGTATACGAAGTCAACTCCGCTGCTGCCCCCGATATGCTATTCAACGCCCGATCAGGAGCGAAGCAATTACTCACATTGGCAGACTCCGGCGCGACAGGTTGTCTTATGGAAAAGCAAACGGCTGAGGATCTCGGTTTGCACATCCGCCCTTGGGAAAACGAACGCGACGGATTCACTTGCGCTAACGACGGGATTATCAAAAATCGCGGGACGGTCTCGCTCCCTATACACATACAACGATATGTTGGCAAAGTGTTCGCCCATGTCGTCGACAAACTTCCCGGAGGATTAGACCTAATCCTCGGGTCCGACTGGATGCGCGACGAAAAGGCCGTCCTAGACTACGATCGCATGACATTGTCGCCCAAACGGTACGGCTGCTGTTTGACACCTATAAACAGGCAGCGGGACGAAACGGCTCATTCGTTCTTCACTATGGCACTTTCGGGCAAGTTGACTGACGACCCAGTCATTACTGGTCGCAAGGCAGCAAAGCTTTTGAAAGCTGGCACTAACCATGTCATGGTCAATGTCTGCGAATCCCGAGCGGATTTACCGGCGTCTAACGTAACTGCCGATGAACGGGCGAAATTGCTGACAAAATTATTGCCTTCCGACGGGCCTTTACCTGGTCCCCCGGTGGCAAGCATGGATTTCGAAAATTGGATCCGCGACAACATACGGGACCACGATGATAAAACACTCACCTCGGCCAACGACCTGCGCGCTCTCCTATGGCAGTATCGCAAAGTCTTCAACAATTTGCCTATGGGGACTCCTAACCATCGAGTTATTCCTCACGTCATCAAAACGCAAGACAATGCTTACGCACCATATCACAGAAATCGTCGCATAAGTCCAGCTGAGACTTTACTATGTGAGGAATACGTCTCCGACCTGTTGCAGCAAGGATTCATCGCCCGAGCTCGTCCCCGTACGGTGCGCCAATTATGATCATAGCAAAACCGGGTGGAACGGGATACCGTGTTGTTTGCGATTGGCGAGCACTCAACAACATCACGATCAAAAATAGGTATCCCCTTCCCCGTATCGATGAGGCCATTGATCGTCTAGGTGGAGCTACTTTGTTCAGTTCCCTAGACCTCACGTCTGGTTATTACCAAATACGAATTTCGGACGAGGACGCGCCGAAGACTGCGTTCACTACCCCAATGGGTCAGTTTGAATTTAAAGTCCTTGGGATGGGTTTGGCAAACGCGCCGGCCACATTCCAAGCGGTCATGAACCAAATATTCGCGCCCTACTTGCACAAGTTCGTCGTGGTCTACTTAGACGATATCTTGGTTTACGGACGCACTCCGGCGGAGCACTTAGCCAACTTGGCCACGGTTCTCAACGTCCTCCAGGACAACGAATTCTACGCGAAACTCTCCAAATGTTCCTTCAACAAAACGGAAGTTAAATTCCTGGGTCATTACATTGGACGCGACGGAATTAAAGTTGATCCACGCAAGGTTAGCATAGTCCGTGACTGGCCTACTCCGAAAACGGCGAAAGAGATCGGCTCATTCCTCGGTTTGTGCAATTATTTTCGCAAATTTATCCAAGGCTATTCGTCTCTCGCTGCCCCGCTTCAAACCTTGTCTAACATCAAGGGTGAACTAGGCTCCTTGTTCAAAGAATAACATCTCGTCTCATTCAAAGGCCTCAAGGAAGCTTTGCTATCCGCTCCAGTCCTCGCGCTGCCGGATTTCAGCAAACCTTTCGAAGTCATTACCGACGCATCTTTGCTCGGTACCGGCGCGGTGCTCTTGCAAGATAAACACCCCATTGCCTTCGCCAGCAAGAAGTATATCCCAGCGGAGCTGAACTATACTACGACGGAACAAGAGATGCTAGCAATCGTTCACGCGTTGACCGAGTGGCGATGCTACCTCGAAGGTTCCCACATGACATTGGTCACTGACCACAATCCGCTCACGTATTTTGACACCAAGGCGGTCCTTTCACGACGCATGGGCCGATGGCAGGAGGACCTGGCGCCCTTCAGCTATACTTGGGAATATCGCGCGGGTCGCAATAATATGGCAGACCCGGTCAGTCGCAATCCTAACCTCTCTGCCCCCGTCGACGTCGCGGTTGCGCACCAGCTGTTAGTTTTCTCTCTCTTGGTCAGCGAATGCAGGCCTCGATCGAGAAAGCAGCGCCCTTGCAGTCGGTCCCGCGGTCGTGGATATCCTTCCCCGCCCACCGACTGTCCTCCCCGTCCCTTCGGTTCCGGTCAAGGAAACGCGACGACGCAGTCGGCATACGCCCGCTGCGTCGACTCCCTCCTCTTCGTCCATCATGGATCGAATTTTGGCTGGATACAAACGAGACTCGAACTTCACGCCGGGCTGCAAGCGCCTTCGCGATAAGTTTTCCAGGAACGGTTACTGGTTCAAGAAGAACAAGTACGGACGCGAGTTTTTGTGTGTCCCCCTTGACGCAGCCCTTCGCCTGGACATTATCCGCGAAGCTCACGACCCTATGTACATGGGCCATTGCGGTCGCACCAAGACATTGGAGTTGGTCACCCGCACTTTTACTTGGGCCAAAGTCACGGCAGATGTTACTGCCTTCGTCCAACAATGCCATAAGTGCCAAACGAACAAGCCCGGAAGAGTCCATTCAGAACACCCCATTTCGGGCGTACCTTGGTTACGACCCTACGACACCGCTTAAAGCGGAGGTCGAATCGAAATGTCCGGCTGCCAACAATTGGTGGGCCGATCACATTGAACGACAAGATCAATGCAAGGCATGCATGCAAGCCGCTCAAGATCGGCAGAAAGCCCATTACGATAAGCGACGAACGGAGGTTTTCTTCAACCTTGGGGATAAAGTTCTCTTGTCCACCCGCAATATGAAGTTCAAAGCAACGGGTAAACCAAAATTTACGCCTCGTTTTGTTGGCCCCTATACGATTACGGAATGCATTGGTCCACGCGACGAGGTCACCGGAGTCGTCCGGCAAGTCACGGCGTGCCGCTTGGCTTTGCCCAAGATGATGCGTATCCACCCCGTGTTTCACGTGGGTTTGATAAAGCATTGGCGCTCCGATGGCGTTGTCCATGTTGGACAACCGCTGGAGTTTGACTCCGACGGCGCTCCGATTTGGAGTATCCAATGCATCATGCGTGAGAAATCGCGTGTCATAGGCACTTCCAGCAAACGGCGTCTCGAATACTTGGTCCGATGGCAAGACTTCGGTATTGAGCAAGACACTTGGGAACTCGCCAAAGCGGTCAAGAAAAGTGCGCCTCACGTCGTCGATGCATGGAAATCACGTGTTACGCCCGTTATGTCCCGACGTACGTCGAAAAAACGGGCCCTTCACCAACCCATCGCACTCGACGCATACGAAACGGCGGTTAGATTGCTTTATTTATAAAGTTATCTTTCCCGGAGTACTCAAAAGGGATGTTAAATGGTTCTCTCCGAAACCAACTTGATTCATCAAGTATATTTTGAGCACGGCACATACGACTACGACTGGTATTCACATCCCACTTCCTTACGATTATTTGCGGGGTCCGCATCTCTTCTGGAGGGGGGGGAGTATAACGGTACAGAACCCTTCACGGGTATGGTACTGTATCATGTGCGTTCGTCACGTGGCTTACGGGTGAGGTGTACCCGTATGCCTTGCTGGACGGCCAGAGTACCCGTGAAGGGTTCTGTACCATTACACTCTGCATGACAGCCAAAAAGTAATGATAACGCCTGATGGGGCGTGGTGTTAAGGGAGCCCGTCGTACGCGGGTGGGGAGCGGTCTCCTACCTCAACTGGACAAGGTACCATCGCGGTTGACGACGACCTGCAACGCCAAGAGCGACCGAAGGGGGAGTCGAACCCCCGACTCTTCATTCTGAGAGTGACTCAGTCTACCACTAGACCAATGTATATCACTCAAAGAGGCTCAAGGAAGGACCGTCTCCCATCTACACAAATGACATGCTGGAACTGCAATGGCTATGGACACAACTCAATCACTTGCCCTAGTCCCACCACAGAGCTGAAGTACAGGCCCCCACCGTTCTCATCCACATCTGCACGTCGAGGATCCTCATCACCCCCCAAGGATGCAGCCAAGAGGTCCTCCAGCAAGTCCAAGTCACCTAGGAGAGACAGCAGAGCATCTGCCAGAGACCCCAGAGGACGCCGTGACAGACGTGGGCATGCCCATGTTGCAGATGATGACTGTTCCACCTCCCAGTCCAACACAGACAATGAGGATGAGCACAACTTCATGGCCTTAACTTCTGATGACCCACAGCCCCTCCAGTTTGCTGACTCAAGAGGCAAGTCCACACCCCTGCCTGACTCACATGCTCCCATGGATGACACTGCTTTCTCTGGACCCACACATGATCCTGATTCTTGCCATATTAGGAGAGATGAGTCTATGCCAGACCTAGTTTCCAGTGATGGCACTTCTGATGATGATGATGATAAGGGTGCCCATGCCCAGTTCCAGACAGCCCTCCTGACAGAGTGGATTTTAGACTGTGCAGCCCACTCCCACTGCACCAGTAACCCGTCCATCTTGCATGACAGTCAGGATCTCCCCCAGCCTATTAACCTCCACCTGGCAGACCTTGGAGCATCACCACTGCTCTGCCTCCAGAAGGGAAAAGCCAACATCAGGGGTCACCTTGGATCTCTGATCACACTCAACGATGTGCTCATTGCTCCACCCTTGACTGTGGTCAACATAATCAGTCTGCATGCAGCACACAAACTCTGCCCCAACCTCCAACTCCATGCATCCAGTGTTGCTGCTACCCTCTCCCTCCCCACTGCCAAGGGCTCCAAGACTATTCTCTTATGCCCTAAACGGCATGGACTCTACATCACTAGCACCTCTAAGATCCCTCCCTCTTCCCCATACCCCTGTAATCCCCTTCCTTCTGTCATCATGATGGTCACCCAACAATACCCCTGGAACATCTGCTACAATGATGATGCTGCTGCCAGTTGCACCATTCCCCATGACAGTGCCAGCAGCTCTAGCAGCCTACCAGACCTGGTTCCAGCAATTGGTGAGGATGACATGCCTGACCTTGTTCACCCCATCGTTCCCTCCATGATCCAGTCAGACAATGGGGGGGAATTCTCACCACACCAACATGACCTGCTGGAAGATGACTTGTATACCACATCATCCCATGACTTCATACCAGACACTGATTACTCCACAGCCCCTAGCCAGCAGATCCCCACTGTTCCCCATGATGAGCTGTGTAACCTGACAGAAGCACAAGCCAGAAGAGAGATGGACCTCCTGCTGGACCAAGCCAGAACCAGCTATGAGAGTCCTTATCCTATTGATGGACAGGGGTCCTGCACCCAAAAGGAGCTCTCCCAAGCCCTTAGGTTTGACCAATGGATTCACTCAGCTACTTCTCTCTCCCCTGACCAGCCCCTTGCCCATGTCAACATGAACACCCACCCAGTCCATTTCCTGAACAACTCTGGCCTCTCCAGGACCAAGTTTGGAACCCTGCTGAATACCCTCAACAATTCCCCTTCCTCCCTTAGAGCCTTCAGCATCAGACCTAGACAGCCTGTCCCCATCCTCATTGCCCAGCTAGCCACCAAGTTCTCTGCCCTTCTAGCTGCTGAAATGTTCAAGTTCCCCAGCAGACAGATGCACAACAGTCACTTCTCAGTTTGTGGACCCCTCCTCAAGCATGTCAACAGATTGCAACACATGGTCCACATATACCCCACTGTCTCCACAGCTGACAGGCCCACCATTCAGTGGGCCATATGCCTACAAGCAGCTACGGTCCAAGCACATGCAAGGGTACTGGTTTCCTGGCCTAAGATGCTCATGCACCCCATCAGCTGTGTGAATCCTGTATCAGCTATTAAGCACTTCTAAGAGTGGACAGAGATGTATGCAGCGGAGACAGACGCGCCAATCTATACACAGAGACGAGAATAACGTTACAAGCAAGGACGTACACTAAAGGACACCAGCGGTGGGCGAAGTGGATGCCTGTAACCTGAATAGACCCTAAGTCCGGATCTTGTCACCCTGACACCGTTTAACACAGGACATGTCAGGGAGAGACCGATAAGACACAGAGAGACAGGCAGTCAATAGGAAGCTGACACTGAGTCACTAAAGGATGACTCAGTTCTACGGGAAGCTATCACTATGGGAAGCTATCAGGGCCGATAGTTCTAAGGGAGTACATAAGTAGTCACCAAGTCATAAAACGCTTGAGAGCACCGCAATTCATGCTGACACTCCACCTATGACACAGGTGACATACAATACTACTACTCCACCTATGGCACTGGGGACATAGAACTATATGTAACAGATTAAAAAAAAATTAAAGAACTCCGAAAAAACGAGAGAACTTCAAATGTAACCCAAAGGGTGTAAATGAAGGAATGGACCAAGGCAAAATACCAAAGAGTGCCAAGGGAGAAAAGAGGATAACCGAATATCAATGACGGGTAACAACGGTATAGAAAACCCGATCCGGGAATAGGAACCTAATGCCATACAATGATAACCAAAAAACAAGAAACGTATGTAACCAAAAAACTAAAAAATGACCCTAAGAAGTAGCGGTCATTCCAAGCATACGGACAAACCGCCAGAACACAGCAGGATCAAGGGGCTTGGTGAAGGGGTCAGCACAGTTATCCACAGTGTTAACATAGGCAACAGCCAGTTGGCCATCCTCCACCAGCTCCTTGATGTAGTGATGAATAACATCAATGTGCTTGCTGCGAGGCAGAAGCTGCCAGTCAGTGGCCCAACTCAGGGAACCTAAGTTGTCACCCTGAATTGTAACCAAAGCACAAGGCAGACCCAGATCCACCCTCAATGTCTTCAACCATTGGACCTCCCTGGCAGCCTGGGACAGGGCCTGATACTCAGCCTCACTAGAGCTAATAGCAACAGTAGGCTGTCGCTTGCTCATCCAGTTAACAATGCACCCACCAGCTAGAACTGCAAGGCCAGTCTGAGATCTCCTGTCAGACCCATCATCAGCATAAGATGAGTCACTAAAGACAGTAAAAGTGAAATCAGGGCTGTGGGTGTAAGTGAGACCCAGGTGAGAATGTGTTCTCAAATACAAGAGTAACCGTTTGGCAGCCCCCCAGAGAGGGACTGTAGGGTGAGCAGAGAACCTGGATAAATAGCTAACAGCAAAGGAAATATCAGGCCTGGTGCAAGTGGCCAGGTATAGCAAAGCACCTACAAGAGAGAGGTACTGGCTATTAGACGGCAGGGGCTCTCCAGGGGCGTCAGAAACAGTGGATTTGGCCATGGGAGCAGCAAACTTGGGTGGGGCAGCAGCTGTAAGACCAAACTGCTCCACCAGATCAACAATGTAGGTGTGCTGAGAGAGATTGATCTGAACACACCTGCCTTCAGAGTCAAGGGTAACATCCATGTCCAAAGAGAGGAACTGAATTGGAACACCCATCTCTTTGACCTCCCAGCCAGCTGCTTCCATTGCCTGGATCAGCAACACATACCTATCCAGCTCACTAAAAGCACAGATAAAGTCATCAACATAGGTCAGGACATAGCTCCACCCACCATCAGAATCCTTCCTAAAGTACAGAGCAGGTTCTGCCTTGCACATAGTAAAGCCATGAGCAACCAGAACCCGCTTGACATCCCTACTCCAAGCTCTGGGTGCCTGCTTCAATCCATAAAGGGACTTGATCAGTTTGCAGACAAGTGGAACACCGTTAGGACCAAGGTGCCTAAAGCCCTCAGGCTGGTGGCAGTACAGGTCCAGACCAGGCTCCAGCTTGGCATTTAGGAATGCAGTCTTGATGTCTAGCTGCCGAACAAACATCTTCCTATGAGTGATGGCAGCCAGGAGCACCCTAAGACCTGCTTTGGAGGAGACAGGGGCATATACATCATGAAAATCCAGCCCAGGACGCTGCAGAAAACCACGGACCACAAAACGTGCCTTGAAGCGTATAGTACCATCAACACCAATCTTCTTCACAAATAACCACCTGCCAGACAGGATCTTCTGCTTACGAGGCTGTGGAGTGAGAACCCATGTACCATGGGCATGAAGGGAAGCCATCTCATCCTTCATGGCAAGAAGCCATTGATCCCTGTCAGGGTTGGTATGCAACATGGCAGCTTTGTAGGTCAGTTCAGTGGTGGATGCAACAGATGCTCCCACGTACAAGCAGTTTACTTGTACATGGGCAGCGGGGGTATCAGCAGTATCAGCAGTAACCATTAGTAAAGCCCCCAGTGCAGAACTACTGCCTGGTTGAACAGGGCCGGCCTTCTTTGCCTCTAAATCAACGAAGCCTGGGTCGACCGGAACACCCCAGCCATACGCAGTATCGGAGCCTGACCACGGTTCAAGATCATCACTTGCATCATCTGCAACGGCTACATCATCACCCGGACTCCTGAGTAATCTATCAGAGACGGCAGGAGGTGAAGCGTTCACCAACTCCATCGAACTATCAGTGATGATGGGAGTATGATGACTAGTAGGCAATGGATCTAACAAAGGATCCACTATGGTCTGAGTTGGTGTAAATCCAACGACTTCACCGACGGAATGTGACGCAGAGGAGGGCCTGGCGACCCCCTGAGATTCGGCTAAGATTTTGTCCGTAGGAGCCGCAGAAACTCGCCCGCCCAGTGTGTTCTCACGCAAAACAGTACCACTGGCCCCCGACCTAGGTCGCAGAGTCATCCTATGGCCAGGACAGTGGTCAACAATTGGGGAAGACAAAGGGTCTAGGGAATCAACCGCAACCTCAGGCATGTGTCCGTTGATGGCGGCAGGGATGCTAGAGACATATGGCGACCCAGCATAGGGAGTTAGCCCAGGAATGCAGTTATGATCAAACTGCTCATAGAAGAGTACATCACGACTCTCTACTACCTGGCGCAACTTAGGAACCCAAACAAAATAACCCTTACTCACCAGAGAATACCCAACCAGTCTACCAGATAACGCCCTTTCGTCTAGCTTATTACGTTTCTTCCCATTGACTAGAGTAACATAGCAGGGGCATCCAAACACACGTAATAACGACACATCAGGTTTTACCCCATAAAACAACTCAAAGGGTGTCTTGCGTCCCTGGTTAGGCAGACGGTTTCTAAGGTAACAAGCAGCCAGGAAGGCATAGGGCCAAAAGGACTTAGTAAGCTTAGACTCCAAGTGGATACTCCTAGCTATATTCTGAAGGACCCCATTATACCTTTCCACAGTTGCATTCTGCTGTGCAGTGTATGCCAAAGACAACTCATGTACTGCCCCAACCGATTCTAACCAATCCTCGAACCATTTAACTATAAACTCTTTAGCCCTGTCAGATCTCAGACACTTAAAGGCAAACCCCTGCAGCTGATTTGACCATCTGAGGATGATAGTCTGGACTGCTAAGGGAGCTTCATCCTTGGTCCTCAAGCACAATACCTCAGCATAGCCAGAGAATTGGTCTACAAGGCACAAGATATAAAACTCCCCACGAAGACCCCTAATATGAACCGGTCCCATGATATCCAAGTGAAGGCGTTGGAGGGGTGCAAGGACCTCAGTCATGCTTTCTTTAGGAAAAGGGAGACGCTTTCCCTTAGCCTTTTGACAAGCATCACATGGGATCTTACCCATCTTTTGTACTTGATGAAGGCTGAGGGGTAAGTTCTTAACCATACCACGCTTGACAAGGTTGTGCAAGGCATCATAACCGGGATGACCCAGTCGCCTATGCCACAACCATGCAGGAGTGGTAGGGATAATAACTCCACCGTCCTCATCAACATCAAGTGCAAAAGCTGGATAATATTCAGCAACCCTCAAACAACGACTGGAGGTGTGACAAGGCCTACATGCAAACTTATACACACCATCACTGGAAGCAGGAAAGGACCAGAGCACAGAAGAGCCCTGAGTGGCAGTACAACTAATACTATCAAAAGCAATCTTGCAGTGGAGGGAATGAGCTACAGCATTTACGGACAGGAGATTTACTGGACAGTGGGGTATGTATAGAACATTGGTTAAGGTGATTGATGTTGGTAACCAATCACTACATAACACAATGGACCCCATACCCTCTGACCGTTGAATCACCCCATCAGCAAATCGAACTGCAGGCCCAACAGCAGAGGATTCAAACACAGTGAACAACGACCTATCACCTGTGATTGACATCCCAGCTCCCGAGTCCACATGCCAGATACCTTCAGAAAGACTTGGGCTGCAAATGTTTGAGAACTTAGTCGTGCAAGAAAATAGGACAGAGCTTACCTCCTAGTTCTTTGAAATGGCGTACCCATCGATCTGAGCCTGCAAGGACGACAGCTGCTTACGTGTAAGCGACCCTGGAAGGGCCAAAGCTACGGGCACCGGTTCAGATCCAGGTGCACGTCCCTTGGCCTTTCTGAGTTCCGGATACTTTGTAAAGCAGCGGTCTTCCGAGTGGCTCGTTTTCGAACGACAGGGTCCCCAAGTGCAATCCAAGCGCCTCTTGGTGCCCCCGGAACTCTGAGAACCAGATCCCTTGCCCCGCTGGAAAGCAGCATTAGCAGGGATCTGGGGAGGGTCGCGGGACCAGCCAGGATGCCTTGGATCAGACCTGGGGAGAGACACATTTAAGAAATCTAACGATCTATAAGCATCAAGACAAGACCAGTAGTCTACGGTCTTGTGCTGGTACAACTCAAAGCCAAACTGGAGGCGCAGCGAATCGAATCGAGGGTGAGTGATGCCATTGATTATAGTGTGCATCGCGTGACGCTGCGGCTGCGGGTATCCCGCACTGCGAAGATCAGTGCACAACTGCCGCACCCTGCGAAAGAACACATCCACGGGTTCAGAGTTGTTCATGGTCACACTACGAAGCTCAACAAGCATGAGGGGAACCCGAGCAGCAAGGGCATCAGAATGCTGCCTCTTGATATGCAGTAAGATATCGCGAGGTGTAGGAAAATCCTGATACACCTGTACCATCGGTTCCGTCATGTGCGCGAGCATCATGGTGAGACACATGAACTCCTGGCGTGCAAGGGGCAGGGTACTAAATCCTAACAGTGCAGGATCTACACGAGTCTGACTAGGAGAGGCAGGTGGTGAGGCAACAGGCGAAAACGGCGTGGCATCATACATAGCGCGAACCGACAGAAAGTACTCGGCAGCGATGCCAGCATCATATGCACGCTGGTCATCAAGGTTCTCAATCTCATCCAAAGAACTCGCAACATTTACGAGTAGCTCAAAATCTGGCCTAGGAGGTACAAAGCTGAGAGGAACTTTGGCAAACTGGTACTTGCGTAGATTTGCATTTCGAACTCCCAATCCACCAAAGGTAGCACCACCAGGAGGGGGGTAGTCAATCCCTGCCTGCACAGGCCCCAGATAAGCACGGCATGCATGACCCAACTCAGAGAACACCATCACTCGCCTAGCCCGAGTGGCAGCCTGATCCATCCTACCGTACAAAGTGCGGTCCAAGGAGTCACCAGCTTTCTGCGCCTGGCGAATTTGGCGGCAACTCCGCACATCCATGCGCGAAGGTGTGGAGCCATCAAGCAGGTGCTCCCAGGATAAGCATCCCAGCGAGCGATTCGGGTAGTAGGGCAGGGGGGGAGGAAAAGGAGAAGGGGCAGGAGGCTGCTCCACCGGTGGAGGTGGAGGTGGATTCAGGGAGGGGCCAGCAGCATCGCTGTGGACACTCGAGGCAGCAGCAGCAGTCTCACGAGACCGCGTGTGGTAGCCAGCCAGAGCTCGCTCAGAAGGGTTGCGAACAAAGGGGAGGGGAGGAATCAAAGGACCAAGTGACGAGCTTCTCAGCAAAGTCGGCATAGCCAACTCAGGTACCGCAGGTGGATGCGGAGGAGCAGTCGGAGGCTTGTAGACAGGAGGAGGAGGAGGAGCCGACTGGTGCTCAAACACCGGAGACTCAAAAACACGAGTGGCAGTGGAAGGTGTGACTCCACCGAAGTCACCACTCCGCGCACTCTGTAGGTGTTCCTCTTCGTCGTCATCGTCATCCTCAGTGTAGTAGCCATCTTCATGCTTATGGCGAGCCAGATCAGCATTGTCATACTCAAAACGGGCATCAGGAGGCGGAGGAGAAGACTTGTATTTGATGATCTGAGTCGAGACGCAGCATAGACGCATCAGAATATCCTCTACCTCAGGAAGGAGGCGTTGGACAAGAGGAGAAGGAGGGAGAGAAATGGAGGTTTGGTAGGGGGGGATGTCTTCCATGATGGCGGAAGAAGACTCATCTAAGGCAGCAGAGGCCGCTGGCGCGCAATCATCAAGCCAATCAGTGGGAACACGAGTCTTGAACGGAAGAAAGCGGTCGCAGCCATTGGATACAATGACGCTCTCCATACCGCGCGACCAAGACAAACCATTCTGTGGGGTTAGCTTTTCGAAGCCGGCAGGAGGCCCACGCGGAAGTTGCATTATAAAGCAGTGGTAGATCGAGATGAAGCCCAGAACCTATCAGCTATTAAGCACTTCTAAGAGTGGACAGAGATGTATGCAGCGGAGACAGACGCGCCAATCTATACACAGAGACGAGAATAACGTTACAAGCAAGGACGTACACTAAAGGACACCAGCGGTGGGCGAAGTGGATGCCTGTAACCTGAATAGACCCTAAGTCCGGATCTTGTCACCCTGACACCGTTTAACACAGGACATGTCAGGGAGAGACCGATAAGACACAGAGAGACAGGCAGTCAATAGGAAGCTGACACTGAGTCACTAAAGGATGACTCAGTTCTACGGGAAGCTATCACTATGGGAAGCTATCAGGGCCGATAGTTCTAAGGGAGTACATAAGTAGTCACCAAGTCATAAAACGCTTGAGAGCACCGCAATTCATGCTGACATCCTGGGGGCAGAGTAATGTGTGTCAACAACCTCAGCATGCACTGCGTCGGTATTTAGTACTTCTTTGAGGGTCGTTTGAGACAAAGAAAATCCTGCTTGAATTGTTCGTTTGATTCATTCTTAGATTCAATCGGAGATAACCTTGATTCAATCGATCTTTGTTTCCTGTTTGAATCAGTCGGCCATCAATCCTACCGATTGAGATCCGTTTGAAACAATGTCGTCTGAAGTCTGTTGCAATCAAAGTAATGCTCAAGTACAGATTAATCAAGCCGCCATCAACGTGCCCCTTGAAAAACGTTTGAAACAATGTTGGTTGTTTCAAATATGACTCAAACGATGTTCAAATATATCTTAATCAAGCCGTCATCAATGTGCACCTTGAAAAAGGTTTGAAACAAGGTTTGTTGTTTCCAACATGACTCAAACGATGGTCAAATAGATCTTAATCGGGGATGAATTCTGTTGAGAAACGGATTGTTACAAATCGATGATTACATGCTTTGATTCCAGTCTAGTTTCAAAAGGAAAACTATTGTGTAACCCTTGTATCATTAAAGAGTTTTACCTATAAAATAGAAATGACGCAGCTGAGAAGTTAGAACGGGGGACCGTGCCCACCTAGATATGCACTGGCCATCCGTCTATAATGATGCCTTTTTCATGCCTTACGGCTAGCACCTGTCCGCTCCCGCTCGGGTCGTTAAGCCTGTTCTTGATCTGCATACAGGCATATATGTAAGGGATGGATGGATGGATGGATGGATGGATGCATGCATGCATGCAGGATGGATGGATGGATGGAGGGAGGGAGGGAGGGAGGGAGAGGTGGAGGGAGGGAGAGGGGGAGGGAGGAGGAGGAGGGGGAGGGAGGAAAGAGGGGGAGGGAGATGGGAGGGAGGAGGGAGGGGGTAAGGGAGTAAGCGGAGGGGGGAGGGAGGGGGGAGGGAGGGAGGGAGGGAGGGAGGGAGGGGAGGGAGGGAGGGAGGGAGAGGGGGAGGGAGAGGGGGAGGGAGAGGGGGAGGGAGAGGGGGAGGGAGGGGGGAGGGAGAGAGGGGGAGGGAGGGAGGGAGAGGGGGAGGGAGGGAGGGAGAGGGGGGTGAGGGAGGGAGGGAGGGAGGGGGGGAGCCTCATACAAAATTCAAAATAGCAAGAAAGCAAGTAACCATATTTTGAAAAGTAGTCACACAACTAAGTGAAGGAAGCAAGGAAGCAGCAAGGGAGCAAGGAAGCATATTTAAACCTTGACCACAAGTCACTACCTTGAAGGTACATAGGCCAACTGCATGAGGTTGACTGAGAGCCCCTTACTTAGTTGGTGTTGTCGAGATCCCAAACAACGAGGCAACAGCGGCCTGAAACGCTGTCGCTCCAAAGGGGTGGTGTTCTCCCTGGAATCTGAACTGATTGTTCTCCCTTCTTCTCTTGCACCACCTCTGCAAAGCGCCGTACATCATCAGTGTCAGCCTTGTGGGGGACGTCCTTGTGTGACGACCTGAAGAACTGCTTCATCTGCAAAGGTTAAGTAGAAGCAATGTTGTCAAATGGCATATTACCAATATTTCTGGGTTTTTTCTGTCATGTACATTTTTTGCAGAACCCTCACTTCAACATAAGTTTGTGTGCTTACCAGCTTGGATGTTTTCTGGCCCATCTGATCAGAGAAACGTATAGGTACCTGTGCTCGCAAAAGTCCTTGGCTCTTTGAACACTGGCTGTGTCAAGCTTTCCTCTTGCGCTCATCTTGACAGGGGCCCTTGTGACGGCTTGGTAGTGAGTCCACTGCGTGTGTGCAAAAGGAAGTACATATACAGTTAGACCGTGATGGGGTATAGTGAATGGAATCAAAGATGGAGTAGATGGTTCAGATCTACTCACATGTGTTGGTTATATGACAACATATCGCCACTGTGTAGCCTAGTCAGGGGAAACTGCAGGCAGGCATTTGTCAATCATGGAGGTACATAGGCATGCATGCAGGTGTGAAGCAGGCAGGCAGCAAGGAGGTGGACCAGGTTGCGAGCAACCGAGCAAGCGGCCGAGCCGCGGTTCGGCGTCTGAGTCATGGATTGCTTGTCGACCTTGGCCTGGACATTATGAGCATGGATCGGGTCGTTAGCATTATTGTTTCGCGTCAGAAAACGATTGACGTCAATCAGGCAAGAAAGGACCAGCAGCGATTCAAACCTTCGACTTTCAAACCTGCGCAACTACCGCGGCATTCGAATCCTCCCTCTCCCTCGCAACACTCGATTGCAACACGCAATCGGCTTGCCTGAAAGCATTACATTCGCCCAAGTAAAGCTGTATACTAATCGACGATGAATATAGGTCCAGCAGGTAGCAAAGTTGAAGACAGCGGCTCTAGCAGGAGTAAAGCAGAGTAGTGGTTTGGTTCAGTGATGCGAAGCATTGTTAAGAAGGCGCACGCAACGTCTGCCATTTCGCAGATGTAGTGGTGTCTTCTTGGAAATTTGAACACGAGGAGGGTGGGGGTGGGGGGTGGGGGGGGCGGGGTGGGTGGGGTGTGTGGGTGGGGGGGTGGGTGGGGGGTGGGGGGGGGGGGCGGAGGGTTTTGCGCGACAAATTGAATAGCCGATCTAAGTTGACAAGCTTGGGGGGGGGGGGAGGAGGGGGGGGGGGGGGGGGGGGGGGGCACGGTAATCCTATCATCCTACTGTGTCGGACTCTTTCCAAACTCTTTCTCTATTCTTTTCGCTTTCGCCCCCTTTCGCACCCGAACATATAGGTACCTGACAAGTTCAGGGACCATTTTCCTACTGTAGGATAGTTTATGGGGTTCAGGATCTCAACTGGTTACGGTTTAAACAGCGCAGATCGGTAACTACTGATTTAAACTCAGAACTTCCTCGTTCCTTCGAATCTGCTTCTGATCTTGGTTTTCCTGAATCGGACTGATCACATATAGGTACCTGACAAGTTCAGGGACCATTTTCCCTACTGTAGGATAGTCTATGGGGTTCAGGATCTCAACTGGTTACGGTTTAACAGCGCAGATCGGTAACTACTGATTTGAACTCAGAACTTCCTCGTTCCTTCGAATCTGCTTCTGATCTTTGGTTTTCCTGAATCGGACTGATCCCATATGGGTACCTGACAAGTTCAGGGACCATTTTCCTACTGTAGGATAGTCTAATTATGGGGTTATGTTATAAAAATGTTTTATTACATTGATGACCTCTTTGACATATATTCCAAAGCATCCCTTATTCATATCTAAGTCTATGTAACTTAAAGGAAGTACGGTATGCAAAGATTTGAATAGTTATTCATTTAAATAATGCAGTTGTATTCACTGCTGAAATTGGGCCGAAATACCTACGGTTAATAAGCAATATAGACCCTTGTGCTAACCGTATATTCCCTTTCCTACCTTGCTGGCCCTTCACCGTGGTTCCTCTCTTCCCTGTTCCAATAAATCCGGGACGCGAACTGTTGTAGTGCTAGCTGGACTGTTGTTCCAAGCAACCGTGTACCGTACTCCTGCCCGGCTCTCAGCTGTCCCCGCGCCCAGTAGAAGATCCCTGGCAACGGAGCCCACGCACGCCAAACCCCTGAACCCACAAACTGAACCGGCCAAATGCAATTCGAGCCACCAGATTGTAAACTCGCATTCTGAACGCTACGCTACGATCCTCCTCTTCCTCTTTTTTTCTTCACTTCGACTGGAGACAACTACTAACGAGGCAACGATCACAAGGCATACATGCATCGGTGAGCAGCCCTGGTCGCCAACTGCATCTTGGCCTTGTGATCGTTGCCTCGTTAGTGCAAGCTGCTCCTCGTAGTTACACGAGGCTAGTTCGACAAATTGTACAAGATTTCGGAAATTACAGAATCCAAGCAGGGGCAAATTTGGCCCTTCAGGAAGCGACAGAGGCCTACTTGGTGGGCCTCTTCGAGAACACTAATCTGGCGGCTATACATGCCAAGCGGGTAACCATTATGCCCAAGGATATGCAGGTGCGCTATCTACAGGGGTTGGGGGTGGGGTGGGGGGTGGGTGGGCGGGGGTGGGGGGTAAGACTTGGATCCACACAAAATATGCTGCAGCTTCTGGGCAGATCCCTAGGTGGGCAGTTGGCCTTTGGTAAAAATATGCTGCAGCTGCTGGGACCCGTTCACGACAAAACACAACAGTACACTACACTACACTACACAACAGTACACAACACTATACAACACTACACAACACTACACAACACTAGACAACACTATAGAACAAGGGGGTTGGGAGGGGATGGGGGGGGGGGGGGGGGGGGGGGGGGGGGGTAGACTGAGCTACTTGAAACACTCACTCATTCACTAACTTTGATGTCTGTTTCCACTTGCAGCTCGCTCGGAGGATTCGAGGGGAGCGAAACTAGGACTTGGCAAGAAGTTGTGGTGAGTTATGTTTTCATGCCTGAACCACCCTCATGTAACAACTTAATGAATGCATGTTACTTATCAATAATATCATAATATGGCTTAGCTGAACCTACCCATACTGTAGCCCGATAAGCGCCCTTGAGGCTGCTTGCTACAGAATGGGCGGGAGATGCGATTTGCCTTGTATGGTATGCCTTAACCACCCTCATGTAACAACTTAATTAATGCATGTTACTTATCAATAATATCATAATATGGCTTAGCTGAACCTACCCATACTGTAGCCCGATAAGCGCCCTTGAGGCTGCTTGCTACAGAATGGGCGGGAGATGCGATTTGCCTTGTATGGTATGCCTGAACCACCCTCATGTAACAACTTAATTAATGCATGTTACTTATCAATAATATCATAATATGGCTTAGCTGAACCTACCCATACTGTAGCCCGATAAGCGCCCTTGAGGCTGCTTGCTACAGAATGGGCGGGAGATGCGATTTGCCTTGTATGGTATGCCTGAACCACCCTCATGTAACAACTTAATTAATGCATGTTACTTATCAATAATATCATAATATGGCTTAGCTGAACCTACCCATACTGTAGCCCGATAAGCGCCCTTGAGGCTGCTTGCTACAGAATGGGCGGGAGATGCGATTTGCCTTGTATGGTATGCCTGAACCACCCTCATGTAACAACTTAATTAATGCCTGTCAGTAATAAAAAATATGGCTTAGCTGCACCTTCCCATTATGTAGCCGCATAAGCGCCCTTGAGGCTGCTTGCTACAAAATGGGTGGTCAATGCGTTTAGCCATGTATGCATCCACCACCCTCTGCACACACTTAAGTCACCAACATGATAAGTGCAGCACATTCTAAGCAGCATTATCTTACTCATTCTAATGTTTTTCCCTTGCAGGTCATTCATGAATGCTGGCTGTTGGGAGCAAGTAAAGGACGAATATGCAGTAGTGGAGCTGCCTGGAAGCTGCCATCATGTGGTGCCAAGCTTAGCCAATGGGATATTAAGGCATGTTAGTGCCCTGAATATATAGTAGCATGGAGCAGTAATCATAGGGTGACTTTAGTTTGGGTTTTGTTTATGAGGGTTTAAAGGTACTGCCTGTCCTTGTTGACCAGGACAGGCAGTACCTTTAAACCGTCATACAAAAAAACCAAAAATTTAATTTGAAATTTCAAGCACAGCAGTAGATAGGCCTATTATCCCTTCCACCACCTTGGACAATAGCCGGGCCTGGTAGTTGACAATATACAGCCTTCTTGTGCGATACCCACGAGAGCACTGTATTGTATTCATCAATTGTGCGATACCCACAACGATGAATACTTTCCCGACTCCTGAATTAGACCTAACTTCCAGCCAGCTCCATTAGGTTGTACAGCTTCCAGCCATGGCTTGTACAGCTTCCAGCTAGCTCCTTCGGTTGTAGAACTTCCAGCCAGCTTCAATAGACTTTCACTTTGTGTGACAGGTTGTACAGCTTCTAGCCAGATCCATTAGGTTGTACAGCTTCCAGCCAGCTGCATTAGGTTGTACAGCTTCTAGCCAGCTCCATTAGGTTGTACAGCTTCCAGCCAGCTCCATTAGACTTTCACTTGTGTGGCAGGTTGTAAAGCTTCCACCCAGCTCCATTAGGTTGTACAGCTTCCAGCCAGCTCCATAAGTGCGTGAAGGAGGGGGCAGGAAGAGTGCAAGCTTACTTGGTGAGTTTGGGGGGCTAGTTGGGTGGGGGGAGGTGGGGGGTGATAAAAACTTTGTGTGCCAGGTTGTATAGCTTCCAGCCAGCTCCATCAGGCTGTCTCTCTGTATATTAGGTTGTTGTGTAGCTTCGAGCCAGCTAAGCCGTCCTCAGCAGGAAAATTAAATATATGATAACAATTTGTTTTCTGGCATTATATTTGTTTCCTTTCTTGTAAAAGTTTCTTTCCTACCATTGTCCAAAGTGCGAGTACTTAAACACGCACACACACCCTACTTGGGCTGTTTCCAAACTCCTACATTCAACTTCAACTTGGTTACATAGCCAGACTTCAACTTGGTTACATAGCCAGACTTCAACTTGGTTACGTAGCCAGACTTCAACTTGGTTACATAGCCAGACTTCAACTTGGTTACATAGCCAGTTGTGACACTTGAGATTACAGCCATCATCTTGCTAGCACCTACACCCCACCCTAGATTTTTGTCTAGCCAATGAAAGCACAACTAATGTACTACAAGGTACGGATTTGTGCCGGTTATCGCTAGGCGCTCGCCCGCCTCGGATTCAAAGCTTCCTACCTCTCGGCAGCCTACATATGGGAGCTTAGCTACATTTCGAAGTGCAATATCTTCGACCACCTTGAATTCCGTTTGATATTGTCTTGATTGACTTCCGTCGGATTCAATGAATAAGCTGCTTGAATTGAATCACTGATTCAAACTGTTTTCAAGGTACCCTGTTTCAAGGGGAAAACCGCTTGATAGGGGTTCATTGATTCAAACCAGTTGATTCAAACGATTTCAAAGGTCTGCCTAAATACCGACGTGGAGCCCTATGGATTTCACATTCATCAACATACTGGACACCCCAAAAATGTCTAGAAAATCTTTCTCCACCCTCCTGGAGAAACTCCACAGCCAACTGGACCTTGATGGATACCCAGCATCTGGTACCTAACTTTCCCATATTTGACATTCTTGTTTTAGCCATGAACACTCTAGGATTAATGTGATGCACTGTACTTCCCCATGTACTGCTGTCTTTTTGTTCTTTAGTATCTCTCTTAGCTTCTACAGCATGTCTGCAATTCTCTAATTTAGGGTAATCCCAAATTATGGGGGGAATCATTCCTATCTGACAGACATCCTGGCAGCCCCACTGGCAGCTACCTGGCAGCTTCTCCTGTGCCTTAGCCTGTCTCCTATGCTGCCCTGACTCTTGAGTATAGTCCAATAGCCTCCCATAGTATTAGTAGTCTACTCTGAGTTAATGATACCTTATAGATGACTTTGGAAGTACCTCCAGTCAGCATATCTCTCCATCTGGATTGATTACATGAGCCAGCGGGGGACGTCTACCTTAAAGAAGTTGCTTACAGCCAGTCAGTCTTTTATACTCCTAGTTCCTCTCATGCTTTCCCCTGCAGCCTTCCTGGCCCCTAGCAGACTTTGACCTAAAGATCCCTGCCCTCAATGTGCCGTACCCCCTTGGATCCTGCCCCAAATAATTTATTATTTACAGCTCCCTTTGCCAGCCGTTAGCATATCTAAATAGCCCTGTCAGCCTTTATACTCCTGTATTTTCTGTATGCCCCTCAGCTAATTCCAGGGATTCTTGTACCCAAGAATACCTTGAATTGGGGGGGATGTTATTGTCCGTCGAGTCGGACACTGAGTTGGCATAGCGCGCGCGTGGTCCTATGGCTCCAGGACCCGGGTTACCTGCCGCCGGGCCATAGGCTAGCTATGGCCCGCACGTGTCTTCGGAACCTTCCTGAAGACTTCCTTTTCTATATAGCCGCACGAGTTGCGATGATAAGCTATCTGCTCTTCAGTCTTCACTGTGTAACAACTCTATCGATTGAAAAAAATCACCACCCTACCAAATGGAACCAACTGACCCAAGGAGGGACATATCACACTGACTTAGCTGCCGTCTTCACCAGATACAGAGCTGCTCCTGCCGCCACCAACACTATTTATCCCCTCCTCTACCAAGCTGCAGCTGCCCTGGGCATCACTCACCATCGTACTTCTAACCCTCTTAGCTACGACCAAAGCCTCACCAGCTTCTCTTCTACCAGCCCTGCTGATCAGCTCTTTGGCTCTAATCAAGACCCCTTTCTTACCATCTGGACTGGGGGCTCCCTGGTGGACATCCCTAACTCCACTACACAAGCACACCAAGCACTAAGGTGGGCCCTAGCCAGTGCTGACCATGCTGAAAATATTCTCAGCCCTACCTGCACCCTGATGCTCCTTCCTGACGACCTTGCTGCCCCCTACAAAAATCTCCTCCACCACTCATGGATTCACTATATTGACTCTAGACCACAGTCTGAATTTTATACTACCTCTGAAATCTGGCTTGGCAGCAAATCTCACACTCCACCCTCCACCCAAAAACTGCACCTCATCCTTATATGCAACCCCCACAGCCAAGCTACCTACTTTCCTAAACTCCAAGATTTTATTAACCAATGGACCTACTACATGCAAAGCCTCTCCTCATCTTGGGAGCCCTCTACTATCATACCACCTCCCACTCTTACCTCCTCTGACATTGTAATTACCTACCCACCTTAATTAACTACCTACCCACGGAAAATCAAATCTCTTGTCAAAAAGCCCCGGCAATCTCTATCCCACCAACACCCTCCTCCCTCTCTTCTTACCACTACTCACCCATGTCTCCTCCTAGCTACCCCCTCCTCAGGCCTTCAGGTCTACACAGAGGGTAGCCTAATAAAAGGTAAACCAGGGCACCCTAGCAAAATAGGTGCTGCAGTATATGTCCCGGCTGCAGGACAAAGCTACATCATCAACCCTGGGGGAATAGGGTCCACCAAAACTAACAACAGGGCAGAACTGGTAGCCATCCACCAAGCCCTTCTCAATATTGACTATGACTAGGGATCGGCATCTAATATTAGTCTGTAAAAAACCCTATGTTAACTAATATTAACTAATATTAACTAATATTATAATGTTAGATTTCAGTTTTGTTTTTGCCCAAATCAACTTTTGAAAATGGAATCAAATATTGCATTGAATAATTAAGCTAGCAATGGAGCCGGATTTTTATGGGAGCCAATCTGGATGGTTACAAAAATGAAACAAAGCATTTGTAACGCGGAGCGCGGAACTAGCGTAACACGGAATTGGCCCGTGGCCTAATGCCCAATCAAAATTGGGCCCAAACAGTGTGGGCTTGGCCAGCAGAGGTAGGGTAGTAACACTAAGTCTGAATCACTAGAAAAAGCTTCGACTAGCAGCTTCTAGGCAGCTCTGTGAGCGAGCCACTAGGCTATGTCCTAGGATTTTAGTGGTGAAAGAAATTTAATTATGCTAGCTTCGAGGCGCACTAGCTTGTTTTGGGTTGGGCTGAATAGCCAGCCAGGGGAGCTGCCTAGAAGCTGCACCCCATCTCGGAAGTAGTTGCCATTTCTGCGGACATCTGCTGCTCAGAGTTGGCTACGTGAGAACTACGGTTTACTCGTTATCATCATCCATGTCAGTGTGTGTGTCTGTTTGTTTGTATGCATGTGTGTGTGTGTGTTTGTGTGTGTGTATGTGTGTGTGTGTGTGTGTGTGTGTGTGTGTGGGGGGGGGGGGGGGGGGGGGGGGGGGGGGGGGGGCAGTCCCATGGCAGTTTGTTTGTATTTGTGTGTGTGTGTGTGTGTGTGTGTGTGTGTGTGTGTGGGTGGGTGGGTGGGTGGGTGGTGGGTGGGTGGGTGGGTGGGGTGGTGGTGGGGGGGGGCAGTCTCATGTCAGTGAGATCTCGAAGTAGTCCAACGTTACTAGGCAGTCATCCTTCACGTTGGATGAATGGTGAGCCATGATCCCAACCATTTTCGCTGCCTTCACAACAGCCCCAAGAGTGCCTGGGTCATTGCTGATGAGTGATGACCATGTCGAATTGTTCATTGTAAGTGAACGTGCTCCGGTTAAGGTGAGCTAGTAGCAACTCCGGCTTCCACAGTGAGCCGGAGTTTTGCTGCATTCCATCGTCGTTCAGTTGCTTGAGCGACGTCCTACCGCGCTTGGCCGTGGCATCGCAGGGGGGCATCGCAGTCGCGCACCAACAGAAACGAAAATACGAGAACGCGCGTTGCCTAGGCAAGCTGTGAGGGTGCGACAAGGTAGGAAGATGCGAGAAGAAAGAAAGAGCAACGCCGCGCACGCGCAGAGCAGCGCGCAAGGCGCAAGAAAGAGGAAAAGGACCTGAAGTACGGGCAGTACAAAATCCGTCTAATATTAGTCGGCTCCGCCGTCTAACATTAGCCAATTTTAACTAATATTAGTTGTTAACTAACATTAACTAACATAGCCGATCCCTAGTTATTGTCCGTTGCGTCGGACACTGAGTTGGCATAGTGCACGCGTGGTCCTGGTGCTCCGTCCAGGACCCGGGTTGCCTGCCGCCAGGCCATAGGCTAGCTATGGCCTGCACGTGTCTTCGGAATCTTCCTGAAGACTTCCTTTTCTATACAGCCGCACGAGTTGCGATGATAAGCTATCTGCTCCTTCAGTTTTCACTGTGTAACGACTCTATCGATTGAAAGTTTATCGGCCCGACCGCTACCCGCAGACAGCGCCCCTGCGCCCGTGCCAAGTGGATCTGCACAAGGTGACAGTTTTCCCTCAGACTAGCTCGACGGCTTGAGTACTGCTTTTGGCCCTGGATTGCCTACGTGTTCACGTGAGGAATAACCTGCGCTGCCTCGCCTACTGCCCACACAACTCTCCCGTTGTCTCTACCATCCGTCCAAGACGAAACGTAGACGCAGTCCAGGAGTCTGAGTAGATCTTTGACGTGAGTTGCACACTCATCAGATCACACACAGCGTTGCGCAATCCCCTAAAGATTGCTTGTGCCACGGAGATTCAACCTTGCACACCCTCGTACCCCCCCCCCCCCCCCCCCCCCCCCCCCCCCCCCCCTCCCTCCCCTCCTGCCCTCTAATTCCGTCACCCATTCCCCACTTCCTGCTACTATCTCCACCATTACAGACCAACAGGACCCATTTGGTTCCCCCTTTGTTGTCAACACTCCCTCACCACTACCTCCGAACCGCACACCCAAGACTGAAGCCCGACAAGCTTCACACCCGGATTACCCACAGGCCGGTTTATTAACCCGGTGTGAAGACCAAGACCCCAAGACCCCAGCGCCGCGACAGACACCATGGCGACTCCAGTCAAGCCCCCTGCACTCATCTTCCACGGCACGCCTGCTGTCCCATGGCACAAGTCTGGACCCTTCCTTATCCGTCACCTCAGGTCCCACCCTGGGTGCATCTCCGTTGCCATTGAGGCAGCGAAGAACGTTGCCCCCGCCGATGAGCCAGCAGATGCCGACGGATACCCATTGGAGGATTCTCATGATCCGAATGTGGACCATGCTAACGCAACTATTGCGGGTCGTGCTGTTCCCCATCCAATCAACATGGTAAAGAATGCTGTTGCTTACAACGAGATCCTCAAACACTGTTCCGAACCTATCCAACAGGCCATCCTTGCTAACACTACCGTTGCTGCGAAGGCCTGTAGGTTCCTCAAGCTCACATATGGAGAAAGGAACTCTGACCTGGAGACAGGTGCAGTGAGAGCCATGTACAACCTCAGTATGACCACCACTGAGCCACTACAAGTGTATCTCTCTCGCAGTTATGAGCTCTATACCTTGCTTCCCCAAGTAAATGGGGTCAGCGACACTTCCATCCCTGCATTTCTCAGCATTACATTACATTACATTACATTACATGTTAAAGTCTACTTGACACCGCGAGGGTGTATGAGACTCTGTGCTTTAAACAAAAAGAAAAAGCACCCACAAAGCAAAAAACCCCATTACATCAGGGGTGTGTCGAGGACAAACAAACCAAACTCCCAACCACCGTTTTGGTGGCGTAGGTATTAAACCCCTTAGAGCAGGACCCAGATCTCAACCACTTACAGTGGCGGAGGTAAGAAGCTAACAAATGAGAAGTCTCAAGAAGAAAAAAAAGGGATAATAAATTACGGTGCCACTAAGCAGTCCAGGGCTTCCTGTCTTGCTCTTCTACAAGTAGAAAGATAGTCGGCTAGGTTGCTCCAAAAGACTTAGTGCCATTTCCATTCATAAAGGTTCTGAATGTGGAATCGCCGAATTCCACATTCCATACGGTTAAGTCGGTATCCTCATGGACATGCCTATAAATATCTGTAAACAGATTCTGGTAGCGGAGGCGAATATCATTATAAAAAGGGCACTCAAACATATGCATTTCATCCTCAGTTTTTTGGAACCCACACATTTGACAGTGTCTCATTGAGCGAGGGATGTGTGCTCTATCCACCACCCTCATTCTTTCTGTGTTCAGCCAATGGGAACCCATTCTAAACTGTGCTATAGAACGAATCTGATCCTGCTTATGTAAGGCGGATGTAAAGGGAATCAAGCCATTCTCATCATTGCTGTTGGCTGCGAACCATTTTTGGTATCGGAGGCGTTTAAAGCCAACCCTTCTCTCATCAGGGATGTCTCTAACTGCATTGGTGTCACTTGGGTACTTAACCTCCATGACTCAAAAACTTCAGACATAATACCTTCGACCATCGACAGCCTCCAAAATGTTGATGTTTTTACTGGATCCTAGCTTGTGGAGAGCACAACGCAAGTCATGAACCCAGCCAGTGTTGGAGTCAAAAGATTCCTCAAGAGCCATTCTAATGAGATCCTCAGGTTCTTTATGTATGGTCTTGTTCCAGAAGCGCAAAGCTTGTTTAAGCCAAGCAAAACACAACGGGGTTCTACCCAGCTCTTCCATGATAATATTAGATGTAGTAGATTGGCAAACACCCAACATTTGTTTAAGTATACCTCTATGCCATTTCTCACAAGCATGGTCATTTGAGATAAGTGTGTTGTTCAGAATAGAAGGAGCCCACACCTCACAGCCAAAATTCAGGATAGGTTGTACAAGAGAATCAAACAGGTGGGTGAGAATATCAATATTGTATATCTCCATAGTATGGCATCGCCTACGAAGCATGTGGTGTGCCTTTTGGGCCTTAGTGAGCATCCTAGAAAAAGCAGCTTTTGCACGATTGCTTGAGTCACCATCCACAAAGAGGGATCCCAAGTAGATAAAAGATAACTTTGTAGAAAGTTGTGCTCCATCATAGACAAATCTGTAATCAGGATCCATGCGGGCCTCATCACAAAATTGTTTGTTGAAAACGACAATCTCAGTTTTCTTTATATTCACAGCCATCTTTGTAGCCTCGCAGAAATCTCTCAGGCAGTCAAGCATCGCTTGCATATCTGCCGGGGATTCTGCCATTATAGCTAGGTCATCAGCATAAAGTAACAGTTGCAGAATCTTTCCCCTAAGCTCAGCCCCTACATTTGGGAGCTTGGATTGGAGGAACGATTCAATTCTATCAATGAACAGACCGAATAGGAGTGGGGATAGGGGGTCTCCTTGTTTAACTCCTACAAGGGATGGAAAGGAGGATCCAATGTCCCCATGTAGGCGAACTTGGAAACAACATGATTATACATGGACTTCAGAATACTGAGATAGGGGTCCTTGACTCCTAGCCTTGCTAAGCAATCCCATAGCAAGTCTCTGTTGACCCAATCATAAGCCTTCTTGAAATCAACAAAAGCCACAAAGAGTGGTTTTTTCTTTTCTCTATATTATCTACAATATGGTTAAGAATGAATGATGCATCTGCAGTACCCCTACCACTTCTAAATCCATATTGGCCAGCGGCTCTGAGGTTTGAATTCTTCTGACCAATCATCTAGTCTACGTAGCATGCAAAGGGAGAAGATCTTTCCTATGGAGTTGCTCACCGCAAGACCTCGATAGTTGTCCTTGTCATACACACTGCCTTTGGATTTGGGTACGGGTACCAAGGCAGCTGCAGCCCATTGGCTAGGGTAAGAAGTCTTCCAGATGAGATTAAACAGGTTAGTCATAGCTTGTACAAATCGGGAGTTGGCCTCATGGGAAGCAAATCTGTACCATTCTGCAGGGATACCATCTACCCCCGGGGGAGGAGTTTTTCCGTAGGGATTGGAGAACAGAAAACACCTCCTGGGTGGTAAAGTCTTGACATAAACCATGTTGGTGCGGCCTCTATCTGAGGTCCATCAGCTTGAGGGACAAAGTCCCTAGCATCCAGACTTGGATCAATACCTACTTGCACATCAAAGAGGTCTGCAAAATAATCAGTCCAATCATGAATTGTGATATCTGCCGTAGTGGCCTTGTTAGGCTCACGCACGTCTTTCCAAAAGCATAATTGTCCAGGGACTTGCAGCTCGCCCAGAGTACAATGGATTCAGGTTCTCCTTCCACAACTCTGTCTGCCCTGACTTTGACTCATTCCAGACTCAAATCATCAGGTACCAAGTCTCAAACCAAATCTCTGACTCTAACATCTCCCCAAAAGAGGACTGAGCACATGGCAGCTGCTGCCTTCCACGGACGCCCAAGAAAGACCGTATCCAATCCCATCCACCCGATGACTTGCTGATACACTGCTGGTTTTGGGGGCACACTCCCACTTGACACCAGTAAAGGCCCAC